>JAJJMB010006998.1:4061154-4120631 GCA_023531105.1 Papaver atlanticum | reverse complement strand
ATAGATTATCTAACCAAAGTATAACCTATCTAATTGAATCACAACTAATTAGGAAAAAGTATGCAAACAATTAAAATTCTACAAAGTAG
Source organism: Papaver atlanticum (assembly GCA_023531105.1). Classification (NCBI taxonomy): domain Eukaryota; kingdom Viridiplantae; phylum Streptophyta; class Magnoliopsida; order Ranunculales; family Papaveraceae; genus Papaver; species Papaver atlanticum. The sequence goes on along the minus strand of JAJJMB010006998.1, from coordinate 4,120,542 downwards.
TGATTGAGTGAATTATAAAATACAAATTAGAGAAAAATAGAATTGTTACCAATTATTCATGCATAAATAGCTTCCTCCGTGCCTTGATTACGCGAGAATTAGTTCATCATTATCATGGAAACATGCTCAAAATTCATCTTTATTAATGCTCAAAAATGGTTCACAAATGATGAAATGGGAGAAAAAAATGAATAAAACCGGGTTTAGTAACACTTATATTTGTTACAAAATCAATTGTTACAGAAAACGATAAAGGAATACCGTCACTGGCACTGTTGAAGAACGACGGTCTTTAAGGGTCTTATGTTCTTCGTACCTTCTTCACCAGCAGAAAAATTGTTTTTCCTGTAACTTTTTTTTCTCGATTTTTTTATGCTCTAAACGTCTCCCTATTCTCTCCCTGAACTCCCTCCCCCTTCTATGAGTCTCCTAAAGCCTTTATATAGTCATAGGATCAAGAATAAATTCGTAATAACTCAAAAATCTTCTCGATATCCAACCATTAACTCATGAATATTTTATTTTATGTTTTATGTTCTTACGCATCTTTTCGACGTATACACGCTCCAGAACTTCCTTGTTTGACTCCTCCACACTTCTGCAGCAACCAAACTCCATCACAACTCAATCAAAACACGTTCAAGTACGATAAACTCCGAGGTTGCATATTTCCTTCCCGACGAAAATTTAGCCCAACTGAATGCATTAAAACACACATACCACCATTGTTTGGGCATATCACGTCTTTCCCAAACAAAATCAGTGATTGAATCTCACTGAAACTACTCCAAAAATCAACCAGAAAATTCCGCAGTAAAATGAAAAATTTCCCGCCAATTTTTTTTTTCAAACGATGAAGAAGGGTGTAGTGCCCTGAATCCAAAACGCGAGTGCCTTTAGCAGCTCAGCTGCATTGGGGGCGCCTTTATCCATTTTTTAGGGTGCCTTTAGTAATTTTTGTGGGTGCCTTTAACACTTTTTCTGGTGTGTTTTCAACACTTTTTCGGGGTTCCTCCGGTGTATTTCTGGGGTGCTTCCGGTGCATTTCTGGGGTGCCTTTAGTACTCTATCCTGGGGTGTAAAACACCACTTTACGAGCCAATTTCGTCGCAAGAGCTTATTTCTCTAAAAATACCTACAAAGACATGAAATAAAAAAATAAATAAAAAATCGAATACTAACAATATATACAATTGAGACATATTAGACACAATAATGCGTCTATCATGAAGCGCAATCACAACAAATCATAATTCATCTTGGTTTGGAGGAGGCCAACTAACCTCTATTGGAGTAGAAATTCTGCACGATCTATGCTGCACCTTAAAATAATTCAAGATGCGTAACTCTTCCATATTGTTATACATATGGACCTTCATTTTGATTGAGTTATCACGAATTACCTGATAAACTCTACCTTTAAAACCAAGCCATTGCATTTCCTTATCTTCAAAATAAACTTTATTGCGTAACTTCCAAAGTTTCGTGACAATTGCAAGATTAACAACTAGCCACAGATCTTTTATCATCCTTCTTCGTCCTTTTGCATCCTTATACGATGCCACTAAGTCTTCATTAGGTCGCAGATTAAAAATATTAGCCGCCCAAGCCCAAATTCTCTTAGCAAATCTGCAATGCCAAGTGATATGACTCATAGTCTCGCAACTCTTCCTGCATAGCCAGCACATAGTAGGCATGCTTCTACCAGTCTTCTTAATAACGTTATCATTACTCGCACAATACTGTTTGGCCCAAATCTTCCAATTTTGTACACTCAAGGTAGGATGCACAACTGGCCTAGTAAACAAAACAGCCCAAGGCTGAACTTCAACAGGCGTTCTAATAGCAGCCTTTGCAGACTTAACTGAGAAAACACCTTTGCTATCCAAATCCTAAATTTTATAATCCGCACCAGCAAAAAGAGGAAAGTTATCAATATCAATGTTACACTATAACATCAATTCCCTCAAACTATGAGGAATGACCCAAGCACCATCAACAATAATATCAATAACCTTATCCCTAAAATCATTAGGGCCTTTGGAGGTGATGCCAAGCCTCTTCGCAATTGAGAAATCACCACACCAATTATCAAAAAATAAGGAAGTATTAGCGCCATCACCAATAATTGAGCGTGTATGTTTTTGCATGAAATTGTACACCAATCTAATTCCCGTAAAAACCGAAGAACCCAATTTATGATCAATCAAGTTACCATTTTTATTAAAGTGTTTGGCCCTTAAAAATCTGGCCCAAGTCTTGTCAGAGTCACGGATAACAACCCACAATTTCATAAGCATAGCCTTGTTAACCTCCAACAAACTCCTTATTCCCAGACCGCCTTCACGCCTTGGACAACACAAACTATCATAAAGCACCGTAAAATACTTACGCTTTTCAGCATCGCCAGACCAAAGAAAATTCCTAATGGCCTTCTCAACCTGCTTAATAATGTTGCATGGCCACTTATAAACATCCATAGAATGAATAACATAGCTCAAAATCACCAATCTAATCAGTTTAAGTCTAGCCTGAAAAGATAAAAGCTTACCCTTCCATCCGGCCAACTTGTCCATAATCTTCTCTACGACTTGCCGAACATGAATGTGACGAACTATACCAGGATTCAATTGAATTTCTAAATATCTATCCGGAAATAAAGCTCTTCCCATACCCAAATAATTTGAGATAGCAATAGCTCGAGAACCCGTGCCGCCTCCATAGTAAAATTTACTCTTGGAACGGTTTACGCTTTGGCCTGAGGCCCTTTGACACATACTGAGCATACTCATTATATTTTGCAGGCTATGAAGGTTACCTCTGCAGAAGATAAGAATATCATCCGCAAAAAGAAGGTGTGAAGGCGCCACACCCTTCTTACTAACCATGGAATGCATGCTTCGTCTTGCAAACAATTTAGAGAGATTACGACTTAAAACATCTTCAATAAGCACAAAAATCAAAGGTGAAAGAGGATCACCTTGGCGCAAACCTATAGTTATACTAAAGAAGCCTTCAGGGCTACCATTAACAATAACAGAAATCCTCGCTGAGTTCAGAATGCTAAGAATCCATGAACACTTGTTCTCAGAGAAACCATACTGACGAAATACTTCAGCTATAAAATCCCAACTAACCGTATCAAAAGCTTGGGAAATATCCAATTTCAGGCTAACATTACCATGTTTCCTTTCCGTATTAATCTCATTGATTAACTCCGAAGCCAAAGCTATATTCTCATGGATACTCCTTCCTTTCATAAACGCCACTTGTTCTTCAGAAATCAACCTATTCAGAACCGTACCAAGCCTGGTAGCCAAAATTTTGTAATGATTTTGAATAAAAAATTACTCAAACCAATAGGACTATAATCCTTGATAGCATCAGATTTATTATTTTTAGGAATGAGCATAATAAAACTAGAATTAATGCCATTAGGAATTTTCCGCATCTCCCAACAGTTTGTAATGTCACTAAATAGATCACCAGCAATAATATTCTAGCATTGTCTATAAAAAGAACCTGAGAAACCATCCGGGCCAGGCGCAGAATCAGCTCCCAAGTCAAAGACCGCTACTTTAATCTCCCCCAAAGTTAGCGTGAAATCTATAAAAGCACTTTCCGAGGCCGAGATGCTTTCATGGTCAATTTCCAACAGCTTTGGGTCAATAATAGTATCACCACCATTGAATTTGTCTTTGTAATGATTGACAATGAAGTCCTTAATTTCATCCTGCAAAAATAAAGTAGTATTAGAAGAAATCTTTAGTTCTGATATTGTGTTTTGGCTCCTCCTCATACGAATGCTATTGTGAAAAAATCAAGTGTTTTGATCACCATACTCCAGCCAAGTAATCCTTATTTCATCTTAAGCATCACTGCAAATTCCGTTCTCACATCATCCACAGCTTTCCTAGCATCCGCAACCTTCGTAAACTGAAACTCATCCACCGGGTCAGAATCAAGAAGATCATTTTCAGCTTCAAGTTTAAGTTCAGCTTGTTTCAAACGGAACTGCACATCACCAAAGACAGTTATATTCCATATTTTTAAGGCTTCCTTCAGTCTTTTTAATTTGCTAGCAAAAACAAAAGGAGGCGTGCCATCAAGCCTCAACTGCCAACTATCCTCCACCAACTTCATAAATCCTGGATGGGACAGCCACATCTTTTGAATCCTAAAAGAAGCTCTAGATGGCCTTGGATTTTCAAACGCAAACCCAAAGAGAGGGGAATGATCTGACCAAATCCTGGGTAAGGCTTTACACCTCCAATTTTCATATTTGAACATCCAAGCATCATTCACGACCGCTCTATCATGCTTAGAAACAATTCTTCGAGTTCCACTCCGACAATTACACCAAGTATATTTCTTTCCGATAGAATCTGCTTCCACCAGGCCATTGTCCGAGATCCAACTTCTAAATTCATTCATATAAACACTCAAAATTGTCTTACCACCTTTCTTTTCATCCAAGCGTAAAACACAATTAAAATCACCCAAAACCAACCAAGGGACAGAAATAAATCCCAACCCCAGCTGTCGCCAAAGTAATTTTCTTGCAACCGGACCAAAAGAAGCATGAACAGCTGTAATAAAATCACCATTGAAATTTAAAAAGATTGCTTGTTTAGAACTAGATAAAATACCTGGCCTCGCCAAAGAATTCTTCCACAAGACCCATATGTTATCCTTTTCACCACCAACCTCATTTGTAATAACATCTTCACAAAAATCAACCAATCTTAAGGATCTAACAAAACGTGTTGTGCAAAAGACCTTAGGCTCCGCAATACAAATAATGTCAGGTTTGTGCAAGTGATAAAGCTCTATTAACTTGGCCCTTGCACCATCTTTAGCCAAGCCTTGAGTATTCCAATAGAACACACGCATTAAGAACCTTTATCTCTTGAAGGGCTTGCCGAACCCTTTCGTGTCCTACTTCTACCTCTTGTCTCAACCTGTCCACCACCTTCCGTAGCAGGTTTAGGCTCAATTGGTTTATTATTCTTCTTCTTTGTAACAACTGGTTTTGAAGTACCAGTTTTCCTAGCCAACAACTCAAACTTCTTCTTCTCAGCTCGTTCTTTTTTCTCCCTTTCCTCTTGATCCTTCATAGAACTCCATTCCAAATTTTTAACTTCATCTACAACAAAATTAGGTTTCGGATTACTTGATTGCGTAATATCAGGTGGCTTCTCAGAGAAAACCACCTCATCTTCATCATCCAAGTCTTCAGTCCCAGTATCAAACATGTTAGATGTCTCGATGCCATCAACAGTTTTCTCCGGAATTGGTCTTCTTGCTGTTTTAGTGGCGGGACTAAAACCATCATCGGGTATTTGCTCCATAATATAATTAGTAGGTAATGAACCCTGAGCTCTAGGTTCAATTCTCACAGATGAGGTCTGAACTTCAATTTTTTTACGCTTTTCCGAAGCCAATCTCCTCAGGTTATCTACCTTTGCCTTAGTTGCAACTTCCTCAATTTTTGCCATATCCGCAGCTTTATCCAATTTTGTAGCCCTTCTCTTCAAATCCTCATAGGCTTTGATAGCATCAATCTCCTTAGATTCCTCCAGATCCTTGTCTATTTTCGATAAAATCACAGCCTCAGTACCATCATTGCGCTCAGAAGTAGCGCAATCATTATTCGCAATGTTATCACCAGTAGCGCAATCATTGCGTGAAGTTGAAATTGTGTCATCATTTTGCTGTGCAGGTGGAGCAAAATCATTGCGCAGTCTTGTATTTTCTGATCCACTAGCTATAGCACTAATCGAAGGGCTAGCTATGTATTTATGCTAACCAGCAAACATCTCAGTTATCGAAGGTTGGTTCTTGGTACTTTGATCAGGTGGCAGAAACTTAACAGTTTCATCCACAGGCTTGATCAGTGGATCAACTTGATCATTCTTTTTATCATACTTACGAAGCTGCAAAAAAAATTTGAATTCATTAATCTCAGCATGCAGCTGCTTTTTTATCTCCAGATCTTTTTCTATTTTGTCCTTCTCTTCTAATTCCTTACGTTGCTTTATTCTACATTCAGTTTGTTGATGGCCAATAGATTTGCAATATTCACAAAAGCCAGGATGATTGATAATCTCATAATCCGCATAAAAACCTTCAGTATTTTCTTTACCATCCACAACAATATTACCCAAAGGATGTGAGAAATCGATATCGATCAAAACTGCAGCAAAATAACCATATTCGTACCTTAAAGTTCTTGGATCAACAGCAACAGGATTTCCTAGACCCCTATCCATCCTAAACAGCGTCTCTTCATCTCAAAATTCCCATAGAAGATTATTAAAACGAACCCAAACTACAACCCGAGTAACCTTGTCAGATTCTGGATTGAACATGGGCGTCCATGGCTGAATTTTCAATTGATGATGCTTAGCTTTCCACAGACCTTCATAGCTCACTCTCTTACGATCATCTTCATTGTCTAGTTTGATAACAAAATATCCTTTAATCCACGGAATAAATTGAACTGAACCAGACAGCTTCCATTGATTTAATAAATCACGCTTTGCATCTTCAAAAGTTAGGTTTTTAAAATCTAAACGCCCCACCAAGCTATACTTCCAAACTGCTTTGATTCTTACATGAGTTTCTTTATGAATCTTAATAATAACATCACCATGAAAGGTACGGACAGGTGGATGCGATAAAGTATCAGCATCAATCTTCGACATAACATGAGTTATTTTCCTTAAAACTGACGCATAGGAATGATTTCCATCGCTTTGTTGATCACGGCGCTAGTTGTAGCTTCAATTGGTTTCCTTTGCGAGTTTGAACTAGGGTTTCCTGTTTTTGGAACATAAACTTGTTTAGTTCGTGATTTGTAATGATAACGATTTGATGGTTGAATGAAACGACCACTAGCATGGTGTTTCTGTGATGGATCATTAGGATCAGGTGGTTTTAGATGATCTTGCGCCATAAAAGCGCAAAATCAAAGAGAAAACGACGTGAAAATTCAAAGAAAGTTAAATTGAAAAAACCGGAGCTCCAAGCCGTGAAACCCTAGCTTTTGCTTCTTGTTTTTTTGCTATATAGACTTCGATTATACACATTTGCTATTTCGAGCCGAATTTATCTCGCTTATCTTTTTCTCGAAATATGTGTTGGCAAGCTTTCGCTTTGGCCAAGTTCATCTTTACAGGTGACGAAAGTCATGTTGATTATTTCAATATCTTGAAAATTGCTTTGATGAAAAACAGTGTGTGAATAACCTCTATTTAACATCCTCTAAGAATGTTTCAATGATTGAAATAAAGAGTTTAGAACATGTAACCATCTTTGGATATAAGCATATAATGTGTTCGCGCATTAGTGTATAAGTCCAAAACCGGGAACGGAATGTATGCATACTTGTGTGTGTACTAAATGGTTGATGGAGACTGGGTAAGTATGTGTACCCGTACGCATACTGGCGTAAGTTCACGTCCGTGAATTTCTACTGAGTTTGGAAATCAAAACCAACTCAATCCGGTTACCTAAGTATGCGTACCCGTACGCATACTAGCGGAAAGTTCACGTCCGTGAATTTCTGCTGAGTTTGGAAACCAAAACAAACTCAAATCCGGTTACTTAAGTACGCATACACGTACGCATATTTAAGTGTGTTACTTTCTAAAATTGGTTTATTCGTGAACTTAAACTTATATAAACTAAGGAATGCATATTTGTAAACCGTGGCTATAAAGTTCATGAATCGATTCGAGTGAATCAAACCGATTTTGCTTCGATTGTGTCTTGTATACTTTTATAAGATCTAAGCAATTGAACAACTCTTGAACTAGTTCATTTGAGTCATTTGGACTAGTTATGGTGAAGATAAATAAGGTTGATATGAAAGTGCTCATATTGCTAACCATTTGGTTAACTACTATGGAACCAACAACTTGTACACGTTTAGGTACGGTTAAACAAACCTAAATGACGTATATTTCATTTGTTTATAACAAGCTAAGTTAAATCAAATGGTTGAAAGATATTAGCTTGAATCTAATCAGGTTTTTATCTAACAGTGAATATTGAATGCTTTGTTACCAAGGTAACTTAGATTGCAAACCCTGATTTGGAGACTATATAAAGGAGAACTCTAGCAACTGGGAAAGGTAATCCCTACACCTCCTGTGTGATACTAGTTGTATAAGCTAGAGTCGATTCTCCTTTAACCTTAGGTTTCTACCGAGACCCTGTAGGTTAACGAATTGAAGACTTCATTGGGATTGTGAAGCCAGACCCAACTATTTTCTCTGTAGTTGCGTGATTTGATCTTGTTGTTTTTATCGTATTGAGTACAATTGTAAAATTTGCTCGAGATTAATTTCTCCGATAGGCAAAATAGAAAAGTAATCACAAACATCTTCGTCTCATCGTTTATGATTCTACAATATCTTGTTTCACTAGTCGATTAAGATTATTGTGAGGTGATTGATAATTCTAGGCTGTTCTTCGGGAATATAAGTTCGGGTTACCGATTGGTTCCTGTTCACCTTGATTTATTAAAAGACGGAACAAAACTCGGAGGTATTTCTGTGGGAGACAGATTTATCTATTCTTGTAGACTTTTCTGTGTGATACAAATTTGTTTATTAAAGTCTTCGACTTTGGGTCATAGCAACTCTTAGTTGTGGGTGAGATCAGCTAAGGGAATCAAGTGCGTAGTATCCTGCTGGGATCAGAGACATAAGGAACGCAATTGTACCTTAGATCAGTGTGAGATTGATTAGGGTTCAACTACAGTCCAGACCGAAGTTAGTTTGTAGCATGCTAGTGTCTATAGCGGCTTAATACAGTGTGTGTTCAATCTGGACTAGGTCCCGGGGTTTTTCTGCATTTACGGTTTCCTCGTTAACAAAACTTCATGTGTCTTTGTTATTTCTTTTCCGCATTATATTTTGTTATATAATTGAAATATCACAGGTTGTGCGTTGAATCAATCAATTGGGAAATCCAACCTTTGGTACCGTTCAAGTTAATTTCTCTTGTATTCAATTAGACTCGCAGATTTCTATTTACTTGAGTAAGGATTGAATCGAGTAATTGAGATATAACTCTTTGATATACTTTTTATTAAGATTGAGTCGGACTATCTAGTTTATTCTCTTAAAAGTATATTGGAGTTAGTTCATACAGATTGCTAAGCGAATTATTGGGTGAGGTTGTTGTACCCCCACTTTTTCACAATTAAATTTTCCCCCATACCCCCAAACTTAAATCTAACATTGTCCTTAATGTTCAAAAGATGAAATTAAAAGCATGAACAAGGAGAAACTGTTACCACTTGAAGCAAAGGAAATAAGGAAGGATATTACCGTGTCACATGAGCATGGGTTACCTCCCAAGAAGTGCTAAGTTTAAAGTCTTCAGCCAGACATTGGAAAAATTAGTGACCACATAAAATCATATAGCAACAACCGGAACAACTGTGGATCATCTGCATCAAAAAGTGTTATCATAGATAAAAGGAAACAAACCAAGAAGGTGAACCAACCGAGAACGCCCTTATCTTGTTTTCTATATAAGACAACTATATCTAGTTATGGTTCAGGTCCAGGCTCTATAAAAGGGTCTAGATAAAATATTTTACTGGGATGGATTTCCTCATATCTAAGATTCAAAAGTTCGGGTTAAGAGTCTGCAAAAACTCAACTAAAAACTTAGAAGCACATAATAATAACCTGAATAATTGTGGATCTTTAAAGTCAATCAGATTTGACTCACACAGTTGACCACAATGAAAGTGGTCATTCTTAAGTAAATGTGTCGATTCTACTCTCCTAAAGTAATTAGGTTTAGTTCTAAAAATTATATAATTGACACATTTCAAATTGAGATACTCCCACATTTGGAAAATAAAATCTTGGTGGGACAACAAGGTCAATTATGGTATCATGGACCGGATTAACCACATCAACTAGAAGATGGGTTTCTATAAACTGAGTTTCATTCTGGACATAACTGGGTTCAGGGAAACGTGCATGAAGGTAGTCTCTTAAGATGGTAGAGGCACAAACGTCAAGTCCCAAGTTAAGGACCTTTATAAGAGTCAAAGGTAAACTACGAGGAGAATGATATTCACCCCCAAACCTAGATTTGTCAATATCCTTGGATAAACTAGTCACAATTTCCTTAGTTTCTAAATTATCAGATTTAGGGAAATGGTCTTTTATTTCTTCTAGATTGTGATCAGGTGGTTCTACATTTCTATAATCCTCAGCAGGGACTATTGTTTCCGAATCGCTAGACTCTAAAACATTAGTCTCAGGATAAACTCTTTCCTCTAAGCCATCCTCGGCTTCATAATCACAATGATATACTACACCGTCTAAAACTTTGGTATCTCTAGACAAATCCTTTCCCATTTGAATAGGTGAATAATCAACAATATTATTAGGATTTGAACTAAAAATGTCATTATCAGTATAAGGCCCAGTTGGTGCAAAAATTTCATCATCATTATGACTACATATTTCAAATTCTTCATTAATACTATCCTCATCATCATCATAACATGAAGATGCTTGAACCCTATAAAATTGGCAATTAAGTTCGTTGAGAGCAATCCTTAAAGATGCAATTATTTCATTCGTATCTAAGAAATTCTTCTGCTCAGTTTCAATTAATTGATCCATTAATATTTGTGTCCTATGTGAACTTTCAATCAACTGCTTGAGTGAAACTTCGAGACAAAGAATTCTGTAAGAAGAATTGGGTTGCAACTGTTTAACTAGATCCTCAAAAGATGGAGAACTCTCATTTTTTTCATTATAATATTGCTCATTCACCCGTTCGTATGATTGGTGGACATGAGAATAGTAATTGGGATCACTATGGTATGAACCATAACCTTCAGAAGGTCGATAGTGGCCCCAAGTACTATTCACACTATGGTCATAGTATGAATATTGTCCATTTAGATACTCAGTCGGATAATCATTATATTGGTCTTTATAATACCAACTCGACATTTTCTGTGCACATGCAAATGCAGGGTCGACTAAAATTGGTAGGCTCAGCTTACCTACAATAAAATATACCTACAGTCAAAGACTGGTCACAGGTACAAGGCTGAGGTTTGTGGTGTTTCGCATGATAACGCCCAGAGGGTTCACCTTACTAAATGTCACATGCCCATTTAATCACCTAAAATTTTCATGGGACATGACCGACAATAATTGTGGTTCAGTGAATCAACTTCACCCACAATTACTCTACCTTGCATACTTGCATCAAAGTATGCATCTGCCTTCACTCTAAAGGATTTGCACAACGGAAGTCTTTCTTCTTTCTCTCTAACTCTCCATGCCCCCATAAGCTTAAGAGGTTCTGCCATGTACTTAAACAATTCTCACACAAATCAGCAACACGATGAACACAAAGAATACTGCAACAAACCCATTTTATTGCACTAAAGGAAAATTACATCAAAATGTCCATCACATGGACTAAACAGGCCATCACCCTCTTGGTGATGCCTTATTCTCTCAAGTATGAGACTACATGTCTACAAAACTCTCTCCTATGTAAGCCTACTGATTTTCCAACTCCTTAGGAATATTTATACAACATATTTACTAGCCAAAACCGTGCACAACACTTGCACACGCATGGAACATCCATGTGTCCCATAAGTAGTTTCCATAACCGCCAACTTCAACTGCCACCTTTTGTGTTGTCACGCCAATTGGTGCCACAACTGTTCTTTTTGGTTATGAACACTCTAATATGGTTATAAACACTTTATAACCGTTCTAACTTGTATCACTCCATTGGCATGCTCGCAAAGCCAATAACCAACTCCTAACCGTCACTTGAGATGTATTGCACAACTGTTACGCTTTACTGAGTTCTGCCTTCATCCAATGTTCAGCCATCTTGGCCCTGTAAAATTTTTGCTCCAAGTTAATGCACGGACAATCCTTTTGCTCTAATCATCAAGGACGACTCCTTAAGCTAATTCTGGTTGCTCATGCGTCGTATGCTTTACTTAGCCAATTTACTTGACAATAACAATGCCACTCTTGCATTGTTAGCTTGTTTGCACTGTTCAAGCTTTGGACAGCCTTGAACTAATGCCATAGACCAACTCTTGGCCTATTCTACCTTCTTGCATCATCCTTGAGTTTGGGCAAACTCAATTCCACGGATATGCCTTAATGCCAACATCGCATGTTGCATCTGACAACTTTGGCCATGTCTTGCCAATCCCTCAATGAAGCCTCATTGTGTCGGCCAATAAGCTTTATTACTTAGCCAATGTATTTTTCAGTGTAGCGCCACCTTTGCGCTTCACTGGCCATGCAGGGTTATGCCATTCTTAGTACTTGACAGTCTACGCAGTGACGCGCCATCCTGGCTGCACACTGACTTGGCCTGCAACACTGTAACGCACAATCATTATGCGCCACTTTCCTGGCATGTCATAAAACTCCCCCACCTAATACGTTCAACACCATCATTGAACGCAACCAAGTATAAACTTTATATTGGTTTCAATCTTCGCTGCATGCACTTTCAGAACCCTTTCTGAAATTCAGCAATCTTTGCTAGCTTTGCCAACCGCACTTAGCCAACTTCTATGCTTTAGCATCAGAATCACTTAGCTTTATTGCCTTGCTATTGATCCTACTGACTTGTATTGTTGTTGTCACGTTGGCCTACGCTTTAACTCTCATTATAATCGCATATCAACACCCAAATGCAAACTGGAAATTCCTCTTGCCAACTCCCTGAATTAGGCTTGAATTTCACTTGAATCATTTGTGCCTAAGTGTACACAAGCAATGATTCTTCCCAACTGATCACCAATGATCATTGACATAGCCTTTTGCCTTCACTTTCCGACTTTAGTTGCACCACGAAACATAATAGGACTTATACAAGACTTGGCCTCATTCTTCAATCATATGCGCCTACGCCAAATCATGCCATGCCTTAAGTTATGCACTCTATGACTTCATACCACTCTTAGTATGTGCCACAATCTATAGCCTTTGATGCACTTTGCCAGCATCAGCACTTTCACTAGATTTGGTCTCCAAATCATATTGCAAACTTCACCTTCTTGGACTTGCATCATTTGTATGCCGAAGAACCAGCACCTTGTTGTTCTTTGTTTGCATCGTCGCTACAACTTGATTGAAATGCATGACTTTGGTATAGTCATGACTTAGGATTACCCGGGACATCCCACCGTCACTTTGGACAAGGCATCCTCTTCACGCGCCTTTGAAACCAACAATTTAAGCATCACTTGCTTTTTCAAACTGCTACGCTTTAATGTGGTGGAAAAATATCATCATGTTCTTCCAAACTATGAGTTACTCTTAACTCATATACTTTATGGACTTACATCTTCATTCTTGTTGCGTTACTCCATGCTTTCGCTGCCAAACACCGTCGCACTTCCATATAAATATCAACAGCAAACTCGATTATGCCACCAACTCATCTATTTGCTTCTTTCACTTTCAGTGTCTTCTATTGCATATTTTGGCTAATATGCTATGTAGTATCTGATAGACGCATTTATGTGTCTATTTTCATCTCTTTTGTGTATATTGTTAGTACCCATTTTTGTACTAATTTTGGTATTTTATCTCTTTGTAGGTGTTTTTGGATAAATAGGCTTTTTCGGAGAAATTGGCTCAAAAAGTTGTTAAAGACACCTGGAAGGACATTTGTTATTCGGACTCTCATTTTGGATAAGGGGTAACCCATTTCCAAGCAGCTGCTAAGCACAGACCGGGACTGGATAGGGGGACTCCATTTCTTCGGGTTTTGAAAATGAAAATTGGCGGGAAAGAATTTTTTCACGGTGCAGAATTAGGGTTCGAATTTTAGAAGTGTTCGGAGGAGATTCAATCGTTGATTCTTGTTGGGATTGCTCTGTTAGGATTAAACAGGCTTGGTATGGGTGATTTCCTGCAGCAAATTGGGCTTGATAACTAGTTCTCGATTTAACAGGGTTGAATAATATCACGGGTATATTATGATTTATTTTTGGAAACAAACGTGAAGAAGAGGAAAGAAACTCTTCAGAGAGATTTGATTCTATCACAGGGAGAGTTTGGAAAGGTAAAAACAGCTAGAGATGCGTCGACAGAGAAGAAAAAAGGGAAATATCGTAATTTAAAAAGAAAGGAAAAAAACCAAAAGTTATTCTCGAATTTTCTTTGCCCTATGATGTATAAAAGAGTTGGTACGAGTCCTAGGAAGGGAAGGAAGACTTTAGGGGAAGTTTAGAACACCAAAGAGCCAAAAAAATCAACTTGCAGGAAACCGAGTTCTGCTGCTGCTACTGTTGCCGGAGAAGAAGACGAAGAACATAAGACCCATAGAGTCAGTCGCAAAGGAAGACTTATTTTCAGTGACAACGAGATACGGTTGCTCCTTCCTGCAGTCACCGAAGCATTTCAGCAACGATTCAGTCTTCTGTTTTAGACTTTCAGCGACTACAGTATACTCTTTTCTCCCTTGTAATCAGTTTTTGAGCTATAAACATGTATTTTGAGCAAGTGATTAATATAAGGAGCTAAACCCCTTAGCCGAGGCGACGTAGGAAGCCATTGTTCCATGAAAAGTGGTATAGTTCTATTTTAATTATTTATTGCAATTATTTTACATGATTATTTGCATAGAACTTAAAAGAAAAATTGGTTTTTATTGAGTAGTTATGAAGTGTTTTGATGGGACATGCTTGGTTTTAATACTTTTGATGTTTCATGCTTCGTGCTTACAATTATTACTTCAAAAATCTATTAAAGGCAAAATATTAGAATCACTTTAAAAGAAAAAAATTGCATGAATACTGATTAGATTATATCACTTAATTGGTTAATGGTGGAATCCAGAGTCTCGGTGTTATCTTATTATTGTTGAAACAACTTTATTTAATTTTCGAAAATCCTTCACAAGCCCGAGTTGAACGAACTCTACTTATCACTTTTGACAACAACTTAAAATTCACATTAGCATCTTCCACGTGAACTAGCTTTACTTTGAACGAAAGATACAAAAACTCGCGCCTCAAATACCCTCATTCACTACTACCTTACATAGAGAGACAATTCCCAACACCAAGGTCCACACAATCTAAACTGAAAGTATACTCAAACTTGAGAAAATACTTGTACCAACTGATTGCAACTTGTAAGACCTAACAAACCTTGCAATAATGACTACATCTTCGCTTCTAAGCAACAAACAAGGAAGCGAGACAGCACCTACTGTCCCCAATGTAGCAACTCACTTTGCCACATGCACTCTTCCAACTATCAACGTTCTTATGCCACTCCTGTTATAGCATTGCTCGGTCGAACTCGCAAGCGTTGCTATCTCAAGCTTGTTGTCAAGTTTAGCTGCCAAAACTATAAGTCTTGATTTCTAGTCTACTTATAGTTAAGTCTCGGACTAGGATAGAAAGTGTAGTTGAGCTCTAGACTCCATGGCGTTCATCATGCAAAGACGAAGAATTACTCAAGGAACTGGTGGATCTTCATCAACAAAAAGGTATGTGGAGACTTGAACTTATCTATCACTCAAAAGTCTATCTACTCTATATCCTATCTTGAGACAAAAGTCGTATTGCTATATAGACTTCAATTATACACATTTGATATTTCGAGCCGAGTTTATCTCGCTTATGTTTTTCTCGAAATATGTGTTGGTAAGCTTTTGCTTTGGCCAAGTTCATCTTTACAAGTGACGAAAGTCATGTTGATTATTTCAATATCTAGAAAATTGCTTTGATGAAAAATAGTGTGTGAATAAACTCTATTTAACATCCTCTAAGAATGTTTCAATGATTGAAATAAAGAGTTTAGAACATGTAACCATCTTTGGATATAAGCATATAATGTGTTCGCGCATTAGTGTATAAGTCCAAAACTGGGAACCAAATGTATGCATACTTGTGTGTGTACTAAATGGTTGATGGAGACTGGGTAAGTATGCGTACCCATACGCATACTGGCGGAAGTTCACGACCGTGAATTTCTGCTGAGTTTGGAAATAAAAACATACTCAATCCGGTTACCTAAGTATGCGTACCCGTAGGCATACTGGCGGAAATTTCACGTCCGTGAATTTCTGTTGAGTTTGGAAACCAAAACAAACTCAAATCCGGTTACTTAAGTACGCATACCCATACGCATACTTAAGTGTGTTGCTTTCTAAAATAGGTTTGTTCATGAACTAAAACACTTATATAATAAGGAATGCAATTTGCAAACCATGGCTATAATGTTCATGAATCGATTCGAGTGAATAAAAATCGATTTTGCTTCGATTGTGTCTTGTATACGTACTTCTATAAGATTTAAGCAATTGAACAACTCTCGAACTAGTTCATTTGAGTCATTTGGACTAGGTATGGTGAAGATGAATAAGGTTGATATGAAAGTGCTCATATGGCTAACCATTGGTTAACTACTGTTGAACCAACTAGGTGTACACGTTTAGGTACGGTTACTCAAACCTAAATGACGTATATTTCATTTGTGTATAACAAGCTAAGTTCAATCCAACGGTTGAAAGATATTAGCTTGAATCTAATCAGGTTTTCATCTAACGGTGAATATTGAATGCTTTGTTACCAAGGTAACTTAGATTGCACTATATAAAGGAGAATTCTAGCAACTGGGAAACCTAATCCCCATACCTCCTGTGTGATACTAGTTGTATAAGCTAGAGTCGATTCTCCTTTAACCTTAGGTTTCTACCGAGACCCTGTAAGTTAACGACTTAAAGACTTCATTGGGATTGTGAAACCAGACCCAACTATTTTCTCTGTAGTTGCGTGATCTGATCTTGCTGTTTCTATCGTGATTGCGTGCAATCGTAAGATTGGCTTGAGATTAATTTCTCCAATAGGCAAGATAGAAAAGTAGTCACAAACATCTTCGTCTCATCGATTAATATTAAGATTATAGTGAGGTGATTGATAATTTTAGGTTGTTCTTCGGGAATATAAGTCCAGGTTATGGTTTGGTTCCTGTTCACCTTGATTTATCAAAAGACGGAACAAAACACGTAAGTATTTCTGTGGGAGACAGATTTATCTATTCCTATAGACTTTTCTGTGTGAGACAGATTTGTTTATTAAAGTCTTCGACTTTGGGTTGTAGCAACTCTTAGTTGTGGGTGAGATCAGCTAAGGGAATCAAGTGCGTAGCATCCTACTGGGATCAGAGATATAAGGAACGCAATTGTACCTTGAATCAGTGTGAGATTTATTGGGGTTCAACTACAGTCCAAACCGAAGTTAGTTTGTAGTAGGCTAGTATCTGTAGCAGCTTAATACAGTATGGTGTTCAATCTGGACTAGGTCCCGGGGGTTTTCTGCATTTGCGGTTTCCCCGTTAACAAAACTTATGGTGTATGTATTATTTCTTTTCCACATTATATTTTGTTATATAATTGAAATATCACAGGTTGTGCGTTGAATCGATCAATTGGTAAATCCAACCTTTGTTTGTTTATTGAAATTGATTGATCCTTGAACATTGGTCTTTGGTATCGTTCAAGTTTATTTCTCTTGTATTCAATCAGACTCGCAGATTTCTATTGATTTGAGTTGGGATTGAATCGAGAAATTGAGATATAACTCTTTGATATACTTGTTATTAAGATTGAGTCTGACTGTCTAGTTGATTCTCTTAAAAGTATATTGGAGTTAGTCCATACAGATTGCTAAGCGAAATATTGGGTGAGGTTGTTAGACCCCCGCTTTTTCAATTGGTATCAGAGCAGGCAAACATGTTAAAGACCTTATACTTCTGTGTTTATAAGCGATCTGACTAGTAATCTCTCTGATAAGCGCATCACCAGAAACAAAAAATCTGTTTCAACTATTTATATTAAAGAGAAAGATTCTTCAATCTCAAATATAGACGAACCTAGTGTTCTAATGAAACAGACTAACAATGACATGTGTTATCCCGATTACCTTTCAAAAGAGTTTGACTCCGACGAAAGGGAAGCAGCTGAAGAGAGTAAACTGATTCTTAACCTAGTTAGAATCCAAGCTGATAGATTTAATCGGTTGAAAAACAATGTCAATGTTCTTCTCGGTATAGTAAGAGACTATGATTCCAAAAATGTTGAAGTTCAGTCATCACGTATCTTACTTGAGGCAAGCCTCAAAAAGGATGCTTTGGAAATTGAACATCGTTTGAGTAAACTCTCGATTCAAGGTTGTTCCAAAAGGTCTACTATGTCATCTATTTCTATCACAACTGAAAGAGTTACAGTTCCATAATTAAAATCAGAATCCCTTCCTATTAGAAAAGATGTGCTTACTGCCTCCGCTAATTAAGGAAGTTCCACATCACATGGAAGGAAGAAATCTCCCAACGACGGTGTTAAGCATGTTCTGTCTAATCACTCAGGTGATCAAAAAATGTTTCTCTTTTGCGATTCAAAAGGACATGGTGAATAGAAGAGGAAAACAAGGTTGAATGACAATTCTATTGTTCGTCTTCAACACACCTTAGATTTAATTCTCAAAGGTGTAACTGACATTCGGATGTCTAGACCAATTGGTTTCAGTACTCACCCTGTGTACCCTACCAGGAAAGTCAGTTCGATATGTTCCTCAAATGTTCAAATGAAAAACAATCTTCCCATACCAATTCGTTCAAGAAGAACTAATGGGTCTTCTTCAATCAAAAAGGGAGATAATGTTGTTCATGATGTGAAAAAGGTACTAGAAGAAGACAAAAATGGAGAGATGGAAGACAATCTAAAAAGGATAATCAAAGAATATAAATAGATTATTAACAGGTTGTCAATTCCCTCCTGTCGAAACTCTTCAGGTAAGAATACATACTATGCACCATACTTTGATGATAGTAAATTTTATGATAACTTTTCGCAGCATAACGGTTTTCCGTCAAAAACCAGGAGAAAAAGGTTTAACTGAAAACAACGTTCATTTGATGAGCTCAAGGCTCATACTTGTGCTAATTGATCACAAGGTTGAAACCTCACTCACAAAAAACCTGGTTGAGTGAGATATGGTCAGGTATACTTGATGGCGAAGTGTGACTTGATTCTCTGGATATTTCTTATCGTTCCTAGCCGGATAATTTTACAAGCATATTTGCACAAGTATTTGCACCTTGTTTTGACGAAGTTTTTCTTATTTTGAAATTTTGTTTTGTCAAATTGCTACTCTTGTGCTCTAAATTGTTTCTCTCTGGAGATATAAAATTTATTGAGCCAATAAGTCTAGTGATATTTTTCACGTAGCAAAAAAAAAAAAAAACTGTCGAATTGTGTTTTTATTTTTGGATCAAATTGTGTTCGTACGGGTACCCGTGTTACTGTCACGAATCAATTTTTGGAAACCCTAAAAATTACCTTCCCGAAACCATTTAAATACCAAACCTTTGAGTCACATACGCATACTCTGGGTTGTTTTGACAAGAATGTCTTCAGCTTCTCGCTCTGGTGTTTTCGCAAAAGGATTTCTTGATAACGGTATTGGTTTCGAGTCCAAAGGGAGGAAGAAAAGAACCCTAGTAGAAGATGCTCATCCTAATGCCTCATGTTACTATGCCTATACACATAAGGATATTGAGAATGAGGATATGGTTTCTGCTGAAGTGGTTCATGATTTTCTTAAATACTTTGAGGATGTAAAATTGCACCTCGTTGACACTTTGAAGAGTCTTGATGTGTTAAGAACTGAGTTGAAAAAGGTTACTTCTGACCTTGGTCTCATAAAGACACATGTTAAAGAACTTCTCAATGAGGATATCTTCTCTGAAGATGCAGTGGATGCTGTAAATCACAAGCTCAAAGATCTCAAGGCTCGTGAGGATTTCGAAACGTCTATTTGATTTTAGTTCGTGTTCGGTTTTGGTGGTTTAGGAGTCTATTCGAAAAGTCTATCTTTGTTTATCAGCTTGTTGATCTCTCTTTGTCTAGGAAATCTTCTTATGAGAATTTTATCCTTGTGTTTTAAGAAGAATAACTAGAGTTTGGAATAGCCATTATTATGATTACACATAGCTATGTCCAATGATTTTCATCTTCAATGTTTTTAGATTTATTTATTTAAATTCTAAAGTTTGTTTGGAAGATGATTTTGCAGTATTAATCTTTATGGTTTTATATATTGCAATTTGTTATGGGATATGTGTGTTTGCGTCCGTGAACTATGATTGTCCCATACATGGTCAAAAGTTAAGTCTTTCGTACGTCGATATGCAAGTATTGATAAAAGAATGAATGAACTTTTGACACAAACAAAAGATAATCCTTTTATGTCATTATGAAAATATTGATGGAAGAAAGGATGAGCTTTTGTTTACAAAGATTAAGTCTATTATATGATATTGTGCAAATAGTGATGAAAGATAGAATGAATCTTTGTTTATTCCGCAGTATTGATCTTCCCTGATCCATATTTTTATGTGTATACTGTGCGGCTCCGTAAGTTTTCTTATGTTGAGCATATTCCAATTAGATTAATCATGGGTACTCTTGTGGTTAATTTAGTTGAGTATCCCGGTTGAATTAATCATGGGTTCACTTGTGGTTAATTCAATTGAGTATTTTGGATACAAATTCATATTTTTATGAGATTTGTTAATGTCCAAAGAAATCCTTCTTTTCTTGTGAAAGTAAGGTCGCTCTTGTTGTTCTTTCGGGAATGACATTATATGGGGGAGAGTTCTTAATTGAACTTGTGCTTAATTGCCAAATATTTGTGGGGAGTGCGGCTGTGGAATATTATAGGGGTTATCTTGTATCTTTATAAACTCCTTGATGAATGCATTTAGTTTCGGCTATATGATTGCATCTAAAAAAGTTGATATGTGCTTTCTTTTGGTCATGAAGTGTCTCTATGGAAATTTCATGAGGATCCCACTAGTTTTAGTACCGTTGCCAATTTTATTGACAAAAAGGAGGAGAATTAATGTGTAGTTCACACTACAAAAACATATGGTTTTCGGATCATTATGTAAGGGGGAGTGGTTTTCATGTGAGATGAAGTATTGACTAGGGGGGATGATACATATCACAATAGTATTGTTGTCAAAGTTGTGATATAATTGAACTTTGATACTGTGTAATAATACTATGACACTGTGTAACAATGATTGAGAGCTTTTGTTTTCTCATTGTTATGGCTATGGATCTTCAACAATGGTGATGCTGATTTGAATATCTTTGGAATCATTGGAGTACTTGGAAGTGACGAAGATTTCGAGTAAAGTTGAAGAACAAGGGAGATCATGCATGTGGAAGAGAAGCTGCAAAGTTTATTTATTTTGTATTCCATATGTATTGATAGTTTTGTCACTAAAATTGACAAAGGGGGAGATTGTTAGAGCATTGCTCGGTCGAACTCGCAAGCGTTGCTATCTCAAGCTTATTGTCAAGTTTAGTTGCCAAAACTATAAGTCTTGATTTCTAGTCTACTTATAGCTAAGTCTCGGACTAGGATATAAAGTGTAGTTGATCTCTAGACTCCACGGCGTTCATCATGCAAAGACGAAGAACTACTCAAGGAACTGGTGGATCTTCATCAACAAAAAGGTATGTGGAGACTTGAACTTATCTATCACTCAAAAGTTTATCTACTCTATCTCCTATCTTGAGACAAAAGTCGTATTGCTATATAGACTTCGATTATACACATTTTCTATTTCGAGCCGAGTTTATCTCGCCTATCTATTTCTCGAAATATGTGTTGGTAAGCTTTCGCTTTGGCCAAGTTCATCTTTACAAGTGACGAAAGTCATGTTGATTATTTCAATATCTTGAAAATTGCTTTGATGAAAAATAGTGTGTGAATAACCTCTATTTAACATCCTCTAAGAATGTTTCAGTGATTGAAATAAAGAGTTTAGAACATGTAACCATCTTTGGATATAAGCATATAATGTGTTCGCGCATTAGTGTATAAGTCCAAAACCGGGAACGGAATGTATGCATACTTGTGTGTGTACTAAATGGTTGATGGAGACTGGGTAAGTATGCGTACCCATACGCATACTGGCGGAAGTTCACGACCGTGAATTTCTGCTGAGTTTGGAAATCAAAACCAACTCAATCCGGTTACCTAAGTATGCGTACCCGTACGCATACTGGCGGAAAGTTCACGTCCGTGAATTTCTACTGAGTTTGGAAACGAAAAAAAACCCTTATCCGGTTACTTAAGTACGCATACCCATACGCATACTTAAGTGTGTTACTTTCTAAAATTGGTTTGTTCATAAACTAAAACATTTATATAATAAGGAATGCAATTTGCAAACCGTAGCTATAATGTTCATGAATCGATTGGAGTGAACCAAAACCGATTTTGCTTCGATTGTTTTTTGTATACTTCTAAAAGATCTAAGCAATTGAACAACTCTCGAAATAGTTCATTTGAGTCACTTGGACTAGTTATGGTGAAGATGAATAAGGTTGATATGAAAGTGCTCATATGGCTAACCATTAGTTAACTACTGTTGAACCAACTAGGTGTACACGTTTAGGTACGGTTACTCAAACCTAAATGACGTATATTTCATTTGTGTATAAAAAGCTAAGTTAAATCTAACGGTTGAAAGATATTAACTTGAATCTAATCAGGTTTTCATCTAACGGTGAATATTGAATGCTTTGTTACCAAGGTAACTTTGATTGCACTATATAAAGGAGAACTCTAGCAACTGGGAAACCTAATCCCCACACCTCCTGTGTGATACTAGTTGTATAAGCTAGAGTCGATTCTCATTTAACCTTAGGTTTCTACCGAGACCCTATATGTTAACGACTTAAAGACTTCATTGGGATTGTGAAGCCAGACCCCAACTATTTTCTCTATAGTTGTGTGATCTGATCTTGCTGTTTCTATCGTGATTGAGTGCAATCGTGAGATTGGATTGAGATTAATTTCTCCGATAGGCAAGATAGAAAAGTAGTCACAAATATCTTCGTCTAATCGTTTTTGATTCCGCAATATCTTGTTTCGCTAGTCGATTAAGATTATTGTGAGGTGATTGATAATTCTAGGCTATTCTTCGAGAATATAAGTCCGGGTTATCGATTGGTTCCTGTTCACCTTGATTTATCAAAAGACGGAACAAAACTCGTAGGTATTTCTGTGGGAGGCAGATTTATCTATTCCTATAGACTTTTCTGTGTGAGACAGATTTGTTTATTAAAGTCTTCGACTTTGGGTCGTAGCAACTCTTAGTTGTGGGTGAGATCAGCTAAGGGAATCAAGTGCGTAGTATCCTGCTGGGATCAGAGACGTAAGGAACGCAACTGTACCTTGAATCAGTGTGAGATTGATTGGGGTTCAACTACAGTCCAGACCGAAGTTAGTTTGTAGTAGGCTAGTGTCTGTAGCGACTTAATATAGTGTGGTGTTCAATCTGGACTAGGTCCCGGGGTTTTTCTGCATTTGCGTTTTCCTCGTTAACAAAACTTCTGGTGTCTGTGTTATTTCTTTTCCTCATTATATTTTGTTATATAATTGAAATATCACAGGTTGTGCGTTGAATCGATCAATTGGTAAATCCAACCTTTGGTTGTTGATTGAAATTGATTGATCCTTGAACATTGGTCTTTGGTACCATTCAAGTTTATTTCTCTTGTATTCAATCAGACTCACAGATTTCTATTTGTTTGAGTTGGGATTGAATCGAGAAATTGAGATATAACTCTTTGATATACTTTTTATTAAGATTGAGTTTGACTGTCTAGTTGATTCTCTTAAAAGTATATTGGAGTTAGTCCATACAGATTGCTAAGCGAAATATTGGGTGAGGTTGTTAGACCCCCGCTTTTTCAACTCCCATAACGAAGCATAATAAATCGACACTTAGTTGAATACTCCTTCAAACTGATGCTATCATGTTTCTTTAGCTTTCATGAAGATTTCCCATAAATGACCTCATGCCATTCTTATGCATCACCAGTACTTCTTCTTTCCTTCTCCACGCATCATTAATTCGGCCTACTTGCATTTCTAAACTCATTATGCATCTTGTCCATGCCCAAATCCTATTTGGCGCATGCTATTGTCGCATACATGCTATGCCAATTAGCACCCAAATCTTGACACAATATTGTGCACCTTTGCACAACTGGAATGGACTCAACTTGGCGATTCTTAGCATCACCATAGAGCTCAGCAAGTCATATTACTCAATGAATTTCGCGGACAAATCCCTTGGACAATCTTAACAAGGCCATAAACCTTGCAAATGAGGCACCCATAATCCTTGTATCAACGAGTTGCAGTTTTGCTTCCTCAAAGTATTTAAGAAAATCATGAACCACTTCGGCTGATACCATCTCCTCATTTTCAACATCTTGATGAGAATAGGCATAGTAGCATGAGGCATCAGGATTTTGACCATCAACATCTACTAAGGTTCTTTTATTCCTCCCTTTGGACTCGGAACCAATACCAGTATCAAGAAAACCTCTTGCAAAACCACAGGTGCGAGAAGGTGAAGACATTCTTGAACAAATGAAACCCTAGAGTACGCGTACGTGACTCAATAGTTTTGGTATTTAATTGGTTTCTTAGGGACGGTAACTTTTAGGGTTTCTAAAGACAGTTCGTGACAAGTAAGTCATGGGCACCCGTACGAACACAACCCGAACCCAAAAGAAAGACTAAACTAACACTGTAACGTACCCTTTTACAAGGTAAAACAAAACAGTATAATTTTGCTACGTGAAGATCTGGCTCAATAAATTTTTATATTTCCACAGAAAAATAATTTAGAGCACAAGAGTAGCATGCAACTTAGTTGCAAAAAAACTTCTTTAAAAATAAATACAAAACAAAGGGATTTCTCGAGATATAAACAATACTTAGGCAAAGCTGTGTGTAGACAATAGTTTAGCTATGGACGATAAGAAAATAGCTCGACTAATAAGAAAGCATTTTTCCTATAAGTATACCTGATTATTAGCAACTCTTACTCAACAGGATTTTTATGAGTAAGCTTTCAACCCTTGTGATAAATTAGCACAAGTATGAGCTTTATGCTCATCAAATGAATATTCTTCATGGTTAATCCTCTTTTTCCTTCTAATTTTAGGAAGAAACCCTTTGTGATGTGAAAAAGTATCATAAAACTTACTATCATCAAGGTATGAGACTAAGTTTGAATCCTTACCAGAAGAAGTTTGTATGGAAGATTTTGACAGCTTGTTGATAAGATCCTTGTATCCTTCAATTATCAGATTAAGATTGTCTTTCATATCTCCACTGTTGCTTCCAACCACTGGCACCTTTTTCACATCTTGTACATCATTCTTTTCATTTGGTTGAGAAGAACCTTTCTGAAATCTTCTTGAACGATTCGTATTAATGCTACAATTGGTTCGAACGTTCGAAGAGCATATTGAACTGACTTTCCTGGAAGAATTCATAGGGTAAATACTAAGACCAATAGGTTTAGACATCCGAATATCAGTTACACCTTTGAGTATTAAATCTAAGGTGTGCTGGAGTCGACCAAATTGATTATCACTCAGCTTCATTTTGCTCTTCCGTTGAACATGTCCTTTTGAATCACAAAAAAGACATACTTTTTGATCACATGAGTGATTAGAGTGTGTAGCATTAGAGACATCATTAGAAAGTTTCTTCCTTCCATGAGACGTGGTAAATCCATGATCAGTGGAAGAACCAAGCATTCTTTTAGTAATAGGAAGGGTTTGCAGTTTAGTTTCTGAAGCTGTTTTCATTAGAGAAACATGATTAGAATTAGTCACGTTTTCCAATTTCACAGCAGAGTCAGAAGTAGTTGGTATGACAGACTCCCCGGGATGACTTTTATCTTGAATAGATTATTCAATAGTCGTTCAATTTCACAGGCATCTTCCTTTAGTTTAGCCTCGAGTAAGGTTCGAGATGAACAACCTACAGCAATTTTCTCACGAAGAACCCTTAGTTGGGAATCACGATCTTTTGCCATACCAACCATTGTATTGATCTTGTGTTTCAGCCTATTGATTTCAACTGCCTGGATTCTAACAATTTTTAGAATCGATGTACTTTCTCGGGCTGTTTCCCTTTCTACTTCGGAATCAGATTCGTCAGTAAGATAATCAGGATAACCCATATCAATACATGTCTGTTTCGTAGGAACAGAATGTTCATCTATATGTGAGATAGACCAGTCTTTCTCTTTAATATATTTTATCGAAACAAAACTTTTGTCTCTGGTGATGCGTTTATCAGAGATAGCACTATTGTCCATAGAGTCATATCGCTACAAACACAGACTTATAAGGTCTTAAACGTGTTTGCCTGCTCTGATACCAATTCAAAAGGCGGGGGTCTAACAACCACACCCGATATTTCGTTTAGGCAATCTGTATGGAAAAATTCCAATATAATTCCAAGAGAATCAACTAGACAGTCAGACTCAATCAATGAAAATATATCCAAGAGTTGTATCTCTGTTTCACAATGTAATCAGCAAATCAAACATATAGAAATCCGCGAGCCTGATTATTATGTGAAACAACTTGAACGGTACCAAAGACCAATGTTCAAGTGTCAATCAATTTATATCAACAACCAAAGGTTGGATTATCTAATTGATTGACCTACGCACAACCTGTGATATTTCAATTATATAAACAAATATAATGCGGAAAAGAAATAACACAGACACCAGAAATTTTGTTAACGAGGAAACCGCAAATGCAGAAAAACTCAAGGACCTAGTCCAGATTTGAACACCATATTGTATTAAGCCGCTACAGATACTAGCCTACTCCAAGTTAATTAATTTCGGACTGTAATGTAGTTGAGCCCTAACCAATCTCACACTGATCAAGGTACAGTCGTGTTCCTTACGCCTCTGAATCCCAGCAGGACTCTGCGCACTTGATTGCATTAGCTGATCTCACCCACAACTAAAAGTTGCTACGACTCAAAGTCCAAGACTTGATAAACCAATCTGTCTCACACAGAAAAGTCTATTGAATAGATAAATCTGTCTCCCACAGAAATACCTTGAAGTTTTGTTCCGTCTTTTGATAAATCAAGGTGAACAGGAACCAATTGATACACCGGACTTATATTCCCGAAGAACAACCTAGTAATATCAATCACCTCACAATAATCTTAATTGTATGGTAGCGAAACAAGATATTGTGGAATTACAAACGATGAGACGAAGATGTTTGTGACTACTTTTTATCTTGCCTATCGGAGATTAAATCTCAAGCAAATCTTAGAGAAGATAGTACTTAATCACGATAGAAAACAGCAAGATCAGAACACGCAACTACAGAGAAAATAGTTGGGTCTGGCTTCACAATCCCAATGAATTCTTCAAGTCGTTAACCTACAAGGTTTTGGAAAAAAACCTAAGGTTAAAGGAGAATCGACTCTAGTCGCAACTAGTATCACACAGGAGGTGTGGGGATTAGGTTTCCCAGTTGCTAGAGTTCTCCCTTATATAGTCTTCAAATCAGGGTTTGCAATCAATGTTACCTTGGTAACAAAGCATTCAATATTCACTGTTAGATGAAAACAATACCTGATTAGACTCAAGCTAATATCTTTCAACCGTTAGATTGAACTTAACTTGTTACACACAAATGAAAAGTGACTTCATTTAGATATGGGTAACCGTATGTAATACTCATCGATTTCGTTTTCCTTGTACATATAAACTAGAACCATAGGTACCGGTCACTTTAGTTATTGGTAGGTATCCCGTATCAATTAATGGTGTTTTGATTAGTTAATCCTAGATTTTTGACTTAGTATTAATAAATAGGGTTGTGACTAAGTCTTACCTAATCGTATACATAAGAGAGTAGCAATCAGAATTAGGAAGGGATCAAAAAGAGGGCGAACTTGATAGTCAGTTAAAACTTAAGCTAAAGTGGAAGAGGCCTGGTGAGTCCGTATTAGTACAGATCTTTCCTATTTATTTGAATGGAAATTTCAATTGTTTGTATATTGATCATTGGTTATTGATTATTGCATCTTCCCTGTGTACTATTCATTAGGTCTTGATAAGTGAAGGAAGCTCTACCTAAGGCGTTTTTCGATTGGCATTCGGAAGAATTGAGGCAAGTTTATTCGGTTTTCTTAGTCTTGGATGGATGTAGACTCGTTAAATGTGTTGCTTATGCCTGAGTCTGTTCATAACTTAGGATTTGTTTGTGTTTTTCTTTAGCGAACTATTTTCTTTGTTTGATCGTTATTGGGTTCTATTGGGAACGGGTACATATATGGTCCTTTGATTCACGACATGGTGCGCACGGTAGAAAAGAAAATATACATTTTACCTAGTTGTCTGATCATCTGGACCCTTTGCTCATAAATTGATAGTGCTAAATAGATAATTTCTTCATGATAGCCCGTATCTCTATTGTTTAGATATTTGATTCGTTCTTCCACTAATGGTAGTTAATCCAGATACTAAACAAATGACTCGAAAGTATTTATTAAGCTGCATACAAATTTGTATAGGTGAACTAATGACTTAGGGGGTGGTCGTGCTAGTGTATTGGTACGTGGATTGATTTACTATCAAATGGAAATGTCAGCTCTTAGACATCATCCATGTTAAGTAATTAATGTACTATATATATAGATTAGTATACGCTGGGGTCTAAGTGGAGTTTGTAGTGGACGATTTTAAAGGAGTTTGAATATGTCCCAGACGAGCTTAACTACAACAGGTGATTGGCTAGGGAGGGAATGGCTTATAATCATTTCTTTGTTGCCTAATCGAATATGAAGAAAACTCACGAGTATGGGCTATAGGTTCAGATGGTTAAGAGTTTTCCTTGGAAACGTGCCCTGCAGATTAATCTTACCTGTGAGAAAGTCCTTATTGTGTTGACTGACATGGGTTCTTTTTACTGTTTATACCTTGATGTCTGGGTTTGTGTTGTAGTGACGGTTTCCACTGTTAAGATTATAAAACATCTTCTGAAACAGGGGTTAGCATTTCGTATGCCCAGAGACTTTATGTAGATCTCTAAACCGGTGTTTTTGTATCTCAATCCGGGAAAGTATAATTGAGATAGGGGTGAGTTCCCAGGTACGATGGTATACATATATGTATACTTTTCGAAATATTTGTTGCGGATATGTTCTGAACCCAATGTAGTGTTATTGCGGATATGTCCCGGTATAACACTACGGTCTAGGTTTGAGATAGAAGGAGATTTGGTGTGTACTGCTAGAGACTGTATGATTTAGGAAAGACCTTAAATTCTTAGTCTGGTGGTTGTCCTACTTTTTAACTAGTAGCTTCTAATTCTATTTTATTTTTCCCCCTAGGACATGTCTGACTTGCGATTTATTTGTATAACTCTTTTATATTTTCTGCGATGCGGCAATCGAGTAAACTTGCTTGGAGTTTAACTCCTGTTGATTATTTTTTCAGGTGTTGTTAGGAATCGTGAAGGAGTTTGATTGATTCCAGTTCCGGTGGATATTCTGAAGATATCTAACTGAGAGTGGACATCTACACTTCTTCTTTTATTTAATTTTCCGTCATGTAGTTGTGAGGCAGTGGGGATACTTGCTTTTGGGTAGACTTCTGTAGTATTTTCTTTTATTAGTTCGTATTTTGAAGGTGGATTATATTATTGAAGTCTAGAACACCATTTTTACTTGACATCGTTTTTTTTGTTAAGAAATAATTTTCCCTTCTGCATATTCAATTGTAATGGAACTGTGTTCCTAGTTTTCTGTGGGTTATGTACCTTGTTACAGGAAATTAATGACCTATTTTCTATTTAATCATCGGCCGGGGTTATATGGAAAATCGGCTTGTTGAGTTAGAACATCGAGCTTATAGGGCTATCAAGAAACTTAACTTTTCTCTTGATAAAGCAGGTACTCAACGAAAACTTCAACTCAATGAGTTGGAAGAGCTGAGAAATGATGCTTATGATAGTGCTAAATTGTACAAGCATAAAATGAAAGTGTTTCATGACAAGCGTATTTTGCGCAAGTCATTCACAACTGGTCAGAAAGTTTTATTGTACAACTCTCGTTTGCATCTTTTTCCAGGTAAATTGCGTTCTATATGGACATACTCGTTCTTGGTGCGCACAGTATTCCCTCATGGAGCTGTAGAACTCGAAGATGTAGCAAATAAGAACGTCTTCAAAGTCAATGGGCAGAGACTAAAGCCGTTCCTTGAACCAATCCCACCTGAAATTGAAACAACCGATCTGGAAGATCCCATTTATATGGACTGAACTGGTTCACCCTTGTACATAAATCAGGTTAAGGATTCCATTTTCTTTCTCTCTTTGTTTCTTTCTTTTGATTTATCTTGTTCTCTGCATTGTACAGCTTTGTTGCATGCTAACTAGATATCTATCTTATCATTCCTACCTTGATGTTTGCTTACCAAGCACTCATCCGGTTCTGTTTGAGCAACAATCTTCACTCTTCACATCCGGTTCTGTTTGCTTACCAAGCACTCTCCTTATCTCTACTCTATATGGTCTTCCTGGTATGATTGCAACTTTTTGGTACTTTTTGAACATTGAGGACACTGTTTAGTTTAGGTTGGGGGGTGTAGGTAGACCACATGAATTTGGTAGTAATCATGCTAGAACTTGTAAATATCTGGAAGAAAAAAAAATTGAAAAATGGAGCTCATTTACCTTGATTTGTGGTATCTGTGCATGTATAATAACTTAGGGTTCTTAGTCTAGATGATGAGGCGCCCCTGATTCTAGCACAATTCACATGTGTTATAGAAAATTTGCACATGCACGATCTACCAAGCGTGTATAGCGTCAGTGTTTCATAGGTTAAGTAGGCTGCCAATCATCTAGAATACTGAATGAGACTTGACTAGCTTGTTCTTTGGTGGGTTGGGATAGAAGTTGGAGGATACATTAAGAAAAGCAACCATTGAATTTGACTGGGTGCATCGAAAAGGGATACCTCTTGCTAAAAAGTGTCATGTAATGTAATTTTCCGTTTTTGTGTAAAGTTGTTGTGTCATCTTGTGTTTGTATCTCTCGGTATTCCAAAATCAGTTGGAAACAAAAATCAGAAAATTCAGGAAAAAAAAAGAAAAAGAAAAGAAAAAGATCAAAAAAAATATAGATAAATAAAAGATAAGAGAGTCTATTTTGTTATGTTTCAAATGTTATAGTCAATGTTTCTCTCTTGCCTCGAAATAAGAGAGTAGTCAATGTAAATAAAGAGTCATGTTTTGTTATATGTTGTAAATAGTCTTGTAATAAGCAAGGGAGGGTGTATGCCATCGATGCACAACGAGGGTAAACTGAAATATCACCAACTCTTAGGTGAACATTCACAATTCTCGTAAAGCCGGACATCTAGCTTGGCTTTGAATTCAGTTATTAGCCTAAAAACTATCTCTTAATAATTGGTAGTCATAACTTCCTACAGTAAACCATTCTCTATGCATGTCTAAAGTATATGCACTTTACACTCTTATCACATGTCCATAGTCGTTCAAGTGCTGGAATTGTGCCTTTGAAAGCTAGATTGGCATATCCAATTGTTGTGAGCTAAAATTGAATCGCACATGTCACATTTCATGGAATCTGAGCTTATATTTTGTCCTAGAACTTTGTGGGTATGTTCTAAGCAAGCCCTCACGAGACTTCAACTCATCCACTAGGGACACTTGGTGGTTTAAAAGTCTTATTGCATTCGCTAAATGCAATCGAGAGACCAGCGACAGTGGTGCAGGTAGGATTTTCTTAGTTTTTTTTTTGTTGGTTTAATCGAGGTCGAGAAAAATTCAGGTTTGGGGGTGTGATCGGGGACTAATAATGCATATTTTTAGATCATTTTGCTGCCTTTTATCACATCTATAATGCCTTAATGTTCAATTTTATGACAAATCTTGTACCATGAGCATATCTCCTTTATCGGGTGATTTTGTCGGAATAATCTCTTTTTGTGTTGTGTTGTAGATGGTTGAGTAAATGGTGAACAAAAGGTCAGCGGGACTATGTAATGGGAGCGTAAGAGGAAGTGGGAATGTCGCACCGCAACACAAGGTAGCTGTTACCTGAGCATGTGCAGAACTGAACTTACCAAGTCAATGGAACAAATAGTTGTAGTCAAGAATTACAAAATAAAATCAAATTTGATCAATGTTCAGAAGTGTTCAATCCATGTTTGAAGACAACAAAATCAACAAATTCATCCTTGAACATCTAAGTAAGGTACACATGCCTAACACCCAAGTAATTCCCTTTTACACTTTCCTTTTTCGTTCCCAAAATCAGAAGAAAAAGAAAAACCCATCTTCTCCACTCTCTCCCTCACCGACTCTGATGAAACCCATACCCTCTCAACTGTGCTCTATTCCCTTCCATGTCCCAAATGTGTAGTCAATACCACTTTCCTATTATCAAAATACCAACTCTGTACTGGATATCAATCACTCAATTTTATCATTCCTACACACAACCCGTGACCTATTAAGGAAGGAGGAAGGGACTGAAATTATAGGTTATGGAGTTGAAACCTAGGTCTGATTATCACCATTAATGGAGTTATGTGACGTCAATGGAGTGGATGGTGATGATCAAATCCGTAGATCTTGTTGTATCGTTTGGTGAGTGATTGATATCTCAATCCCTAATTTCAGTTGTATTTGTTGACAAATTGAAACCCAATTTAGGGAAAATTGATGTATAAATAGGGGTTGTGTTTGTGTATTGGGGGTATCCAAGTGAGAAGGATCAATAGGAGAAATTAGTTCTAGTTCTTTTTGCTATTTATGCTTGGTTAATGTACTTGAGGAGAATTCAGAAAAATAAAGAAGTTTGCATCTATGATTTCATCTCTAATTGAATTGTATATGTTACTTGATTTTAACATGTTCTAATTTCTTAAACTAGGTCTTGGATGAAACCCTTAGTCTACTGCTAGGTTATTCAAGTTAGTGTTGTTGCTCTTGCTGTGCTTAATTTACTAACAGGGGGTTTAATATTTGTGTGCAACATATAACTTTCACCTTGTTTGTCCTGCAACCTAGGTAGTTAGAACAATTATTTGTTGTGCATCAACTCATGTTTTATTGATCAAATTAATCTGTGATTAGTTGTGCTGTAATAAGACAGCTAATGCTAGATATTAATACCTTAGTTGACATAAAACTCTCTGACTTTAGGTTACCTTGGATATGCGGCAAACTTGCATCTTCACCGCTATCCATTACAAGGAAAGGAACAATTCCATTAACTGAATAATCTGGTGTAGGTTAAGTGGTGAATTTGATTTCTCTAGTATCCTCTTCTCAAGTGTTCAATCCTTTGTTTTATTTACATTTTTGTTCTTTAGTTTAATTGTCATAACAACTGTTTCGTCGTATCGACAAAAACCCCTTTTGATCTGAATTAGTATTGGTTAGACTTAAGAATTCAACTACACACCAACCTAGTCTCTGTGGGTTCGACCTGTATTTGCCCTATTTTACATAGTAGACGATGTGCACTTGCAGTTTAATATTGTAGGCATCTTCTAGTCCTACCAATGGCTATCACCATTCTTCTCTGCAACTGAAGTAGTCTTTCTCCGTAATACCAAACACCCTTTTCAAAAATAAGACTGTATAACACAATCCTCTTAAGGCTTAGCTTTAGCATTCTCTGGGCTTCAACTTCTTCGAACTTAGCAATTTTTTCATACGGCCTGGAAACAAGGTTAAGGCTTATTCTACACAACTGCTGAGTCCTTTGAACAATCGCAGCATGTTGACCATCTTCAATCTGTTCCTTTTACCAATTTTCGGTATCATACTTTTATGCGATTGGAAAAACATCGGTGGGATTGCGAAGAGAAGGTTCACAAACATGGAAATATGTATAAATACTAAAAATAATAACATTGTTGGTTAGTACATTTTCCATGTCAAAATAATAAATAAATAGTGCGAAAAATATTGGTTCTTACCACCAACACTCCCCAAAAACCATTAAAGCTATCTTTGGCACAAGTCGAGCAACTACCGAAGGATATGTAAATTTCTGATAAAATTGGAGACCCCCGGTTATATCTTGGTGCTTCCTCTAAATTTTCTAATTCCTCGAGAAAACCAATTAACACCACTGAGCTAGCATTTGGAAATAGACATTGGCCAATTGTCCACAACACAAACAGACGTTCGGTCTCCTCATAATGGTTAGGGAACAAATATTGCTTGTTATCTAACCTTAACTCATTCATTTTCCTACCATAACGTTGTAAAAAACTTTTCAACTCATCCACTTTTAATCCATATGCTTTTATTTGTCTATATGCATGATTTCCTTCTACATCATTTGAGTATAACGGAAGTCTTTCTTTCCCTCTATCTTTTGATACCCAATTTAGTCTGTTAATTGCAAGTAAGTTTCCTTCACATGGAATTCCCTTTAACATGTACAAATCTAACGGTGTAACTCTTATTTAACAACATATTCATAATTAGAGTTTGTTGAATTTTATAAAACAAAAAACATAATCTAAAAATTTAATTACAAGAAAAAACTAACTTACCGCATTCAAAATCTTTGAAAAAGAACGTATCTGTAGTCTTCCACCATCGTTCGAATATAACTTGAATTATTTGAGTCCTACGTTTTCTAGGTTGTGTACGATATAAATGCCACCAACGATATCTTCGGACTCTCTCTTGAAAACAGGGAGAAATAACATGAACACCGTACGGAACTCATACCACCCACCTTTTAGATTGAATGAAATAACTCGCTCCGGACGACCAGATATGTGCATGGGGAGTACACCATCACCAGCTAGTTGTCTAACATTTTGAAACCCATATTCTTTATCCACAACGTACCTTAATCCACTGGCTGTGGTGCATGCTAGTAGATCCTTTGAGTCTTCTTTTTCTTTTCTCACTCATATTTGTTTCGCAAGTAACTAAAAAGAGTTTTGTTTAAGAGAAATAAGAGAAGAGAAGGGTAGGGAAGGTGTGAAGGGGAATGAGAGGGGTGGTGCAGTATTTATAGGCGCCATTAATCGGACCGTTGGCGATATAAACAAAATCGA
The DNA here is from genome assembly GCA_023531105.1 of Papaver atlanticum. Classification (NCBI taxonomy): domain Eukaryota; kingdom Viridiplantae; phylum Streptophyta; class Magnoliopsida; order Ranunculales; family Papaveraceae; genus Papaver; species Papaver atlanticum. The sequence continues at coordinate 4,085,498 of JAJJMB010006998.1, read as the reverse complement.
GCGATATAATGAATATATCCAACGATAAAGTCTTTATCGCCAACGATAATGATAATATCGCCAGTTAAAAATTCTATCGCTTTACTGTTTTTACCATTGTAGCCCAACAGTCGGCATGGCAAACATGTTTTTCTTTTGACCATGTGCGTAGGAATAGGCCTAACTACTACTGCTAAAGATACCTAACCAATGACAACGTATTTTCATGGGCGGCCTAGGAGAGGAGGAGTATCCTTTTAAGATCACAATAAGATCACGTGTCCCACTATCAGTTTGAAACTGAAATGGAGTGTCCTTCTCTGTTAACCACAACTTCAAACCCAAACATTCTGAAGAACTCATTTCTAACAAACAGAACTACTCTCAGTTACAAACAAAAAAGCAGAAGAAGAAGTTCCAGTGATGTTGCCATCCCGAGTCACAACCGATTCAAGCAAGATTCATCCTTTATACAAACAAATTCGACTCAAATGTTCATGGATTCTACTAAATGTTGCCAAGATTACGAAACCCACTTAGAATCTGCATCCATATTTCACCACACTAGGAGATTTGGGTGAGTTTTCATTTTTCAAAACCCTTTTTTTTTCCTGTTTTCTTGTATTCAGAGTACTTAGTAAATGTGGATTCTGATTGGTGGATCTGTAGGTGGTTAAGATGTTTGATTTGCAAATCGAGATTGGTTTATCAGAGTTTGTTGGTGTTCTTGTTTTGCTTTACTTTAGTTGGCGCAGAAGCTAGTGCTGATTCGGTGTTTGAATTTGCTTGTGAAGATGTTTCGAGTTATTATTCTCCTGTTGAGAATCTAGAAGGTGAAGAATTAATGAAAAAGTTGAGCTTGATTGTATCTAACCATCGAGCATTGCCTTACAAAAAGGTACTCTACTTCAGTCCTCGAGCCTAGCTATCACAATTTCATGTTCTACTAGTAGTTGTCCTTGTGCTTAGTCGATTGGTTGAAATTAGATGGATAGGTAAGAACAAATTTTGTGAGAGCAGGTTTGGGATGCTCTAAAGGTTCTTGATGCGGCTGATGTTGATAATCCAGATTCTTCGGAAAATGTGTATGTAAAATCTAGATGTTTATGTATATGTTACTGTTTAATCCTACCGTAATGTTGGAAATGGGTAACATTGTCTGTGTTTTGATCTTGTCACCATTTTGATCATGTAGTCGCTCGAAAGTATGTAGACTGTTTTGAAACTTCTAATCATACCAAATGGAAACTCAAAACAGATATTAGTGAAGTTGGTAGCATAAATATTTCTTTTGCAATCTCATTTTAGTATGATTGGGAGTTTCATACTTTTGATTTGAACTTCTGTAAGTTGCATTCATAAGTTTCTCAATCCAAGGCTTCAGCTGGGTTATTTCTATGCAGAACGGAAATATACTCTCTGAAAGCTGTGCCAAAGCTCTTAGCAGGAAAACCTGAAGGATGGAACAGTGAGTTACTTATCCATATACACTATGCTTGCTATGGCTGAGTTTCCCATCTTTTTCTGTTATTTACTTATTTGTGAGTTCCTCATAATTCGTTACTTTTTACAGGGGAGCATTTGTGGCCTCGTTCGTATGGTCTAACATATGGTCCATCGTTAAGTGATTTACACAACATTCGCCCAGCTGATGCAAATGGTAAGATCGTTCTGTTCTTAGATGGTGTGAAATAAGACAGAAAACTTATATTGAATAATTGAGAGGGTGAATCTCTACAGTAAATTCATCTAGGGGGAATAAGTACTATGGGGAATGCCTTCCAACTTCACTTGACTGCCATAAGCCAGCAAACAAAGAAGCTGCATCTGATACAGAAACGGATAAAAACAGATGGGCACCACCTTTCCAGGTTGGTTTTTTGCTGTAACATAAAATCTTGAATGCTGTATCTTTATACTGCGTATGTATAGTCAATTGGCGCAACATTAGTCACATGACCCATGTTTGAAATGCCTATTTGCTATCACAAAGCTGTGTAATCATGAAGGAAGTTCGGTTTTTGTTCTATTACATTTCTGATGCAAGTGTTTACCCACCCGCGATATATTTGGAACTTGATGTGCAGACCTAACCGACTCTCCATCCTATTAACTGTTCAAGTCTTTACCACTTCCAGGGTCGGCTTTTGTTGACCCACATGACGAGTGGACCAGCAAAAACTTCCCTTATTTCTTTCCTTTCTTGTCTATTATATCATATTATGTGCCTTTACAGGTTAGGGGTGACATTGCAAGGGCACTAATGTACATGGCTGTAAGTTATGGATATAATCAGACGGATGGAAGCCCCAACCTTCACCTTTCTGATTCACCAAGTATCAGTAAGTAAGAAAAGTTTCAATTCAATCTATGATTTATTTATTTTTCATCTTTCTTATTAATTATGCAAAGCTTTTGTCTCCGGAGTAAATATAAATTTGGTTGTCCGGTTTGCCATGTATACCTTGTAGAAAAGAAAGAGATGGGATTGCTTTCAACATTGTTGAAGTGGAATGAACTCGATCCCCCTTCAAGAGAAGAGCAGCTGAGGAACCATCGAGTATGCAGTTTTTACCAACACAATAGAAATCCTTTTGTTGATCACCCAGAATACGCAAATCTTATATGGAAGCAAGGAACTGAACACTATCATAAAGATAATCACTCCGTAGACGCATGGGTAAATGAATTTCATTACAACAACAAAGGGAAAGACAATAACGAGGTGTGTACAGTTCTTGCAAGTTCAAATATATGTCACTTGATGGTTAATCATCCATGTGTTAGAATCATTTAACCATTTCATAGAAGTAAGTTTTGAGTGATTGTCATGTCAATTACATCGTTTATTTGGAGGGGAGTTTACCGTAAGAATTTACATATATACTGCTTATGCAAAACCTTGAGAAGGTTGTATTAGAAGTTGGGCTACATAATGATTACACCGCCAGCTTGAAGTTCTCGCACCATAATAATATAAATGATTTTGAAGTCCTAAACCAATTTATTTTCTGCGCAGTTCGTCGAAATAGTGGTTGGACCTTCAACAAATGCGTCCGAACTCAATGTCGCACTTTACAATGGAAAAATGTATAGGTTTTTACCATTGGTACATGACACCAAATTCACTGTCACAAGGGATCGCTCAGGTTTTCTTATTTACACAGCATGGTCGGAACTCCAGAATGGACCTGGTGATGGTATTGAGCTGATTTCTGTCGGGAAGAAACAACAAGAAGTTGTTCAGTTCATTTCCTACAGTGGCATAATAAAAGCAACAGATGGACCGGCAATAGGTTTAGAATCCATTGATATTGGTCTCCAAGAAACAGATGATTCATCAGAGTTTGATTCACTGGGAGTGATTGAGAAACAAGGAGATAAGCTTGAATGTAGAAAATTCATAAACAAAGCATCACCGAGGAAATTAAACATGAGTCAGATATTATCACATTCATAATTTAGATGACTGATTGTATGCAACAAATAAATATATCCGATTTATTGAAGTTGTAGATTTTTCTTCTCATGTATATATATTGAATTGAACACTGAAATACTGGAAAGATGTATATGCGCAAGGTATGAGAACTAACAACGCACTCGAACAGGTAGACAGCACGCTATGTTCTACTCGATTTGATCCATGCTTGTAACTGTATTAGTTACCGAGAGCATTTTCAGTACCTTATGAGTCTTGTTGTTTTACTTTAGGCAAAAAATAAATTTTTACGCCATTGATCTATGCTGTCCGAGATTTCCATTTTACTAAACTGTCATTTTTCATAAAGTCTGTTCACTTTGTGTAAAGTGTTCTGGTTTGCATTAGACAGATATAAATTGCTTTCATGACCGGAAGTTCTTGTTTAGTTGATGAATTTACAATTACTAGCAACACACAAGTACAAAGAGCAGTAGCAGAGTGAATCATCTACTGAAGAACCAATTTAACCCAGGTACGCGCCTCACTTATTTGCATAGCTAATGTTGTAGTTGTGCTCTCTCATCAACTTTCGCACTTTAGGTGTTAATTTATGACCAACTACTTTTGGATTTTATTGCAGAAAAGAAAAATTAATAGACAGAAGCCTTTACTATCGCCCTGGACTTATGACAACTAAATCTCCATTTATGATGATTAGAACCGATGAACAACGTACCTTTACGCTTGCAAGCATGCATTTCTCTATAAATACGCATATGTTAAAGCAACAGATTCGACACAAAAATTCAAATATAACTTATCTTCTTGAGCTGGTAGATTCTGAAAATACAACCATGAGTTTTTCTAAGAATATGATTCTGTTGATTTTGATCGTCATGTTTTCATCCATGAACATCAACTTTTGCTCTGCAGCTCGTGGTTTTAGGCGATCTCATAACAAGCACAGTAGTCAAAGCAAACCCCAAAATGTGGGACATCCTAACACATCCCAGCCCCAAGTCAAGGTGTCGTACCCCAACAACCGGGATATCCCAACACAGACGTCGTTCAAGGCATACCCCAATATCAAGGATATCCTTACACAGGTGAAGGCGTACCCCAGTATCCAGGATATATCAACACACCCCGCATATGATGGCATCCCCCAATATCCATTCTATCCCTATGGACCTACAGATCCTGCTGTTGCACCCCTATTTCCAGGATATCCTTACACTCAGTCGCCAAACAATCGCCCAAAAATGACTAGTTCCCCATGTTTCTCCGTTTTACAGCAACAACATCATCTCATGAATTTCAAACTATCATGCCTCATCCAGTTACATCCTTATCTCCTAAAACATAAACTTTTTCCTCACTTATCCTCCTTCAACTACTACTTTATATGGTTACATCTACTTATAATAATGAGAGGAGGATATTTCCATGTATAATATATAAAATTAAATAAATCATGAGATACTTCTCTCCGGTATTGCTGTGTTTATTTTGAAATTGGAATAAAATGCTCCATGAGCACCCTTGCATGTTAATCCCTTGTGTTAATCTGCTAAAGCTTGTTTGACGTTTCTAGGACGTTAAATATTAAATAATATATATGCATGGATATGATAAGTTCAAGATCCACCAACTTTTGCAAGTCTAATTGGGCAGAGGACGAATTCGCATTTTTAAGGTTTGAAATTCGTATCCCTGCTCCATTTCGGGGAGGGGGGATTTCTATTAAAGTGAGACGTGTAGTCCACTATACCCATAACATTTGTTGGTCTCAAGTGGCTCAAAAAAATAAAATATAAACACATTCCGAGAAGTATAAAACCCTATTTTGAAAATCAACCATTAAATATGTAGCGCCCCCAAAGCTAGCAGCTGACTAATCCAAAAGATTAACTAAATAAAGAGGCACTAAGGATCTAAAATATCCATTTAAACAATAAGAAAGAAGTTCTAAACAAAGATTAACCCGAATCTAAACCCTCTCTGAAATAAATACAAGAACTCCTCTCAAATGATACATATACAATAGTCATTTGGTTTACAAATAGAATATACAACAAAATAAACAAAAGCCGAAGTTAACCAACTAACGGACTCAACTCCTCGAAGCTTTCGCTGCGCAACTCTAATCTGTCTCTGAAACTGAAAGTGGGAATGGGTGAGCACATCATCCCTAAAAAGGGTGCACAGTAGAAATAACATTTAACTTTCAAGTAATCATTGAAATGATTTGGAAAACAATTCATGTTTTCCCAATACAGTAAAGCACAACCAATTCACAGAGTTAAACAATCATGTATATGGAACTAACTCCTTCGTCAAACAATGTACTATATTGAGTGTCGACCAATTCCTTACACACCCTATTACTTTATATTAGTGTCGACCAATTCCTTACACACCTATTACGCATAAAAGCTCGAAAGTAAGTATATATAAATGAAGGAGAAGTATCCTATATACCACAAATAGAAATTCTCATTTTCCAAGCATACAAATGGAAATTCTTATTTCCCAAACAATTCATAAAGACAAACAAAGCATTACAATTCCTTTCCAAACAATGGAAAGATTAAAAGCATCAACAGTACTTTCGGAATTTAAAATAAGACAATGCATGGAATACACAATCAGACAATGCATGAATTTGTTAAACATAAACTTTTGTAAAAGAAAACAACAATAATCACAAAAGAGTTAAATGTAAATTCCCACCTCTTTTGATGACAAGCCACGCCTACCTCGAGATCCACGATCCACTAGTTCATCCTTTGAATCGATCGTTGTTAATATAGACTAACTGTTAATCACACAAGAACTCTAAGAATCTAGCCAAAATAGCTCACACAAGAATCATACAGTTCTATCTAATGGTTCTAAGCCCATTTATGATTCTACATTTTTATTACCTATCTTTAACATATCTAAAGTTTACTAATTTAATTAGGTTGATTCTATAGCCCATTAGATAAGTCTTGCGAATATCTACAACTTTATAGAAGGAATCAAAGGCTAAATTAGACCATAAAAGTCCAATACATCAAAATAGGAAAAACTAAACCTAAGCCCAAGTCCACTAAACATGTCCATTAACTTAAGGCCCGGTCTACCTGAGTCAACTAACGGTCAATAACCGTCAAATGGTCAATTAACAGTCAACGTCCAGTCAAGGATCAATGTCCTGGTCAAATGGTCAACTCAGTCAAAGAAGACAACTCAGTCAAGGTCCACTGAGTCAACCCGATTTAAGACTGGTTAACAGGTTAACTCAACTCAGTCAGATTGACTAAGTCAGCTAGAGTCAGATACCTGACTAGGCTGAATGGCACAAGGCCTAAACTCTTGCTCAGGCCAGAGAACACTAATGCACAAACATTGTGCAACACCAAAACTCTTTAACTATAATTTCAAATAACAATACATTTATCTTAAACAAACTTCATATCTCAAATACAACTCTCAACTAAGATTACCTGCAATTGCAGCTTTAGGCAAAACTCTTTCTACAAGCAGTTCCTAACCCACATTCAACTCCACACTGAACAACAACTTCTACATCTCATACATATAACCCTCAACTGTAATTCAATTCCAACTCAATCAACTCTCATAACCCAACAACATCATCACTATCTGCTGCTACGCCATATCCCTGGCACAAACAACCAATTCATCTAAACCTCAACTTCAACCCTGTACAACTCTCACAACATCAACACATTATCATGACAAAATATGCATCTCAAGCCTTTTCCCTGCATCTTACAGCACCACCAAGTTGAGCTCTATCACCTAACAAACACACATCTTCATCATCTGCGATACAAACTCATTATTTCCAGTAACAACACAATACCCAACTCCAAACTCCTCAAGAACAGACCCAACCCCTGTTCTCCAATTCATCACCATTCCAAACCTGTGAGCCTTAATTTCACAAAGAACTCATAACTCGTCCCTACACAACCATTTCTATTTCAAATAACATCTTCTTTACACCTACATATCTCTATCTCAATCCGATTCAACCACAACAACTCAGTTCATCTATTACAAACACCATTCACATACACATCTACACCACCAGCATATCAGTATCTCAACTATCTTTACAATCATCTCAAATCTTAACTTCACTGAACAACAAACAATCAACAATCAGAATTTACAATTTATAAGGGCAACCTAAAGAACAATTACCTCATTTTAGTTCAACTCAAGCAACCGAATTCACTTCAGCAACCCATCGATCTTCATTACCATCTTTGATTTATAGAGAAACCCTACTTCACCGTTTTACCAATTCATCTCGAAACTAACAACAACCTCCATACTTTATCACTAGCAGTTCTCAACCAAACCTAATTCGATTTCCAAATCTTCAATAAAACAGAAACAAACCCTAACTCTCATCTCAAGAAATTCTTCAGCCTTAAACCTGATTTGTGTCAACCCATCTTCTTTTCTCTTCAAACATCATCTTCTTCATCTTCAAATCATCTTCTGTAGTTTCTCTGATTCATTCTTATGAAACCCTAACTTCTCAGTTTACATCAAAACCACTTTAGATTATCAATTAAACGAATACCCTTAATTCAATCACTAAACCCATCTCCAGTTACCTCAAATCAAACCTTCATCAACTCACAAAAACCCTAACTCCACTTCTCCCTGATTCGTCTCAAAACCCCAACAATACAAACTCTTCTTCATCTTAAATCACATCGACAACACCTCCTTCGCCATCAGAATAGGTTCATCAACCAAGAACTCTCAAACGTGCTCTCAAATTCATCACTCGAATTCTACAGAAGGAGAACAAAGGAGAAGCAGAAGAAGAAAGAAAGAACGAGAAGAAAGAAGAATAAGAAAGAAGGAGAAGAAAAGGAAATACGAGTTTATCTACTCGATTGGGATAAGACCAAACAGAAATGATAAAGGCACCCAACAAAATGATATGGGCAGCCAGGTCGATCCAAATTACGAAAAGACTATTTTGCCCTTCATACATATCTGATGATTACTTCCTCGTCTAGTATCTGATTGACACGTTCGAGTAGACCATTCTACGTAACTTATCGAGATCTATTCAACGGTACTAATTTCGTATGTAAATCGTTGTTAGATTAATTTATATTAATTAACGATCGTGTTAAACTAATCGAGTTATTAGCGGCTAAGACGTCTCTTGACTAGTCTAACAGCGTTGACGAGCTTGAGGGTCTTTACAAAATATCCTTGATTTTCAACCTTTAAAAATATGGACGGTGAGGACTAGTATTTAGGTTTTTGATAGAGATATAGTGCTCCATAAGGGAAATATATCTCCATGATATTAGCTTCAAAGCAAATATCGTTTAGGTTTTATTAAAAAAAACGTCAAAAATATGAGATAGTGTGAGAATAAAAGTGCGAGCGGATTCTCTCTCCTACATAAACTATAAAAAATAACCTATTACTCTTTTTCTTCTCCCCTCCTCCGCACTTCACCGCCAAATGATGAAAATGGTGAACTCCAAGAGAAAATAATGAATATGGGAGTTTGTGAACTCAGTGGCGGAACCAGGTTTTCAAAATGGGGCAGGATAAAAAATAATAATTGTTGCACCTTATTCAATGTCTATTGCTAGCGAGACAAGAAACAAGCATGAGAAGAAGAAGATTGCGTACTTATCATGATCTCTTGATGAAACTAGATTATAACCTATCTAACCAAGAACATGATGAAGGGGAGGAAAATGTAATTCATTCTACATATATCATGTTAGACGAAACTTGATAGTCTGATATACTTATGCCTAAAATGTTCGCATTCGCATAAAAAGAAACATCAAAAGTTGTGTTCTACAGCAAGATAGTCATTAGATATTCTTATGCCTAAAACTGACGCAATCGCACTAAAAAAACACTCAAATGTTTTGTTTTACCACAAGAAAGGATAGAAAAAGAGAATTTATAAATTTCCTAAGAAAAGGTATTAATGCAATGTAAAAAGATCATGAATCTCACTCTTACATCAACGCGGTAAAATGAGGAAACCGCAGTTGGTAGATGGATCTCCATGGCACCGGAGTGATGCAATTCATCACCCACATGAGGAGCATGCATTATTCACAAGTCTGAGTTCAAATTAAATTGAATCTCAAATCAACAAAGCTAATCGTTAAGCCCCTATAATTGCTAGGTGGAATCAATCAACTTATCAACATCTATTGTAGCAAAGTAATCAGTCTTGCTGCGTATGAAATATGTTCTTGCAACTGGAATTTCAGGAATTGTAGGTATGAAATATGTTTCCAAAATGGTTATTCCTCGTTTAGGGTATTGACTGACTAGTAGACATAACTGCAAGCATCTGCATCACGAACCTCAGCTATTTAGAAACAATTTTTAACAAAAACCCCAAAATTCATTGATAAAAAAAGCTAAACCAAACCTAAAGAAGAATCAAAACCATATCAAACAGTTCACATCATTAACTTCTTTGAAATCGGTAATACCTAAGTATTGCTCTTGTGGACGATAATAAGAAGTATGGAAGAAAAGTTCATACTTCATTGATCTTGTGAACAATAATTGTATTGAATTTCAACTAAGAAACTAACTTTCCATCTCTTTTTTTATTTCTTTGTTCTTCTTGGTGGACCAACTGATATGCTTGGTGGACTAAATCGATGAACTTGGTGGACTAAACTAAATTTGTTATTTTGGATAAAGGTAAAATTCTAACTTGGTGAGGTTTTTCCAGAAAAAAGGGGGGCTACAGCCAGGTTTAGTCAACCTGTGCTTCCGCCCCTGTGTGAACTCCTAGCCATAAACAAGAAACTATGACCAGGAACAACTTACGATTAGAAATTGATGAATTCCTAATGGTACAATCAAAGCAACAATAATAAATACTTATTTTAAGAATGAGTATAAATATATACTTATCTTAGGAATCAAAGCAATAATAATAAATACTTATTTTAAGAATGAGTATAAATATATACTTATCTTAGGAATGAGTATCAGTTTATTGTCAATCTTAAAATCAGTATACTTACGACTAAGAATTAAGAATTAATAAGTATATACACTGATTTTCTTACATAAAAACTATTACGGCTGGGGTTCCTAGCTGTAAACGACATACTTAGGCTATAGGTTAATGAATTTTTAGCCGCAAATGAATTACTTATGGCTAGGAATTTTTCATTTCTCAGCCATAATTGTTGTAGGGCTAGAAAAGGATGAATTTCTCGTTATGAGTGATTCCGAAAATACACAATTCACGTCACATAGTTTTTAGTCGCAATTGGTGTTTTTCTAGCCGTATAGTATGTATTACGGCTACATGGTAGTCTTTATTTCAAGCCGTTAGTCTTATTTGCGACTAGAAAACGATAAACTCTTAGCCGCGGTTGTTAAACTGTGAATCGTTTTTCATTTTTAGGAATCGCGTGTGTATTAAATCGTAAATCGAAGATTCATAGAAAATTTCTAAATACACACATTTACATATTGAGGAATGATCCCTTCACACTTTTATTCTCACACTATATCATACGTTGGGTGTCATTTTTGTGAATAAAAAATAAATCTCACACGTTGGATTTGAAGCTAATATCCTGGGGTCATGTTCCTCTTACAAAGCTCTATATGCCTACCAAAAATGAGCACATTCCGAAATATAAAACCTCACAATCTACCGGTCTTAATTTTAATGGCTAAAAATCAGTTGATTTTCAACGACTCATTTTCAAAATAGTAGATGGTGGTGTTATACGTCTCGGAATACGCTCATTTTCGGTAGGAAAATCGAGCTTTGTAAGAGAACATATCCCCAATATATTAGTTTCAAATCCGTTACGGTTTAGTTTTTATTTTCAAAATTCACGTCCAATGTGTGAGATAGTGTGAGAATAAAAATGTGAGGGAATCCCTCCTCGTACATATTAGAGTTATAGGTTATAATAAGTTTAAATATGTGTTAGTATTATAGATAGGAATAATGAAGAATAAATAATACAAATTAGTGTCCAAATAAGTGTTTGGGCACCTAATTAGGTGGACACGGTAATTAAGTCCGAATCTTGTGCTTTTACAAGTTAAAATGTCTCCATTTTTTTATTAATAAGAATCACGTGGAAAGTACAGATTTAGACCTATCTGATTTATGAATCGTCGTGAATCACACAAGTCAAAATATAAATCGTTACATTCACAACAGATTTGACTAACAGTTCCGATCATATAGTGTAGGAAATTTTGTAGTGAATCATAAGAGTCGAATCACGAATCGTAAAGTTCTTAAAAATATGCTCCTAAGGCCAAGCTTTATGATTGATGATTTCCCTTTGCTATGGCTTAATTGTAAAGAAATTCAACTAATATGATCCTTCGCTTAGGTTTAGTGTGGCGATTTCGCTTCGTTCAAAAGTTGATCAGATCTGATCCACCTTTAAGCTAAGGTATGAGACACGAAACTGGGTTTCATTTGAAAAATTAATTTTCGGAAACTTGGTTTCCATGATTTTTGAACGAATACTGAGTTTTTCCGTATTTAAATTTTAATTATTAACTATTTTTACTCCTATTTTTACACTTTTAACTCTTTTATTTTACTAAGTTTCCTTTATTCCTATTGTATCTCCATTTTTTTCTCTTAAAATTCTTTGTACCCATAAACAATATTTTCATTATAATAAAATTTGGAAAAACAAACAAACAAACGGAAACAATTTCCGTTTTTCATTATTTGTATAGAAAATGAGTTTTCGTGTAATTATGATAAGTGACGCCCCTCACCCATAGTGAGGTAAGCTTCGTGCTCATTTCGCTTACCTACAATTAAGATATAGTGAAACGAAATGCTCAACCATAGCACTTGGGTTAAGCGTAAAATTCTTTGAAAATTGAAAAGTGGTGGGGGGAGAGCGTATGTCCTTCGCTGATTCTAAAAGTTAAATCAAATCGTTAATCTAATCTAACCGCCAACATTTAATCAGTTTAGCTAATTAAATTTAATAACACAAATTAATTAAGAGAAACTAGTTATTACATAGTGTAACGAAGGTTTATTGAGTTTCTCTCTAAGAAGAGAGATTGAGGAGAAACATCAAATATTATGAGTGCAAATCGGGCTAAAAACGGGTTGACTCGGTAGCTGTTAATCGGTGTTTACAAATCAAATTTTCTCTAAAATCTTCATATGATCTTTAAGTTTTCTAGATTAAATCTGTTTATTTTGATTTCTTTTCTTAGTCCTGTTATATTTCTTTTAATGGTTTAATCTTGGATTGGCTTGTTGAAGAATTATGAGGTTTTACTTATTTATCAACGTATATGAATTTAAAATACATGTTTCAACTTTCTATAGTTTTTAAGTACTAATGGATTTTTAATCCTTTGTTGGCAGTCTCCTAGTTGATTTTCGTGTAATTTTCAGTTGTGAAAACCAGTCATGGTGAGATATCAAGAATTTTATCTCTCGACTTCTCGAGTTATCGCGGTAGTGCTTGTTTTCCAGCAGACGTGTTGTACCTTCAAATTGTGCTATCAAAAAGTCTTTTTGATTTTTGGTATCTCATATCAGAAAATTATCATCAGATCCAAGGTCTAGTATATCCTTGCTATTTCATCAATTTTTTCATGATGTTTAATTTCCAACATATCAATCAGAATTGATGGGTTAACCTGGTCAAATCGATGGTTCATAACCAACGTAATTTCAGCAACAAAAATAGGAAACTCTCCCTCCCTTTCAAAATTCAAAATTTAGTCAAAACCGTCTTACCGGAATTCAAGTTTGACAGCTACCCATCCTATATTATTGGAAACAAAATAATCTTTCTTATCTTCAAACCTTTTCTTACTCAATAATATATCCTCTCACTGAACAAAATCCTAAAATTCTTAATCTTTATAACCTCTTGAGAATTGGCATATACAACTCAAATCCATCTAGTGCAACAAACAACATCAAAAACATGGATAGGCTGTCTCTGAGAATGCAATCAACATCAATTGGTGCAAGCTCCTCAAGAACCATTAGGAGAACAATCACTTCTGCACAAGTTGTGAAAGATGTAGCTGAAGAATGAACTTATAGCTTACTGGGTAAGATTATATGCAAAGACCCACTTAACCATGATGAGGTTAAGAAGGAGGTGAATCTCAGATGGAAGGGCTGCAGGAGGTATGGAATTATATCAAAGGAAGTTACTCTGTTTGTTTTTAGATTTGAAAGGAAATCAGCATATGACAGTGTTATCTCAAATGCACCATGGTCAATGTTAGGATATATCCTTTGTCTTTAAAAATATAATTTAGATATACCACTTGAAGATCACAAGTTTGAGAGCCAAGTACGGTGTGTGAGATTAAGAATACTAAGCAAATTATTTTAACTGAAAATCTTGTTAATGATATCTGTAAGGATATAGGTAAAAGAGTTTTCTAGAAGGGAAAAAGAGAACACCAAGAGATCATGTAACTAACACGGTCTATGTGGATGTTAAACTCAAAGAACCACTGGGAAGAGGAGGATGGCTTGATACTCCAGTAGGCGAAAAGGTTTGGGTAATATACCATTTCGAGGTGCAACCATATGAAATCTGTAAGGAGTGTTTTGTGGTAGAATATGTAGAAGAAAATTGTAAATGGATTGCTCAGGAGCATAAGGTGGAGGAAATGGATGAAACTACTTTTCTTGCATATAGTCAAACTGAAGAAGGAAAAGCCTTTTTGACTGTATATATCCTTGATACGAATGTAGATAGTAATACAAATATGCTATCGAATGCAACTATGTTTGGAAAAGAGCAGTGTCCAGAGATTGAAGATGATATGCAGAACCAGATATGATGAAACTCAGAACCACTCCAATCCTAACCACACTATTCCTTCTATTCTCAACACCCATATGATAGACGCATTTATGTGTCTATTTTCATCTCTGTTGTGTATATTGTTAGTACCCATTTTTGTACTTATTATGGTGTTTTATCTCTTTGTAGGTGTTTTTGGAGAAATAAGCTTTTGCGGCAAAATTGACTCGAAAAGTGGTTTTTGCGCTCATGGTAGAAAATTACTAAGGGGCACCCAGATTACTAAGGGGTATCCACTTGCTATTCGCACCCCTGGTCCGGATAAGGGGAGGTCATCCCCTTCGTTTGAATTTTACTTTTTGAGGGAATACAAACTAGCTAGCTGCGTAGCTTTCTGGAGGAGATTTAGGAGAGATTTGGTTGGAGTTATACGGAAATAAAACTTGTTATCAAACCTCATTAATTTTGGAAGTTATCAAAAACATAGAAAGGAAAGTTTCTGTTGTGTGACAGTAAGGGAGATTATCTTCCCTGTTAACTGAGTTTTATCTTTGGAAGGAGTCTTGGGTAAACAGGGAAGTTATCTGTCGAGATTTGGTGATAGGTATATATAGAAGTTCCATGATATTCTTCTATAATTAACACTAGCCTGAGATACGGATTATGCCTAATCGAGGAAGCTTTAACAGCTCATAAGACGCGTAGCAAATAAAAAAATAAAGAAGGAAAATTACCGAGACTTCAGCTCAAAGAAACCGGAGATTTCATCGAGGTTTGATTGGCCTGTTGAGTATATATAGGGTGGTGAGAGTCCTAAGAAGGGTTATCAATACCTTGGGGGAAGTTTAGAGCCTTAGAGAAAGCCATAAAAATCAAATTGAAGAGGACGAGTTCTGCTGCTGCCGGAGAAGAAGAAGAAGAACATACGACGCACATAGAACAGTCGCAGAAACTGTTGCCGTAGCTTTCATATTCAATACTCTTTGTAACAATTCTTCCAACAAATAGTTTCAGTTCGCAACAGTTCTTTTCCTCTGTAACAGTAGGTTTCGTAACAATTATATTAGTTACAGAATCCGCTGCTTTCACACTTTTCACTCTTTTAATCAACTTTTGAACACCAAAGATGTATTTTGAGAACATGATGAATATGAGGAGCTAAACCCTTTAGCCGAGGCGACGGAGGAAGCCATTGTTCCATGAAAAGTGGTATAATTCTATTTTAATTATTTTTGCAATCTTTTATATGATTATTTGCATAGAACTAATATAGGAAAATTGATTTTTATTGAGTGGTTGTGAATTGTTTTGATGGAACATGCTAGGTTTTAAAACTTTTGATGTTTCATGCTTTATGTTTACAATTATTACTTCAAAAATCTATTAGAGGCAAAATATTAGAATCACTTTAAAAGAAAGATTTGCATGAATATTGATTAGATTATATCACTTAATTGGTTAATGGTGGAATCCAGAGTCTCGGTGTTTTCTTTATATTTTTGATACAACTTTATTTGAAATGCTGAGTTTAATTTAAAGTCTAAAAAAAATCCTTCACAAGTTTGAGAAACGAATCTTTTTACCACTACAACTACAAACTACATCACCATAGCAACCCAATCTTCCAGAATGATGAAATGGCCTTTGAGGATAATGGAACCGATGATAACAGGAATCTCATGGAGTTTCATAAGGATCACGAACACAATTATGGGAGAGAGAAAACAATTGATAACTCATCTAATCAATCCGAAGGCATGATTGCACAAAATCAACATGGGGGATCTGTTAATTTTATGGTAATTTTTACAACTTTAAAATCTTACCCTAATTTTAAAACTTCCCTAATTATGTCTGATATTTCCGTTTTTAGAAATTTATATTATTCTTATTTATTTTAAAAATCCATTGTATTAATCTTTAATTATTGCTTCATTAGAAATTTTTGGTTCTCATTTAAATCTGTTGCTGCTCATTTGTTTGGTGATTTACTCTCTGTAAACATGGGAAATCCTTTTTTGGAATGTTCAAGGGTATGGAAACAAAGATACTAGGTCAGTCATCTTAAGACCCTAGTTAACATGAATGACCCTGCAATAATTTTATTGTCTGAGACTAAGTCAGATTTTAAGAAAATGTCCTATATAATAAAACCCTTAAATTACCCAAATTTCATAATTGTCAATCTCATAGGATTATCTGGAGGTATTTGTCTTCTCTAGAAAGATAGTCTAGACCTCAAGATCCTTAATGTTAACCATAATGTCATTAACTGTGAACTTAGCATAGATGGTGGATCAAAAATAATTTTGACTTGTATGTATGGGGCCTTACCAAGTGGTAATTGACCTGAATAATGGAATTACATAAGAAATATCAGTATGAACATAAATGACCCTTGGATCCTAGCTGGTGATTTGAATTTTATTCTTCACAATTCTGAAAAATCTGGAGGTAATCCAATTTCTCAATCTACTATTGATGAAGCAAATGATGTTGTTGATTTCTTGGGTTTACAATTTGTTACTTACACTGGTAATGCATATATACTTGGACTAATAGGAGACATGGGATTGAACTTATTCAAGAAAGGTTAGATAGAGTACTAGGAAATGATAAATGGTTTTCTCTGTTTGATAATTGTCACTCCTATCATTTAACTCCTATAGCTAGTGATCATAGACCATGATATTCACTACTTCTAGAGATGAGAATCCAGTGAAGAGACCAAACAAGTTCAACAAATTTTAGCTTGAAGACCCTAGTTGTAGAGAAGTTATTGCTGCTACCTAGAAATCTAATATTAGAGGTACAAATGCTTTTAAACATAAGCAGAATTTATAAGATGTTGAAGTTGCTCTTAGTGACTGGAACATAAATTCTTTTGGTCATATTCAAACTAAAGTTATAAACATCAACAATTAGATAGAGCATCTTCACTCTCAAGGAGTTGCGGACACTAGTGGTGTTAGAGTTAGTGATTTAGTCAAATAACTATATTACTGGAAAACCATTGAGGAAGATTTTTGGAAACAGAGGGTCAAAGATGAAATTATGCAGTTTGAGGATATAAATACTGCTTATTTCCATAATAGAGCAAACTATAGAAAAAACAGAACTCATGTTGGAGATTTACAAGATCCTACAGGTATATGGGTTACTGATAGGGCTACTATTGCTGACACTTTGTCTCACCATTTTTCTACTATGTCTAGAACTAGTAATCTTGTTAGGGATAGGCATGTTTTTTTGGACAAAGATGAGATTATGCAATTTGAAGATAAAAATACTGCTTACTTCCATAATAGAGCAAGCTATAGAAAGGGAACTAAGATTGAAGCTTTACAAGATCCTACAAGTATATATATAGGTTACTGATAGGTATACTATTGCTGATACTCTGTTTCACCATTTTTCTACCATGCCTGGAACTAGTAATCCTGTTAGGGATAGACATATTTTTGAAAATATGCATCCTTGCATTAATGATATGAACAACTCGTCTCTTCTTAGAATTCCTTCACATGATGAAATAAAGGATGTTGTTTTTAAGATGAAACCTTGGACCTCTCCAGGTCCAGATGGTTTGCCTCCTGGTTTCAACAAATGTGGGATATTGTTGGTGGATACATAGTGAACATGATTCAATCCTTTTTTTCATAATAAGTATACGCTCAAAGAAAATAATCATACTTTTTTGTCTCTAATTCCTAAGATTGATTGTACTAAGCATGCTAGTGATTTTAGGCATATAAGTCTGTGTAATACAGCCTATAAATTTATATCAAAGTATTAGCTAATAGACTCAAGCGCCTGTTAAGCAAAATCATTAGTCCTTATCATGCTTCCTTTGTCCAGAATAGACTCATGGCCGACAATATATATGGTGATTGCACATGAACTTGTTGATACAATGAAGAAACATAAATCTAAGAAAGGCTTAATTGCCATCAAACTAGGTATGAGTAAATATTTTGATAGGATTGACTGGACTTTTCTGAATGACTGCTTGAATTGTGTTGGATTTCATGATGATTTTTGTCAATTAATTATGCAATGTGTGTCTACAGTTTCTACTTCTGTTATGCTTAATGGTTCCCCAAGTAATCTCTTTCACCCTAGTAGAGGTTTAAGACAAGGAGACCCCTTGTCTCCATGCCTTTTTATCTCGTGTATGGATATCCTCTCTAAAGCACTTATACAAGCTAAAGAAAATAGTCTTATTAAGGGTATCAAAGTTGCTAAAAATAATCCTGCTTGTCCTTCTGTCTCTCACTTGTTTTTTACAGATGCCATTTTGATCTTCACTAAAGCCAACCCTAAGGAGGTTAGACATTTATATTGTATTCTTGAAAGCTTTAATAAAGTTTCTGGTCAAGCTATCAATTTTGACAAGTCTGGGCTAGCCTTTAGCCCCAAAATTTGCAAAATTGATATAAATGATATCACTAATATCCTTAATATCAAGAGAATGGGACTCCGGGACAAGTATCTTGGAGTTCCTTTTCTTTTACAAACCAATAAAGCTGAGTCTTTTAGTGGTATGCTTGATAAGTATAGGGATATATTGTCTATTTAGGAGTCTAAACAATTTAATCAACCTGCTAGAACTGTTCAATGTCGAATTGTTTTAGGGTCTCTTGGTGCTCATCAAATGTCTGTCCTCCCAATGCCAAAGGAAGTAACTGATATAATGGATTTCTATTCAGGGAATTTTTTTTGATATAAAGATAATAACACTGTTAGAGCATAGATCGGTTGAACCCACCAAGCGTTGGTATATCAAGTTTGGTTGTCATATTTTAGTCTCAAAACTCATCTAGAGTCGCTTGATTAAATACTAGAATCAACTTCGTTTAGGTTAGACTAGAAAGTCTAGGAATGTTGAGACATACAAGTATTACTCCGAAGACCTGAAGAATGGGAAGAAGTAATGACTACAACGAGGACATCATCTTTCCACTTGAGGTTAGTAATACTGACTTGACTTGTTTCCATTCCTAACGTATCTTTCAAGTCGTATTATATTGAAAACATAACAAAGATGTATATATATATAATAGGTGATTTTAATAAAATACCCATGTGGGGAAATGTATTTAAGCAAATGCCCATGTTTTTTTCATTATATATTTAATGCCCATACTTTGACCTTTTCCGTCCCGTTTTATTGAAAAAACGGCTAACGGACGTTACTGCATAAGTGGCAATAAATCAGGCTTTCGAAAAGACATCCAAACCCCTGAATCGTCTTACTAGAACCGAGTTGGAACATAAATCAGTTTCGAATCATCACCGAGTTAAGAAGTGAGTCAATACCGAGCTAAATTAAAACTCAAATCACTGTTCATCTTCTTCCCAACCTTTTGTTAACAAAACCCTAATAAACTTCTGTAGAGGAAAAAAAGAGTCATGTTAATTAATTATCCAGACGAACGGACAAGAAAGCGAGAGAAAAGTACAATTGGATCAAAATGAATCATCATCTTGTTCTCTGTTAGTTAAAAGAAAATTACACAGACCCATCTCTCAAAAGCGAAAGAAACCATCTCTGTTAATTAAAAAAAATAAAAAATCCAAATCATTTTGTGCGAGCAGATGTATTCATCTTATCACGGAAAAGGGGATCTGAGCATTCAAGCATCCATTGTTGAACTAAGACAAGGACCTCAAGGTTAGAACTTCGCAGACTTATTTACATTAATCAATGAAAAAGGGTTTCTGAAATTGGGTTTGATTTGGAATTATTTGGTTGAGCTATTGTGATAGGTGGGTGAAGGTTTTTATTAAAAGGCAAGAGGTAGATAAACAGGTTTGCTGTTACTAGAGATTTTCGTTAAGAGCAAGTCTTATGGTGGAATCCATCCTATTCCAAGTGTGGAAAAATTGTGGAATGTCAAGTCTAGTGGCTTCCAAATTGGTGTTTTCCATGAAAAATCCAAGCAGTGTTCCATGGTTTCGTGGGAGGTCCCGTGGAATCCATCTGAGCGCTAATCAGATTAGCGCAAAACGCTATTCAGAATAGCGCGCTAGAAAACGGAAAGCTCTAATCAGAATAGAGCTCAACGCTATTTAGAATAACGTTTTTTTTAATCCGTAGATTTAAAATGAGCCCTTGAAAATCTAATGGATGAAAAAAACCCGCTAATCTTAATAACGTAAAGCGCTATTCTGAATAGCGTTTTTTTAGCGCTATTCTGATTAGCGTAAAACGCTATTTTGATTAGTGTTTTTGTTGTTCCACCACTACACTTGCACTTCCATCCACAATTCCAAATGTTGAGGTGGCGTGGAGGATGGAACTCTTCCACCATAAGACTTGCTCTAATTAGAAGACAGGATAGAATTGCAAATGTATCCTGGGAACTAGAGTATCCCGGCAACTAGAATGAGTGATTTTTCTCTCCATCATATTTTCACTTCACCGACCATAACATAACATATCTTACACACGTGTCACTAAGACCATCATTTTCCTTAACCACGTGTAGCCATCTCGGAAAGTCAATCCTGAGCCATAGATTTATTAAACGAATGGTCACAGATGACTATCAGTTAGTATGGACATTTTAGTAATTACACCCACCATTTTCTTATCTCGTTTGATGAGAAATTGACTAAGTAAACGACATTTTACCAATATGGTGGGTTCGGACGGAATTCCAAACGGTATGGGCATTATATATATAATGAAAAAAAATGTGGGCATTTTTTTAAATGTATATCCCCACATGGGCATTTTTTTTTTAAATTCCCTATATAATACTCTAGTGGTTAGACTTGGTCATATCATTATGATCAAAGTGTCAAGGAACTTATTGAATTACGAAGTATAAACGCTTATCTTTTGGAACTTCGTAAATACGACGTCAACATAATCTTTGTATTTAGTTATTATGTGTAAGATATAGGTATGATTTCACCCTAATAAACAATGTTTTATAACATTTGTTTAAAGGAAGTACATATATGAACTTGTTTCATAATCGAAAAGAAATCATGATTGGTCAGGTTCTTTATTGAATATATTTTGAATGACCAATATAAGATGACAAGGTAGAACCTATCTTAACTTGTTGAGATTTGGGGTATAACCGGTCATAGCCTATATTATGTAGCATGTTGTAATCGGTCACAAGCTACGTTGTAGAGCATGGTGTAACCGTTCACAAGCTACATTGGGAAGTTAGTTGTAATCGGTCACAAGCTACCTTTGGGAAGCAAGGTATAACCGATCACAAGCTAATTTGAGAAGTTAGTTATAATCGGTCAATGGTTTCTCTGGGAACCAAGGTGTAACCGATCACAAGCTAACTCGGGAAGTAAGGTGTAACCGCAATCTACCTATGGGAAGCAAGGTGTAACCGTTCACAACCTAGTTTGGGAAACATGGTATAACCTATCACAACTAATATTGTGAGTTTGGTACAACCGATCCCAAGGAGCGAAACCGAGTTTCCAATATTCACATATCTCTTTATGTTTTGCGTGAAGCTTGGAATTAGGGTTTGCTGAGAAACTTCTATATGTCGACATATTTGAACATATACATAACTCTTATCATTAATTGTTCAAAGATATTCCTTGATACTCAAGGTGATCCCATACCGAAAAATTGAAAAGCATATAATTATGATTTTCATAATATATGTTTTAATTACCATCAACTAAAGCATATCCTCTGGAAAATATTATTAGTAAAGTGCTTGACTAACAATAGAATTTTTCTAAGAGAGTTTTCGGAAATATGGTTTGGTAATTAATTGGAAATAGGAAAAACAAAATTAGGTACTTTAATGTTAATATCTTGAGAATATTTTTGGTTTTGGGATTTCCTTGTTGTCCAAACAACATTGGTCTATAAATACTTGAGTTTTCATTTCTTGTAAACTATCCTAAGAGCCAGGTAAACTTCATTCTTGTTGTTTCTGGTGAAGTCGTCTATTCAGAGAGGAAAGTACCCTAATTAGGCGAAATCTCTTACGACCGCTCGTTTAAAGACTTTTGTGGGATGAAAAAGCTCTATGAGTACCATTGGTGGGAAACTAAATAATTGCATCGTTATTTTTGTTTTTGATTTGATTGATTAACAGTTGTGAAACTTTGATTGCACCTAGTTTGTTTATTATTGAGAACCTTCTCTTCTGATATAAGGCCCACTCAAACTAGATCAAAGTATCGACGGGATCTTTAGAACCATTTTCTGATCTAAATACATCTTGTGATAATCCATTGTTAACAGACTTCGTTCTGTGTGTGATTGATCACAAGAGGATTCAAGTTGTGTTGTGCAGGTTATTATTGAAGACAAACAAAGATTTGAAGACGACGAAGTTTTTCTTATCTTGTGAATTATGTGCACAAACCTTGATCGGCTGGGATCCAACTAGAATCGTGTTTATCTTTGATAGACTTGATTGTCTAGTTGCGTGAGATCGGCATCACCTTATAGTTACCCTTTGAGTTCTATATTGATTGATTGCAAATATAGAATTTGGTTATTTAGGTAATCAAAGTTTAGGTTGATCTAACCAGACAAAGGAGTTTATTAGTTTAAATGGAAGAGCCTTTGTCAACGACTCATAATATCTTATTACCAAGATTTAATATAGTAGTTACCAAACATATTTATCTTTTACTGTTTCGAATACGATCAAAAGGATTGGTGATTCACGTGCGTGACTCTAGAAGTCGAAGGCCAAGGGATACTAAGGAAACTAAGTAGCTAGTGGTAGTCTACTTGGTCTCAACTATACGAAGTTGGTATTAGATTTTGTATAGCAGCTTAATTCTGAGAGTATTTAAAATTGGACTAGGTCAAGGGATTTTTCTGCATTTGCGGGTTCCTCGTTAACCAAATATTGTTGTATCATTTAATTTGTTTTCCGCATTATAATTGTTATTATAATTAAGTAAATTACACACGTACGTTAATCCCAATTACTTGACTTTGATCCTAATAGTCAATCAGTTATTGCCGTAACTATTGTCCAGTAAATATCTTGTTGTCATATTGTTTTGACCTCGTCCAAAAACAATCACACAAGGTATAGGACTTAAGTAGTATTTGAAAAAGCGGGGGTCTAACAACCACACCCAATTTTTCGTTTGGCAATCTGAATAGACAAACTCCAATATACTTTCAAGAGAATCAACCAGACAGTTAGACTCAATCTAGAGAAAAGTATATCAAAGAGTTTTATATCTCCATCTCTCAATTCAATATGCAATCAGCAAATAGGAATTTGCAAGCCCGATTGAATATAAGAGAAATAACTTGAACGGTACCAAAGACCAATGTTCAAGGATCAATCAATTTCAATCAACAACCAAAGGTTAGATTTCCCAATTGATCGATTAACCGCACAACCTGTGATATTTCAATTATATAACAAAATATAATGCGGAAAAGAAATAACACAGATACCAGGAGTTTTGTTAACGAGGAAACCGCAAATACAGAAAAACCCCGGGACCTAGTCCAGATTTGAACACCAAATTGTATTAAGCCGCTACAAACTCTATCATACTACAAGTTAACTTCGGACTGGAATGTAGTTGAGCCCTAACCAATCTCACACTGATTAAGGTACAGTCGCGTTCCTTATGCCTCTGAATCCCAGCAGGACTCTATGCACTTGATTCCCTTAGCTGATCTCACCCACAACTAAGAGTTGCTACGACCCAAAGTCGAAGACTTGATAAAAAAATCTGTCTCACATAGAAAAGTCTATAGGAATAGATAAATCTGTCTCCCACAGAAATACCTACGAGTTTTGTTCCGTTTTTTGATAAATCAAGGTGAACATGAACCAATTGATATACCAGACTTATATTCCCGAAGAACATCCTAGAAATATCAATCACCTCACAATAATCTTAATCGTATGGTAGCGAAACAAGATATTGTGGAATCACAAACGATGAGACGAACATGTTTGTGACTACTTTTTATCTTGCCTATCGGAGATTAAATCTCAAGCAAATCTTAGAGAAGATAGTACTCAAACACGATAGAAACAGGAAGATCAGATCACGCAACTACAGAGAAAATAATTGGGTCTGGCTTCACAATCCCAATGAAGTCTTTAAGTCGTTAACCTACAGGGTTT
>JAJJMB010006998.1:4023454-4061144 GCA_023531105.1 Papaver atlanticum | reverse complement strand
AAACTAGTTAAAGAGTTGTTCAATTGCTATATTCTCATAGAAGTATATAAGAACACAATTGAAGCAAAATCGGTTTGATTCACTCGAATCAATTTATGAACATTATAGCCACGGTTTGAAAAGAATGCATTCCTTAATATATAAATGTATTAGTTCATGAGCCAACCGATTTTAGAAATTTAACCACTCAAGTATGCAAACGGGTATGCATACTTAAGTAGCCGGTCTGAGTTTGGGTTCGCCAATATGCAAACGGGTGCATACGTAGTACACTTCCAAATCCCAACATAAATTCTCGGACCTATACCTTATGCAAGTATACGTACCGGTATGTGTACTTGGTACACGGAATTTCACAACTACAAGTACGCATACGGGTATGCATACTTTAGTTCCGGTCATGGATCACATACATGCAAGAATGCACACTATGTTTATAATCCAATGATGGTTAAGTATTCTAAACTCTTATTTCAATCATTGAAACTTTCTTAGAGGATGACAATAGCCGTTTTCACACACTATTAGCATCAAAGCAATTTTCAAGTTATTGAAATAATCATAACGAAACATTCCAAGTCTACACCAAATGATTGTATCACACAAACCATGTAAGATGTTACTCGATGATTTTCACATGATCATCTTTTGACTTTCGTCAAGAATATAAGATGAACTTGGTTGAAGCGAAAGCTTACCAACATATATTCCGGGAAATATGTAAGCGAGTTAAACTCAGCTCGAAATCTCAAATATGTATAATCGACAACTATATAGTAATATGACTTTTGTCTCAATATAGGAGATAGAGTAGAAATAGACTTTCCAAGTGATAGATGAGTTTTAGTCTCCACATACCTTTTGTTGATGAAGTTCCACAAGCTCGCCTTAGTAGCTCTTCGTCTTCAATTGATGAACTTCGTGAAGTCTAATGCTCAACTACACAATCTATCCTAGTCCGAGACATCACTATAAGTAGACTAGAAATCAAGACTTATAGTTTTGATCACTAACATTGACAAACAAGCTTGAGATAGCAACGCTTGCGAGTTCGACCGAGCAGTGCTCTAACAGTATTGTCTCGACTCTGTCCATAGACGATCACTTAATATACCAGACTTATAGGTTAATATTTAAAAGATTGTGGTGTATTTGGGTACCCTCATATTTTCAAACACTAAAGGTATTTATTTAAAAAAAATGACTAATATAGCTGCTTCTAAACATAGAGGTGGCTTGAACATTAGATAGTCTGCCATATTTAACCTTGCTCTTTTGACTAAACTAGCTTGGAGACTCTTGCTGGATGATCAGACTCTTTAGTTTCAAATTCTGAAATACATATACTTTCCGGATTGTAACCCTTTATCTGATGAGGTCACTGAAAATGGTAGTTGAATATGGAGAGGCGTTTGTAAAGGTTTGGCCATGGTAAAGAGAAATTACTGTTGGGAGATTGCTAATGAAAAAATATCCATATTTGGAAGGACATTTGGGTCCCTGAGCTAGGAAAACATGTTCCTAGTGCCATGGCCTATGCAAATATACAAAAAGTAGAACTCTTGGATAGTGACACTAATACTTGGAACTTAAGCATGCTTAACTCTCCTTTTACACCATATATTGTTGATCTTATAGTCGAATAAGAGTACCTGTTGTAAGAAAAGATCAAATAAGATGGACAAGTACAAGGAATGATTCCTTTACTGTTAAATCATCTTATAATATTCTGTTAGATGAAGCTCAGCAAAATGGCTCAACAACTAATGTCTATTTTCCGTGGAAGAGATTATGGAGTGTGCAACTATCTCCAAAAGTCTTGCACTTTTTGTGGAAATGTTACAAGATTGCTTGCCAACTAGAGCCAAGATTGTTAGATATACACCAAATATTGATGCTATATGCCCTTTATGAAATATTGAAAATGAAAGCATGCAACATTTGTTTGTAGATTGCTCACATAATATGGTTTACAATGCGCCACTCTATTACTATCATGTTAGGGAGTAATGGTTTCTTTGATTAGTTACAGAATCTGTTTAAATCTAACAGCTTTTATGATGAGACTATGCAGGAATCACTAAGGGCTATTAGTTGTACTTTGTGATACATATGGAAGATCAGATGTTCCATAGTTTTTGATAAGATCCAATTTAGACCTTTTGAATTTATTGCTTCTGTAAGGAATTTTATTACCGAAATAGAAAATTCAGTTACAACAAGACGGGTTGGTCGGATATTCATCAACCTGAAATGTGGTTACCACCAAATGGCTCATATATAAAACTTAATTTTGATGTCAGCTTCATACATAAGAATCAACCATTTGGAATTGGACTAATCTTGAGAAATGTTTCAGGTCAATTTATTGGAGCAAAACGAATGCAATCTAATGAGGCAGATGAGGAATTTGGAGAAGCACTAACTACACTGGAAGCAGTCAAATGTGATAAATAGATGAGAATATATATATATAATCTACATCTGGAGGGAGATAATCTGAATGTAGCAACATCTATAAATGGTGCAGTTGGAAGAATAAGTTGGACAGCAAATAGCATAGTCCAAGAATGTCGTGGTTTGCTTAGTAAATTTTCTAGTTGGAAATGTTCTCATGTTACAAGAGATGCTAATGGAGTAGCATATAAGTTAGCAAAATATGCAAGAGTAAATGCTTTGTTTGAATGGTCAGACAGACCATCAGCAGGGGCAGAGCCAAGGGTTGACTAACCCTAACTCCAGCCCCCCTAAAATCAATAAATCATCAAAATACCCTTGTGTTTATATGATATTTCTTATTTAGCCCGCTAAATTTTTTCGATTTAGTCCACAAAGGTATTTCTATAAAAAAAAATTTAGCACCCCTTAAAAAAAAAATCTGGCTCCCCACTGACCACCAGGATTCATCTTAGAATCCATGGAAAATGACTCTGTAGCTTAATTTTTATTAATGAATCACTTTTCTTATCCAAAAAAAAAAGTATATTGAGTTTACTACTTCATGTCCCTATTAGAATTCTCATATGAACAAGAACTCACGACAGACCAGAATTCAATCAATCAATCATAATTTACTCGAACTCAATAGTTCACTTGCAGAAATCTCAAAACACATCCACAATCCTCAATCGTCATCATCTTGTCGGCCCTTAAAATGTTCTCATGTTACTTCCTGTCACACCTTCAAATGCCCCATGCAATTTTTCGTGAAGGTATAACCCGACAATACAGTGGTTCAGTGATCTCTTACCACCCACTCGTATTTCAACCTTATAAGTTTGCACCTATGCAAACAGCCAACTTCATTGATTAATGCAACGGAAGACTTAACTTAGATTTTCTCTACCAGCAATGTAGCCCATACTACAAAGAGGTTCCTTCCATGTTTATGCTTCAGAGAATTGGGGAGTATTATCGAATCAACAAGATAATAAGATAAATGTATAAGCCAACAAACTCTCTTTTATTAGCTTATGGGTGAAGATTACAAAACTCGTCCAACCAATGGACTTATAAGCTTATTCTCTAAGACTAACACAGAATTACTCTCTACTGCAATGTGGTTCCTCAACGCTTGAACAACTCTCATTTGCAAGGGTTCTATGGCTATTTATAATGCAAAGAACCAAGGCCAATCCGTATGCAACACAGTTGCACGCCCTATGAACAACCATATGTCCATAGGCAGTTCCCTAACCGCTACAATAACTTTTTAACTGCTAACTTTAGTGCTGGCTTGCAGAATGGCGCCACACTTTTATCGAACGGTTAGGCTATGACAAACTCGGTTATAAAGCCACTTTATAACCATCTCTAACTTGCTCTTTCACTTTGGCATGCGTGTGATGCACACACACTCGCAACTGACAGCTTGAACTCAAATCCGACAATCATTATGCTGCACTAACTTTGGCCTGCGCCAATGTTCGACAATGATTATGCTTTACTCACTCTTGGCCTACGCCAAGTGTTCGACAATGGTTTCTCTTCATTCAATTTGCACTTCTGCCAAGTATCTAGCAATGGTTGCGCTTCATTCATCCCGATCATGCACTTAGCTTATTTGGATGTCAACACCCAAATATCATGCCAACTGAGTCTTGACTTTCTTAGTTCAACTTCATACTTCATATGCATCACTTGCATCCTTTTTGGCGAGCAATAATCACCAATGGCGCATTTGGAAACGCCACTGTTGCATATGCATTGTCCAAGCCTTGGACAATGCTTGGAACGATGCCAAAGTCATTCCATGACTTGCATTTCATCCTTTATTCCTTCCTTGAGTTGTTCTAACTCTGAATAAGGATATGCAACACTATTGCGTCGTATTGCGTTTGCTAAGTAGCCTTTCTTGTCTCAGCCATGTTGGCGCTACATCGTCGGACTGTGCAACTCTATCTGCCAGGCTACAATTTCAGTGTTGCACAATGATTGTGCGCCACTATTGAGGCACGTCATAGACCTCCCCCATCCAATCCATTCAACGTCCTCGTCGAATGCAACATCATTTCAACATCTACTGAACTTTCTTGGCCTTGTACGCATCTGAGCCACTCTCAGAAATCAGTAACTTTGTTTGTCCTTTAACCTTGCCAAAAACTTCTTTGCCTAGTACTTTACGCCGCCACTTAGTTTGTTTGCCTTTCCATTAAGCCTATGAATTCCATCTTTATTGTCGCATCGTCGACTATGCTTCAATTCTACTTCATTCACATCTTAACACCCAAATGCTATTGCAATCTGTCGCTATGCCTCTTGCATCAGCGCACAAATTTTTCTTCAAGACATTCCTTGCCTAAGTGTACACGCCAAACAACCAACATATCGCCTTGATATGCATAACTTAGCTTACTGCCTTCAATTTCGACTGACATTGCACTCTTGCAATTCAACAGGCCCTACTGTAGACTAAGTGTTCTTCAATCACTTTGCAATACTCTAGTGCAAACTCGATTAAAATGCATGACATTATCCATGACTTAGGATACCCGGGACATCCCACAGTCTCTTTGGACAAGGTTCCTCTTCACGCGCCTTTGAAACTAACAAGGCCTCTTTTGTTCTTTCAAACTGCTACGCTTTAATGTAGCGGAAAAACAATTTCATGTTCTTCCTAACTATGAGTTACTCTTAACTCATATGCTTGATGGACTTACATCTTCATTCTTGCTGCGTTACTCCATGCTATCGCTGCCAAATACCATCGCACTTCTACGTAACTTTCCCAACAACAAACTCGCCTATGCCACCAACTTCACTTCTTGCTTGGCCTTGCTTTCATTGATTCTTATTGCATACTTTAGCAAAGTATAGTTGTAGTGCTTCCCCAATGAACTAGCTTTACATTAAGCAAAAAGAGACAAGGTTTTTGCTTAAACACCACCTTCATTCATTACACTAACCTTACATAAGAAACATAGGGACTCCTTCCCATTTACACCACTGGCCAACACACGGCCTTACTGAAAGCAAACTAACAACCAAAGCAAATACACCAACAAAAGTGTGCTATCTTCTAAGACCAAAAGATTAACAACACACAACTTAAACTTCAAACAGAAACAACAAACAAAAACATGCCAAAGTCTTCATACTTCAGCAACCTTGTAGGTTCCGGCACTTGCAAACAATAATACAAGGCCCCTGCTTCATACATCTCAGTCACGGCGAGCAAGGAATGCTAAGATCCATAGGATATCCGAATTCCTCATGAATCTCAGCTAAGCTTTCTTCAAACGACTTTATATGCGCAAACTCACTTGCCCTTCCTTTATCGCACCTCATATCATACGGACTGACATTCCTTGCACCCTTCACAAAAAAAGGTGCACTTGGACTTTGTATGAAAATCCCGCTAAGGTGAGGCATCACTGTTGCCTCTGCTGTCTTGAAAAAGTTGTGACCAAGGATCATCTCAAAATCATTAACATGCATCACCATTAAACTGATGTGGCCACGCCACTCACCAATTTCAATACTTGCCACAGCCATCCCCTTGATTGGTTTGGCTACATCATTCACCGTCTTCATGTAGTGATCATCCTGATGCATTTCCAAACCCAAATACTCTGCCATCGACAAACTCATAACAGTGTGCGAAGCACCTGTATTTTCCATGCCCCAGAGTCGATGATTGTGAATGCCAACCTTCACATAAACCAGGCCAGCGCCATTCAGCCCATCCTGTGTTGCTGCCTTTTGTGCTACTATGTTGCATAGTTGAATTGGATTGACATGCTCTACTTCATCAGTTTCTTCTTTCTCGTCACTGCCCTTAGTGACTACTGCGGACAATTTTTCTCTTTTGGGACAATCCCTTGCAAGGTGAAGACCATTGCATAGGAAACAACCACCATCTTTGTTCTTCATGGCCTGACTATCATCCCTTTGATAGTTCTTTTCCTTAGCCTCAGAACTTTTCCTACTACCATCATCCTTCTTCTTCTGGATTTTCTTATCCTTTCCCTTCCTATTAGTATCAGTTGAGGTATTGACTGACCTAAAATCAGCAAGGCTGTCCACGATTGCCATGGCTGAAGGTAGGTCTTTGGCACCCTGCATTCTTACTTCGGCCTGAGCCCATGCTTGCAAACCAGATGTAAAATTAAACAACTTATCTTCCTCAGACATGTTGCGAATATCTAACATTAGAGATGAAAAATATTTCACATATTCCCGTGGTATACCGGTATGCCGCAGCTTATGTAAGTTCTCTCTGGCTATCCAAGCCACATTGCTTGGTAAGAATTGACCCTTCAATTCTTCTTTCATGACATCCCATGTCACGATGCCTGGACGACCAGCAGTAAGATCATCATTAGTTCTAGTTCTCCACCACAACTTCGTACCACCTTCCAGGTACATGCTAACGAGAGTAACCTTTTGCTCTTCCAGGGTTCTGGCGGCCTTGAAGTATTGGTCCATGTCCCACATGAAATTCTCCACTGCCTTCGCATCTCTTGCACTAGAAAACACCTTAGGTTATGGGACTTTAATCTTCGTAAAATCACTGCCACTACCACCCGCAGTAGCTTGATCCGAACCAATCATACTCACCATTCTCCTTAAGACGCCTAACTCATCAGTTTGCTCTT
Source organism: Papaver atlanticum (assembly GCA_023531105.1). Taxonomy (NCBI): domain Eukaryota; kingdom Viridiplantae; phylum Streptophyta; class Magnoliopsida; order Ranunculales; family Papaveraceae; genus Papaver; species Papaver atlanticum. The sequence goes on along the minus strand of JAJJMB010006998.1, from coordinate 4,054,047 downwards.
TCAAGGAATCTGTGAACATGGTCTTAACAACAGCGATTTAGACTTCCAAATCAGCGTGCTTCTTAGTTGCTACTTGGTTTGACTCCAGCATATTATCAACGTACTCATCAAGAGCCTGAATACGAGCCAAAACTGTTGCATTATAATTTACATTGTTAGGATGGCGCACCTCATCACCAATCCTGTCTTCCAAGTACGCTACCCTATCAATTAAGGCATCCATTGTACTCTTCTTACTAGCCATTATCTCTAGTAATTTCTGTTAGAGTATTGCTCGGTCGAACTCGTAAGCGTTGCTATCTCAAGGTTGTTGTCAAGTTTAGTTGCCAAAACTATAAGTCTTGATTTCTAGTCTACTTATAGCTAAGTCACGGACTAGGATAAAAAGTGTAGTCGAGCTCTAGACTCCACGACGTTCATCATACAAAGACGAAGAACTACTCAAGGAATTGGTGGATCTTCATCAACAAAAAGGTATGTGGAGACTTGAACTTATCTATCACTCAAAAGTCCATCTACTCTATCTCCTATCTTGGAGACAAAAGTCGTATTGCTATATAGACTTCGATTATACACATTTGCTATTTCGAGCCGAGTTTATCTCGCTTATCTATTTCTCGAAATATGTGTTGGTAAGCTTTGACTTTGGCCAAGTTCATCTTTACAAGTGACGAAAGTCATGTTGATTATTCAATATCTTGAAAATTGCTTTGATGAAAAATAGTGTGTGGATAACCTCTATTTAACATCCTCTAAGAATATTTCAATGATTGAAATAAAGAGTTTAGAACATGTAACCATCTTTGGATATAAGCATATAATGTGTTCGCGCATTTGTGTATAAGTCCAAAACCGGGAACCAAATGTATGCATACTTGTGTGTGTACTAAATGGTTGATAGAGACTGGGTAAGTATGCGTACCCGTACGCATACTGGCGGAAGTTCATGACCGTGAATTTCTGCTGAGTTTGGAAATCAAAACCAACTCAATCCGGTTACCTAAGTATGCGTACCCGTACGCATACTGGCGGAAAGTTCACGTCCGTGAATTTCTGCTGAGTTTGGAAACCAAAACAAATTCAAATCCGGTTACTTAAGTACGCATACCCGTATGCATACTTAAGTGTGTTACTTTCTAAAATTGGTTTTTTCATGAACTAAAACATTTATATATTAAGGAATGCAATTTGCAAACCGTGGCTATAATATTCATGAATCGATTCGAGTGAATCAAAACCGATTTTGCTTCGATTGTGTCTTGTATACTTCTATAAGATCTAAGCAATTGAACAACTCTTGAACTAGTTCATTTGAGTCATTTGGACTAGTTATGGTGAAGATGAATAAGGTTGATATGAAACTCATATGGCTAACCATTTGGTTAACTACTGTTGAACCAACTAAGTGTACACATTTAGGTACGGTTACTTAAACCTAAATGACGTATATTTCATTTGTGTATAACAAGCTAAGTTCGATCTAACGGTTGAAATATAGTAGCTTGAATCTAATCAGGTTTTCATTTAACGATGAATATTGAATGCTTTGTTACCAAGGTAACTTAGATTGCAAACCCTGATTTGGAGACTATATAAAGGAGAACTCTAGCAACTGGGAAACCTAATCCCCACACCTCCTGTGTGATACTAGTTGTATAAGCTAGAGTTGATTCTCCTTTAACCTTAGGTTTCTACCGAGACCCTGTAGGTTAACGACTTAAAGACTTCATTGGGATTGTGAAGCCAGACCCAACTATTTTCTCTTTAGTTGCGTGATCTGATCTTGCTGTTTCTATCGTGATTGAGTGCAGTTGTAAGATTGGCTTGAGATTAATTTCTCCGATAGGCAAGATAGAAAAGTAGTCACAAACATCTTCGTCTCAGCGTTTGTCACTCCGCAATATCTTGTTTCGATAGTCGATTAAGATTATTGTGAGGTGATTGATAATTCTTGGATGTTCTTCGGGAATATAAGTCCGGGTTATCGATTGGTTCCTGTTCACCTTGATTTATCAAAAGACAGAACAAAACTCGTAGGTATTTCTGTGGGAGACAGATTTATCTATTCTTGTAGACTTTTCTGTGTGATACAGATTTGTTTATTAAAGTCTTCGACTTTGGGTCGTAGCAACTCTTAGTTGTGGGTGAGATCAGCTAAGGGAATCAAGTGCGTAGTATCCTGCTAGGATCAGAGACGTAAGGAGCGCAACTGTACCTTGAATCAGTGTGAGATTGATTTGGGTTCAACTACAATCAAGACCGAAGTTAGTTTGTAGTAGGCTAGTGTCTATAGCGGCTTAATACAGTGTGGTGTTCAATCTGGACTAGGTCCTGGGTTTTTTATGCATTTGCGGTTTCCTCGTTAACAAAACTTCTGGTGTCTGTGTTATTTTTTTTTCGCATTATATTTTGTTATATAATTGAAATATCATAGGTTGTGCGTTTGTATCGATCAATTGGTAAATCCAGCCTTTGGTTGTTGATTGAAATTGATTGATCCTTGAACATTGGTCTTTGGTACCGTTCAATTTTATTTCTCTTGTATTCAATCAGACTTGCAGATTTCTATTTGTTTGAGTTAGGATTGAATCGAGAAATTGAGATATAACTCTTTGATATACTTTTTATTAAGATTGAGTCTAACTGTCTAGTTGATTCTCTTAAAAGTATATTGGAGTTAGTCCATACAGATTGCTAAGCGAAATATTGGGTGAGGTTGTTAGACCCCCGCTTTTTCACTTGGTATCAGAGCTGGCAAACACGTTAAAGACCTTATAAGTCTGTGTTTGTAAGCGATCTGACTCTATGGACAGAAGTGTTATCTCTATAAACGTACCACCAGTCTTTGATGACTCAAATTACTTATGGTGGAAAATTGCTATGCGTGCCTTTCTCCAAGCGCGTTATTTTTAATCATGGGTTTATGTAGTTAATGGCTATGATGCTCCCGTTGTGGCAGTAGGAGATGCAACCGTACCTAAAGATATTGGTGCATATGATGCTGCTGAGATACTTGCTACAAAGCAAAATTCCGATGGTTTGAATGCCATCATACATGCCATTACCCCAGATCTTCAGCACCATGTGACTACGTGCACTTTTAAAGATGCTTGTGATATCTTAAAAACCGTATTTGAAGGGAATACCAGTGAAAAGGAATCCAGGATTCAAAACCTAAATTACGATTGGGAAAACCTTCGTATAGCAGATGAAGATTCATTTTATGAGTGTAATCACAAAGTGTCTGAAATTGTTAATGCATCCTTTGCATTGGGTAAGACTATTCCTGAAAAGGACATTGTGATGAAAATTCGCAGATCGCTGCCATCTAGATACGCTTCTAAGAAGCATGCCATCGTTGAAGGAAATAACCTTGATGCTCTCTCCATAAATACGTTGGTTGGGAAGCTAAAGATATTTGATCATGAGCACACATCCAAAACCGGAAAGGATGTTGCCATTAAAGCACTAAAGAATACTAAACTACTTGATAAAAGTAAAAGTGCTTGCGTCTCTGAGGATGATCTTTCTGAGGCTGATTCATCAGATGAAGATCTTGACAAGTTAGTCTCGTTGATCACAAGACAGTTTAGCGATCTTCTATTGAAGAGAAGTAAACGGTTCTCCATAGACAAACCCAGATCGTCAGTTAAACCTCACAATCTCATTCCTCCTAAAAACAGGGATGCTGATGAGGCTTATGATGAGGATATGCCACAGTGCTTTAAGTGTAAAGGTTTTGGTCATTTTGAAAATGAGTGTCCAAATCGAAAGAAATACACTGGAAACAAAGGCTCTACTATGTGTCTAGCATCTTGCACATCTCAGGTACCTGAATCATATTCCAAGTTGACATGCTCATATTGTTCGCTCAAGGGCCATGAACTGTCAAAGTGTTTCAAGTATAAACACAAACTGAGGCATGCCAACAAACTTCAACGAAGAGCAAATGGATTAGCAAACAAGCTCAAACTTGTTCAAAAAACTGCAGAGGTATGTAAGATTTTATCTTCGTCAAAGAAGTTAGTTTCCAAGGATTTATCAAGACCACTATAGAAAAGAGTATGGTTTAAAAATTTTGATAGACAGGGTTCAATGAATTTCTTTCTAAGAGGTCATGGTGGACAGATTGTTGTTCACCGCAGTACAACTTGATTGTGTTGTTTGGTGCGTCTTGTCTCATGTGCCTGATCAAAAGAGACAAGATTATGCACACCTCAGGTTTTAGGAAAAGAATGTTTTTGTTTTCTCTTTTTTCTTAGCTTTGCTGTGTTTTGAAAGCCTGGAATTCATACCGCTTTTCATATCTAATTGATGTTGGGAAGGACTTTCCTGTTTAATCAATAAAAAGAGGGTTAAAATTGACAATTCTGCCTTTTATAGGGTATGAGTTGTGCGTACATGAATCCTTTAAGTGTATAAAGGTTTCGTAACCCTACATTCCTTTTTCCTTCCCTGAAACTCTTTTTTATCTTAAGACTGCTTGTTGAGACTTAAGTTGTGATTTCCTCTCACAAACCCGTACGCATATGGATACTCCAAGCATCATGCCTTCTGATGGAAAAGATGTTAATATGATTGTTAAACCATCAATCATGAAGGAAAAAGAAAGATCTCCGTTACCTCCAACTTTGAAAAGAAAAAGAAGGAATGTGAGGAAGCCAAGAGCCGTTCCTTCAAATTCTCAGAAGTTTTCTGATGTTCTTGAAGAGTTGAAGGAAACAAGGAAGTAGATTCAACAAATAAAGGCTTTTGTTATGAGAACTCTTGAAATTCAGAAGGCCCTGGTTCGACATCATCAACCTAGAAGGTTTGTTGGAATTGACTCCTATCTTCACGAACCGTATGTTCCAATGGTTGTTGACGACAAGGAGTTCGGGGACGATAAAGAATTTTTTAGAGGTCTCAATGTCTAGGAAAGCTTCTTATGAGAATTTATTCTTATGTTTTAAGAAGAATAACCAGAGTTTGAAATAGCCATTATTGTGATTACACATAGCTATGTCAAAAGTTTTCATCTTCAATATTTTTAGATTTATTTATTTAAATTCTAAAGTTGGTTTGGAAGATGATTTTGCAGTATTAATCTTTAGGGTTTTATATATTGCAATTTGTTATGGGATATGTGTGTTTGCGTCCGTGAACTATGATTGTCCCATACGTGGTCAAAAGTTAAGTCCTTCATATGTCGATATGCAAGTATTGATAAAAGATTGAATGAACTTTTGACAAACAAAAGTTAAGCCTTATGTCATTATGTAAATATTGATGAAGAAAGGATGAGCTTTTGTTTACAAAGATTAAGTCTATTATATGTCATTGTGCAAATAGTGATGAAAGATAGAATGAATCTTTGTTTATTCCGCAGTATTGATCTTCCCTGATCCATATTTTTATGTATATACTGTGTGGCTCCATAAGTTCTCTTGTGTTGAGCATTTCCAATTAAATTAATCATGGGTTCTCTTGTGGTTAATTTAATTGAGTATTTTGTATACAAATTCATATTCTTATGTGATTTGTTGTTGTCTAAAGAAATCCTTCTTTTCTTGTGAAAGTAAGGTCGCTCTTGTTGTTCTTTCGGGAATGACTTTTAATGGGGGAGAGTTCTTAATTGAACTTGTGCTTAATTGCCAAATCTTTGTGAGGAGTGCGGCTGTGGAATATTATAATGGTTATCTTGTATCTTTATAAACTCCTTGATGAATGCATTTAGTTTCGGCTATATGATTGCATCCAAAAAGTTGATATGTGCTTTCTTTTGGTCATGAAGTATCTCTATGAAAATTTCATTAGGATCCCACTAGTTTTCGTACCTTTGCCAATTTTATTGACAAAAAGGGGGAGAATTAATGTGTAGTTCACACTACAAATACATATGGTTTTCGGATTATTATGTAAGGGAGAGTGGTTTTCATGTGAGATGAAGTATTGACTAAGAGGGAGTGATACATATCACCATAGTATTGTTGTCAAAGTTGTGATACAATTGAACTTTGATGCTGTGTAATGATACTATGATACTGTGTAACAATGATTGAGAGCTTTTGTTTTCTCATTGTTATGGCTACGGATCTTCAACAACGGTGATGCTGATTTGAATATCTTTGGAATCATTGGAGTACTTGGAAGTAACGAAGATTTCGAGTAATGTTGAAGAACCAAGGAGATCATACATGTGGAAGAGAAGCTTCAAAGTTTATTTATTTTGTATTCCATATGTATTGATAGTTTTGTCACTAAAATTTACGAAGGGGGAGATTGTTAGAGCATTGCTTGGTCGAACTCGCAAGCGTTGCTATCTCAAGGTTGTTGTCAAGTTTAGTTGCCAAAACTATAAGTCTTGATTTCTAGTCTACTTATAGCTAAGTCACGGACTAGGATAAAAACTGTAGTTGATCTCTAGACTCCACGGCGTTCATCATACAAAGACGAAGAACTACTCAAGGAACTGGTGGATCTTCATCGACAAAAAGGTATGTGGAGACTTGAACTTATCTATCACTCCAAAGTCCATATACTCTATCTCCTATCTTGAGACAAAAGTCGTATTGCTATATAGACTTCAATTATCCACATTTGCTATTTCGAGCCGAGTTTATCTCGCTTATCTATTTCTCGAAATATGTGTTGGTAAGCTTTCGCTTTGGCCAAGTTCATCTTTACAAGTGACGAAAGTCATGTTGATTATTTCAATATCTTGAAAATTGCTTTGATGAAAAATAGTGTGTGAATAACCTCTATTTAACATCCTCTAAGAATATTTCAATGATTGAAATAAAGAGTTTAGAACATGTAACCATCTTTGGATATAAGCATATAATGTGTTCGTGCATTAGTGTATAAGTCTAAAACAGAGAAAATCTTCCAAAACAAAGCCAAAACAGAGCAATCTGGGCTCTGATACCTTTATTGTCACACCTTCAAATGCCCCATGCAATTTTTCGCGAAGGTAAACCCGGAAATACATTGGTTCAGAGATCTCTTACCACCCACTCGTATGTCAGCCTTATAAGTTTGCACCTATGCAAACAACCAACTTCATTGAGTTATGCAAAGGAAGACTTAACTTAGATTTTCTCTATCAGCAATGTAGCCCATACTACAAAGAGGTTCCTGCCATGTTTATGCTTCACAGATTTGGGGAGTATAATCGAATCAACAACATACTGATACAAACGTATAAGCCAACAAACTCCTTTTTATTAGCTTAAGGGGGAAGATTACAAAACTCGTCCAATTAATGGACTTACAAGCTTATTCTCTAAGCCTAACACAGAATTACTCTTTACTGCAATGTGGTTCCTCAACACTTGAACAACTTTCATTTGCAAGGGTTCTCTGGCTATTTATAATGCCAAGAACCAAGGCCAATCCGTATGCAACACAGTTGCACGCCCTATGAACAACCATTTGTCCATAGGCAGTTCCCTAACCGCCACAATCACTTTTTAACTGCTAACTTTAGTGATGGCTTGCAGAATGGCGCCACACTTGTCTCGAACGGTTAGGCTATGCCAAACTCGGTTATAAAGCACTTTATAACCGTCTCTAACTTGCTCTTTCACTTTGGCACGCGTGTGATGCGCACACACTCGCAACTGACAGCTTGAACTCAAATTCGACAATCATTGTGCTTTACTCACTCTTGGTCTACGCCAAGTGTTCAGCAATGGTTGCGCTTCATTCAACTTGCACTTCTGCCAAGTATCTGGCAATGGTTGCGCTTCATTCATCCCGATCATGCACTTAGCTTATTTTGATGCCAACACACAAATATCATGCCAACTGAGTCTTGACTTGCTTAGTTCAACTTCATACTTCATATGCATCACTTGCATCCTTTTTGGCGAGCAATAATCACCAATGGCGCATTTGGCAACGCCACTGTTGCATATGCATTGTCCAAGCTCTGGACAATGCTTGGAACGATGCCAAAGTCATTTCATGAATTGCATTTCATCCTTTATTCCTTCCCTGAGATGGGCTAACTCTGAATAAGGATATGCAACACTATCGCGTCGTATTGCATTTGCTAAGTAGCCTTTTTTGTCTCAGCCATGTTGGCGCTACATCGTCGGACTATGCAGCTCCATCGTCGGACTATGCAGCTCCATCGTCGGACTATGCAGCTCCATCTGCCAGGCTACAATTTCAGTGTTGCACAATGATTGTGCGCCACTGTTGAGGCACGTCATACTTCCACTCTGTAGGCCCAATGATACGCATCCTTATTTTAGACCGGACCGTCATTCCGCAAAGTCCACTATTGTTGACTCCTGGAAAATGAAAAGGGAAAATTAGGCGCAGACCCAAAAATAAATAAATCTTATTGTCAGGCCCAAGATTATTTTTAGTTCCGTGACACCCATAATTATATGAAATTTTGAAAAATGTCTGCATAGCGGGTTATGCATCCTAATTTTTCAGGGGTATAATTGGCAACACAACTTGGATATAACATATCTAAAAAACCGCACCTTGGAATTTTACAAATTTTATATCGTTGGAAAGTTTTTTAAGAGAGCTACACAACGAGTATAAACAACAATACCAAATTTAAGTTTTTTGCGAAAAAAATCGGAGGCTATTGTTCTTTTAAGCAAAATTTTCGAAAATTGGTACATAACCATTATGCAACCACCAAAAACGATGCATAACACATTATGCAGACACAACAAAAGATGCATAAAACGTTATGCTAACATATTTTTGTTCATGCATCTATTAATTTATGCATAACATGTTATGCATCCATTTCCTTGGATGCATAAAAGATTATGCATCAACTTTTTAAATTCGGTGCTTACAAAAATATGGTTGCATAATGCTTTATGCATCCATTTTGCATAACACGTTATGCATCCTTTTTTTTGTTGGTTTCAATAATAACAAAAGAGTAGCTGCATAACATGTTATGCAACCATTCTATGGACTACATAACAAGTTATGCAGAAAAAAAAAAGCTGCATAACTTGTCATGCACCTACAATAATAGTTGCATAACGTGTTATGCAACCATTTTCGGGACTGCATAACAAGTTATGCAACAATTTTTTTAGATGCATAACAGGTTATGCAACCTCGACAATAACACAGACAACTTCAAGCCTCAGTTCGATACCAACATCATCATCTCCACAATCTTCTTCTTTGTTCATAACCACAATGATGGTAAGCCTATTGTATTATACTCTTCAACCAGAATCTGGATCGAGAATAGGAAGCCGGCAGTGTAAACTAATAGATTTGTCGGTATGTCGTGTCCCTGGAATGAAGAACTGGAATATAATACTCAAACAAGCACCCAATTGGGCTATACCTGCAAAACAAAAGAAGAAGAGGAAAATAAAGGTTGACTATGAAAAATAATAAATGGTTTAATCAAGTGTTCTGATATTGCAAACTACTACATATTTGTTTGCATATATGATCAACTACAGTCTGAACAAAATTGAAAACGAAAATGATTTGTACTTCCACAAAGTACCTGCTGCCATCCACCACCACAAGAGATAACTTAGTGATATGGGACATCTGTTATAGGACCATAACGGACGAACAATCTTGCTGTGCTTTCACCAATCCCACTAGCTCCGCCAGTAATGATGGCTACTTTGCCATGTAACCTGCAAAAACGAACGAAGTCAGTCAATAACTTTCATTAATTGTTGCTGGAATTAATCATGTAATTCATAAACTTTAAATCAATATAAGTCCAAATGAAAACATCTGCAACTTTGGTGTAGGATTTCAAAAGACTTTAATCGGGCTAATTAGCATAGCGTAAATATATTTCTCATAGTTAGTGATAGACACATTTTTGTGTCTACGTTGTCCTTAATTTTCTGTATTGTTGGTACTCGATTTTTGTACTTATTATGGTATTTTATGTGTTTGTAGGTATTTTTGGGAAATAAACACTTTTGGAAAATTCGGCTCAAAAAGTTGATAAATGCACCCCCGGAGGACCATTGCTATGCGGACTCCCATGTTGGATAAGGGACATCTCAATTTTTAAGGGGTACCCACATGATTTTCGCACCCCAAGAACGGATAAGGGGAAACCTTCTCCTTCCTCGTTTGAAAATGAAAAATTGGCGGGAAAACTTGTCTGAAATACTCGAAGATTTCTGGAAAGATTTCCAGCGTGATTTTATGGGAGAATTTCATGGGATTTGTTCGTTTTCATCCTTCCAGCGTGTTACAGGATTGGTAATGCAGTTATTGACGATAAATAAAGAAGATTTCTATGATTCTCGTAAAACAAGGGAAGAGAGAAAATCCCGAGATTTTTTCTTTGATTTTGTTCTATTTAAGGGAGTTGTATGTATCTGCAAGAAGTCCATCTCCGTATGTGATCAATATACAGCGTGATGAAGTCTGTCTACTGCGAGTTACCGCGTGAAAGAGAAAGATAAGGAAATAAAACTCGTGTATTGATGAAAGAATTATGAGAGGATTATTGGCATTTATTACGAGATTTGATGAGCCCTGTCAAGTATAAAAGGGGTGATAGAGGTCACATAGGAGGCATGGAGAGTTAGGGGAGGATACAGAGCGAGAAAATAGAGTTGCAAAGCAATTCTGCTGCTGTTGCATGAAGATGAACATGAAGAACATAATACTGTGAAGGACAGTCGTTTTCAGCGTCTTATATTTCTGTAGTTCTGTAACAGTCCATTAGCAACGATTAGCTTCAGTTCACAACAACTGCTTTGTAACGACGAGTTTGTAACGGCAGTACATCGTTGCAAACTCGCTGCTTTTGTTATTTCTCTTCATTTTCACCACTGTAAACACTTTTCGAGCAATAAAATAATCTTTTGAGAGTGTCTACAACTTGAGGTGCTAAACCCGTCACTGGGGCGACAGAGGAAACCAAAATTCATCACGTGGTAAATTTATTTAATTCTTTATTTGACTATTTGCATTAAATTAAAATTAGAAAAATATTTTTCTTAATTAATTGTCATTTCGTTTGATGGTTTATGCTTAGGATTAATTCTTTTGATATGCCATGCTTAAGATTTACAATTAATATTTTAAGAATCTACCTTAGGCAAAGAAATAGAGTCAAAATTCTTATTGACTGAGCCATAATGGTTTAGAATAAATAGGTGAATCGCATGAATTTGAATATTTGGTGGAATCCTAGTCCTAGTACATCTAGGAAGTTTTTTATTATTTTGTATATATTTGCTAGTTTTATAATTTAAATCTAAAATTCAATCTCATCAAGTCCGAGTGAACGACAACCTTCTTACCACTATATAAAATTCGATCAGTTAGCCATTTTAGTTAAGCTTGCTACCTCTTGGAAATAGGAGCTTTAAACAAGGTACCATGAGAAGAAGTACTCATCTCCCGTTTTTGAATCTATTGGGATAAGAAATAAATGATGGGAATATATTGAAGAAGAATGGTTACGGGCTAATATGAGATCTCTTCATTAGCTTGGTACACTATATATAGAGAATACCTGTAATAATCTGTTTATAAGACTTTTTGTAATGATTATCTGCTCATCAAATTTGTGAGTATGCTCAACTTTATGTAATCTAGAGGACAATTCATATTTTACAAACACGTTTGATTAATCCCTTGTTTGGAAACTTTGCCTCGTAAAGTCTATAGGTTTAGTTCACCTATTCAACTCAGACACAATCCCCTTGTAAAGTTACTCCATCTCAGCAATTCATTCAACATTTCTTCTCTGCATTTTAATTCAACTCAATCGAAGCATCCATCATCTTCCCATCCATGACACATCAATTCTCTTGCAATCTCGACCTCAAATCAGTGGCAACCACATCTCCTTGTTCTCTTCGAATCCATCTCACTGTTGCTCCTGAATCTTCTCAATTCCTCATTTCCCATGAATATCAACAACAGCGAATCTCATAAAAATTAGGGATTTCTGAATTAGAGTTTTTGAGAAATTAATTACCAGAGATAGATGCATGTAAAAGGAATTTTTTGAAGACCTGCAATTCTGTTAGCAATCATTTCTCTTCATCTTCAATTCCGTCTCCAATCATTATTTTCCTTTCTTAGTTTCTCTGTTGTGAACGATGGTGATGGTGATGGTGGTGGTGGTGATGGTGATGGTGATGACGAGTGTTGGGATCTTCATGTATTTGTGGTGCGAGAGAAGATCAAAAACCGATCCGCTCTGGAAAAATGGGTGTGGTAGTAGTTTTCACAAATGGAAAAACCCCACAAAGCCCATTCCCATTCCGAACTCACAGATTAGGTCCAAACTTCGGTTACTCTTTAAACCCTAAAAGCAAAACATCATTTATTCCTTCTTTCTCATCTCGACGACTCTCCGATATTTCTTAGGCTTCTTTTCTCCACCACCGCACCACCACCACAACCACCTCTCTAGCCATGGGTACCGAAACCCTAAAACCAGTAACAAAAATAATCCAACACCTAGCTTCATGTAACAAATCAACAAGAGATAAAGCAATCAAGCTTCTAAAATCATGGTTCCCATCGCAACCAGAAGTATCAGATGAGCAAATGAGAAAAATCTGGAAAGGGTTATTCTACTGCGTATGGCATTCAGATAAACAACAAGTTCAATTAGAACTTATTAACAACCTCTCATCATTACTGGTAACTTTTGATGATCTTAATCTTTCTGTTCAATATTTCGAGGGTTTCTTAATTACTATGCGTCGTGAATGGAGTGGGATTGATTATTTGAGATTAGATAAGTTTTATCTGCTGATTCGTAAGTTTCTGCATCAGTTTTTTAATCTTTTGAAAAAGAATGGGTGGGATATAGAGGTAATGGAGAGGTTAATGGGTGTTTTGGAAGTGAAAACTTTGTTTAGTGCTGATGGATATCCTGCACATGGTGTGAATTATCATATTTCTGAGATCTTTTTTGAAGAGTTGAAGGCTTTTATACCTGTTAGTCTGGATGTTTTTAAATTTGATGTTTTGGTGAAACCGTTTCTTTTAGTGTTGAAGAAATCTACTGATAAGATTTTGTTGAATAAGATTAGAACTGGTATGTTTGAGTTTTTGCTTAAAAATGGAAAGAAACTTTTGGAATTTAAGAAATCCAATGGTTCAGCAGAGAATGTTGATGCTGAAGTGGAGTTTTTTGGTACTATCGCATTGACATTTAGTCTTTCGGCTAAATTATTTGCTTTAGGTTCTTCGGAAGATTGTCTTCAAGGGAATAGGAAAGTTTTGTTCGGTTTACATGAGAATTTTGAAAAGTTGGAGAAGGAGTTGGCTAATTCAAAGGTTAAAATTGGTGCTTTACTGGTTAAAAAAGGTGTGGATGATGATGAGGAAATTCCTGATTTGGTTCCAATTACTGGCCTTAAAGTTGGTTCTGATGAAGTTATGGCGGAAGTTGATATAAATGGATCAGCGGATAAGTCATCTAAGAAAAAGGGAAAGAAGGGTAAGAAAGATTCAAGTGGAAAGGGTAAGAAAGATTCTAGTGGAAAGGGTAAGAAAGATTCCAGTGGAGAGGGTAAGAAAGATTCTAGCGGAGGTAAAATTTCGAAGAAGAGTAAGAAGGGGTTATCTGGTAAAGATGCAGACGGGAATGAAGGTACAGCGGACACTTCTAGTAGCATTATAGATTTTAATGAAACTGTAATCTCTAATTTGCAAATGCAGTTTGAGAAGGTTGCTGCTGAAGTGGGTATGGATTTGATTGATACAAGCTCTGAAGTTCTACCTACCTTGCCCATCAATGGTACTGTTTCGAAGAAGAGAAAGAGAGCAAGGAGTGCTGACAGGATGAATTCACTCGGTAAAGGTGTTAGTGGGGGTGGTTTAACTGAGAAGAGTGGAGAGAAGAGCGCTAAGAAGGTCAGGTTTTCCATGAAGAGCAACATAGTGTGGAAACCCCAGACTCCTTTACCTCCACAAAGTTTGAGATTACCGCCATCTGCAACTCCCAGAGGCAGTGCTCTAAAGAAGGGTTTATCTCCAGGTCCAATTAGGGAGAGTGCTCTTGTCCCCAAAATGGTGAATCAGAGGCCTAGTGCTGTGAAGAAGGTGCGAAAGTCTCCCAAAGGTGCCGCTCCAACTGTGAAACGATTGAGGAAGATGAGATTCTGATTCATGCTTTATTTTTTCAGCCACTGTTTCTGTGTTCCTGTGTAATCTTTACTGAGGCAAAATTATGTGTGATGGATGTTATCTCAGCAGTGATTCTTTCATTAAACCAGAAATAGGTAACACTCTTGGAGTTAGTTTAGTTCCTTTTCATTTGATATTCATTGTGTCACGTCATTTATGCAATCTAATCATGCTCCATGGTTGAGAAAGCACATATTCATGATAGCTTAGTCAATTCATTCCAGGTTCTATTGTTGTGTTTCATATATCTATATATTTTTTTGTGTGTTTCTTAAGAACTAGGATTTTTCTTGCTATCTTTCTTGTGGTGCCTCTTATATCAGATTTGTCATGTGCATTTTGTTTGATTACATCTCTCTGCATATAAATATATCTTACTGGAACTATATTTTCTCATTAAATATTGTGACATTGGTGGTATCTCTCAGTTAAAAGTTTTAATTGCGACTTTTTCTGATGTTGATTTAATGTTGTTCTTCGATAGCTGGTAAGCATGAATCCCACATCCGTAAGAGTTCATTAGTGAAATTTAAGTCCTTGAAATTACATAAAACACTATTATCCGTGTGCAGCCTATGAGTGTAGATGCGAGTAGAATTAGAATCAGGTTATTAAGCGGAGATGCGAGCTTATCTTGGATAGTCTATGAATGGTCATGACTAATAACTAGTGTAACTACTAAAGTTAAAATATTCTCTTTAGGTGTTGTAATTCTGCCCTGCACATGGTAGTGCGTATGAACTCCGCTGCCTATTGTATTACTGGAAGAACTCTGATACAGCAATGTTACACTAGGGTTTAGATGGAACCAGCCTTTTCTTGGGAAAGTTTTGTTTTGGTGAGCTGTTTCAAGGCTTTGTTGTTGTAACCTTGAAAAGTAATTTTTAATAATCTCCTGGTATATAAGTGTAGGTAACTTAGTGTCGATAAGGTTACTCACGGTCTTAAGGAGAGGATTGATTGTACTTTTTTCTTCCCCAGTAGTGTGGTTCAAGGGAATTGTAACTTTTCTATCTGTTGCCTTGTGTCCTGACATGTGGTTCAAGTCTTGTTTCGTGTTTAGTCAATACAAACTTTAAGCTGTCGTGGACTGCTAGAATGAGTTTAAATATTTATTCCTGATTTTGAATCTTTACTTGTCTGAAGTGTCTCTAGACTGGTTCCTGAGTTACAGTCACTTGTATATCAACTGATTCAGGTTGTTGATATGAGGCAATCCTGAATAGATAAGTATTTTTGTTTTATGCTCGAGTGCTGGTCTTGTTTGTTTTTTCAATTGTTTTCAGAAGTACAATTTTTTTTTTTTTGTATCAGCTTTTGTGTTCCTTCACTATAGATATGGTGAAACGTAGATGGTTCTCCTTTCTCTTTCTCTATATAAAGTATAGTAGCATCGATATGTGAAAAATTAGAACTAGTTTCTGCCAATTCTTGTGAAGGTTAGTGAATGATTATATGGTTGTCTTTCATCATGTTTCCTTTCGAGGGGTTTGTATCTATTTTTGCTCAGTTTTACTCTGTATAGTTTGTGGTTTCTTTTTCTGTGTATGCCGACATCTACTCGGGCTCTCACCGTTACCTTACACCTTTGCTCGTGTACTTCATTTAGGCATCTTAGTAAAATACCATACTATATGTATGTATAGATTAAGAAATGACAACTGTTAGCTTTAGCCTTTTGTGGCTTGAGCTTGTTGCATAGGAACCAATATCAAGTTCAGGACACACAACTTTTGCTGCTTGGTTTAGAAAGCACAGAAAGTATAGAAAGCAAGCAAAATTTTGTAAAACACAGATGAGAGACCTAGGATTAGTGTTTTCCTAGATGGTGAAGAGCCGAATGCCCAAACTCGATACTCTCCCAAAGGCCAAAATTACTTGGTGCATCTTAAGATTTGCAGTGATTTTGTCAATCACAATAGCTGCAGCTAAACTACACCCATTTATAAACATTCGACTCTTATCTTCAGATTCCCATTCGTTTCGGCATCAGTGATCATATAGTTTTACAGGATCAGATAGGTATTTTCAAATTTCATACGCCAGGTTCGCTACTATACTGGCTCAGCATAAAAGAGCCAGGTTAGCTATTTTATTGGCTCCACTGGACGGCTGCATTGCTAAAAACTTTCTTGTTCAACAATTTTTTTTTAATAAATTTGATGAACCTTCAATTATTTTATCATGGTGATGCCATATTCACTGTAAAACACTAGAATTTTAAAAAATAAATTAATGTAATTAACAAAATTCAACCAAACACCATTCTTATCCCCCAAAAAGATTAATAAAAATACTTGTGAAAAAGGTGAGAATTGAAATCATTATACAGCTTGCCTGTAGTGGATGGAGGGACCTTTTATTGCTATTTTTCAATGGTGTATATATTGGTGTCGTTAGTTTAGTTTTGTCCCCATCTAATCATCTAAGATTTAATAAAACAAAAAACCTCTCATTCTAAGAACAATCACGCACTTCATTGCATCTCCACTATCTCCCCAAGTCAAGCATATTTGCATCAGGAGTATCTATCAGTCACATCCTTAAGTAGGTACTATGATTTTTATAGCAAATCTACAAGTTTGCCCATACTTCCTCTCAACCAATCCATCCCACTAACGCTTCCACTTATGAAGAAATCAGCCAATATTCTTCCTCCACTTGCCACAAAAATGTCGCATACTAATAAAACTCAACCAACTAGGAATAGCCAGCCTGGTTGGCCGCTGGTTTCAACTAACAAATTCAAATTCGCTGTTTAGTGCCTCTTTGGATGTCACTCCAGAAATTGTTTTTTGGCTTCTGGAAATAAAAAAGTCAGAAGTTTGTCTGGGCATGTAATTTCAAAATGATTTTTTCCGACTTCTAATACGTGTATCCAACCAGGCTATAAGTCTCTGTTCGTGAATAAGAAATTACTGCTCCGATGTGCGAATTGTTGGCCACCATGGACGGATATGCTAGATCAAATACTCTCCCATAGGAGTGTTGTTAATCGATTTTTTTACAGCCGACAGGTATAGGCTTTCTACTCATCTTCGGTGTGTAATTCATTAACAAGTCCATCATCTCAGGGCAAAATGAAAAACATTAAAGGATGCAAACCTCCAATCTTCCTAAGTTCTATAAAGATATAATTGAGTCCACACTTCCTCAAAAGTCCATCCAACTACTTCTCCCACTTCTTCGATGTGCCGAAATTCAACATCAACCAATACTCTTTCTCCAGTTGTCGCAACTATATCATACTTCATTCCTGCCTTGGTCGGTCCCTTCCCTTTCTGCCAACAAAAAATTCCCCACGCCTACACAAATTCCCTATTTAAGCCTCATAGTCCAATTGTCCATCCATTGTATTACTAATCCAAGGTTTATTCTCGTCCGCAAATGGCTTACTCTCTCTTTGGTACCATGGTGATGTTGCCTATGTTAGTTCTTGCATGTCTCTTAGGGAGTGTATCTAGTAACTTCAGTGAAGAATTTGATATAACTTGGGGTGAGGAAAGAGCTAAAATACTAAACAATGGTGAAGCTTTAACTTTATCGCTTGATAAAAACTCCGGGTCCGGTTTCCAGTCCAAGAATGAGTACTTGTATGGGAAGTTTGATATTCAACTCAAACTTGTCCCGGGCAACTCTGCTGGCACTGTCAGCACTTACTATGTAAGATAATGATTTTGTTAGTACAATCAACACTATTAAGACTCTAAACCATACATTTTTTATATAGAGAAGGGTTTTGATTTTTTTTTTTTTTTGTTGTTGTTGAATTTTTTCGTTTGCAGTTATCGTCTCAAGGGTTGAACCATGACGAGGTTGATTTCGAGTTCTTGGGGAATTTAAGTGGAGATCCTTATATAGTACACACAAATGTTTACAGCCAAGGAAAAGGAGACAGGGAACAACAATTTTATCTTTGGTTTGATCCAACTCAAGATTTCCACACCTACTCAGTCCTATGGAATCCTCTACATGTTGTGTAAGTAATAATTTGCTAACCATAATAACCAGAAATAGCTACAAACTTATCAAGAAGTCTATGTAGGTGTTTTCTTTTACAAACTCAACAAATTGCAAAACAAGAATAGCATCATTAGTGGTAGTTAAACTAAAGTGTCAAAATGAGTCTCAGTAGCCAACATACTAAGAACCTCACAACCATGCACATATGGTGTGGTGCACCCAGGGCATCTCTGTTTTAGCATATCATGAACAAGATATGGGAATATTTTTCCGGTTTCAAAGTTGAATTCATACTCTTTTGCACTGTTTCTTGATTCTATCTTTTTAGGTTCTATGTTGATAACACTCCTATAAGAGAATTCAAGAATTCAGAAGCAATTGGTGTTCCATACCTTAATAAGCAACCAATGAAGGTCTATTCAAGTTTATGGGACGCTGAGGATTGGGCGACAAGGGGTGGACTTATCAAAACTGATTGGACCCAAGCTCCCTTTATAACATCCTTTCAGAATTTCAAAGCTGATGCTTGTATTCAGTCTTCTAAATCATCTAGCCCTTCAACTTGCTCATCATTGAATTCTTCCACTTCTTCTTCTTCTTCTCCCGACAGAACTTGGCTAAATCAAGAGCTCGACTTGAAGAGCAAAAAGAGACTAAGGCGAGTTCAGAAGAAATTTATGATATACAACTACTGTACTGATTCAAAACGTTTCCCACAAGGGTTCCCCCCTGAATGCAGCAAGAAATCTACCAAGTCCTAGCTTAGTGGTTTAACTCCTTTGTACACATTGTATGTTGTGTAATTACTTGTTTTTCTTTCATCTTGTTTTTCTTAAATAAGTTTGATCAATTTCCACTTTTCCTTTTACTTGTGTATGTAAAAAGTGCTGAATAATACAATCTAGTTGGATTAGTACTCATGAAATAGAGTTTCTTCCAATGTTGTTCATTCCAACTTTTGGAACATACTGATCGAATTGCTATTTCACCACCGGCATGTAAAACTAAACATTGCCACCTCTTTACTGAGCGAATGTTGTTATGTATTTTGTTGGCTGTAAAGTTTGAGTATATCACATCCTTGTGGAAAAAAGAATGATGCTAGATGATCCAATGATTTATTTTTAATTTTTGTCGATACTAGATGGTCCATTAATTCTGGAAGGAAGTTGTCGGGAAATTTTGGACAAACATCTAGAGTACGCGCGGGGGACTTAGGAGCTAGTGAACCCACTCTCAACTACTGACATACATATGATGCGGCTAGTTGCAGGCAGGTATCTCTCCACCGGCATTTCCTAAATGCACACTCGCCTAAATGATGAGAGAGGCAAATT
Source organism: Papaver atlanticum (assembly GCA_023531105.1). NCBI lineage: Eukaryota > Viridiplantae > Streptophyta > Magnoliopsida > Ranunculales > Papaveraceae > Papaver > Papaver atlanticum. The sequence continues at coordinate 4,034,629 of JAJJMB010006998.1, read as the reverse complement.
GGTAGTTGGACGAAAGATGTCATAGATTTTTCTTGTACTATTTCGGGTGCATTATCGGTGAGGCGCCCCCTTTGCGACTCTATTCCTTTGGAGCTTAGGCGGGTGCTTTGCTCCCCTTTTAAGAGGGTTCGGCTACGATGGGGATGGAGCACACATACTATGAGTACGAGGCCCCTCTTCTCCATTTGACACCTCAACGCATTTATAAATCTCATTTTTAATAGGAATTTTTAGGCTAAGGCCCCATCCGTAGGTTACCCATAATATGAGGCCCTTGATTAAAAAAAGTTTAAATATAGGCTCCAAATTATTAAAAGACTTTGATATCCTTATGCATATTGTCAAGCCCATAATTAAATAAAAATTAAATTTAAGCCCAAAATTATTAAAATATAGTGTGATGATGTTTCCACTACCTCTGACCACCACAACCACCGCCAACCACCTCCGACCACCACCACCAACCACCACCGTCAAACCACCTCCGACCACCACCACCACCAACCACCACCACCACCTGCGACCACCACCTCCGCCCACCGCCGTCGCCACCCAACACCACCAACCACCACCACCGCGAACAACCACCGCCGACATGTGGATGTGTAAACAGAAGTTACACATCCATATGACATGTGTATCCAAAAGTTACACATCCATATGACATGTGTAATGCAAAGTTACACTTGTATATATATATGTGGACTCACATATGCGTATGGCAAGAAACGGTTACACATGTGTACCCAGAAGTTACACATGTGTATCTAAAAGTTACACATCCATATGCATGTGTAACTTTTTATTACACATGCTATATGTATGTGTATCTACAAGTTACACATCCATATGCATCAGTTATACATCAAAACTACATATACGGAAAATACTTGTATTACTTTAATTTTCATTTACAATAATTCGTCTGTTTATCAATTAGATCAATCTGCACAAAGGTTTAGCAAGCAACAACAAATACCTTGAAGCATACCACATTTGTTTCAAAAATAACCAAATAATTAACATACTTCTTCGCCAATGCGCTCCCTGCTAATCTTATATACAATAGCAGCTCTGACCTCATCACTTGTAGCAACTTCCGTTAACTCTTCATCAAGTAAAAAACTGAACCTTGCACTTGAAAGGCACAAGATTATCAACATCTTCAAACAACATACTTTGGAAGAAAAAAAACATGCCTCATTCTTTTTTTCACGATTACTACATGAATTGCGAACCACAAAACCCAAAATCAACAAATCTATATTATTTGTCTTTTGAAATGTATAGTTCACGAGAAGAATCATCTAAGGATGGCAAACATACATACCTAAATACATGTGTAAACAATAATTACATGTCCAAAATGCAGGTGTAACCAGCAATTACATATCCTAAAAGCATGTGTAACTAGCAGATACACATGCTTTCTAGCATGTGTAACTAGTAGATACACATGCTTATAGCAACATAATTTCATCAAAATATGGGTTCCTACCAACAGAAGGTTCCAGGCTTTTCCTATAATTGTATAACAATTAACATATAATGACATAAAGAGTTACAAATGATTTACAGTTACCCATGTATCTTCCTAATATGATTTACAATTAACATATAGGTTATGTCGCCTAAGTCTCGCCTGAAATAACACATATACATGATCAAATAGGATGGCAAACAGAGTACAGTTAACATATAACGTGAGTAAATGTCTTCCTCGTAGTTCATATTCAAATATCGAATAATGGCTATTTCATTTTAAAAAATGAGTGAAATTTTTCGGCATACTTCGAATGAGAAAAATAAAAATAGAGAAGGAAAAATAACCTGCATAAGATCAACAATGTCCTCTTCAGGACTGATAACTCTAACGAGAATGGATGACAAGGATCAAACTTTCAACCATCTGGAAAAGAACGTCATGAACCTCCAACCGTAGATAGGTCCCTGTTCCGAAAGTCCATCATTGTCCTTTTCCATCTCAGATAATAAATGGAAAGGATCAGTTGTACTTATAACACCAGCTAAATGAAAATCACCAACACCGGCAATGTGTACCTGTTCCGAAACACCTTAAGTTAATTTGGTGAATAAAAGTGCAAACGAAGTTTGTGGTAGAAGAACTGAAAACAATAAGAATGCTCTTTTCCTTATAAGAGTCTCTTTTGTATATTGCCTGAATTTTACACAAAATAAGAATCTAAGATAACGAAAAACTATGATTTCAAGTTTGAATAACTGATAACCTAGTACAATATACTTAGCATCCAACATTACAAGTGAATAAAGAGTGATAGCATCTACATCCCATGATAGCTAACCATGTTCCTAGATACAAGTTGTGAAATATATCCATACAACATCTACAGATGTTTTAACAATCAGATTTCGTCTTATCATCTACAGATACATTTTTTATGCCTCTCCTTACATTGTCCAGCACCACCACTGTTCCATTTGACACAACTCAATCGTATGAGCATAGTTAACTTGAACTCTTATATATGTATTTCAACAAGTAAACCACAACTTGTGTATGAACAAGTAACTCAAACGCATGAGCATGTGTATATATAAGTTACACATCTAATTAGCATGTGTAACTAGTAGCTACACATATATTTCGCTTGTGTACCTAGAAGTTACATATTCAATCAGTAGTAAAAGTTACATATTCAATCAGTATGTGTAAGTAAAAGTTACACATCTAATTAGCATGTGTAACTAGAAATTACACATCTATTTAGCTTGTGTAACTAGAAGCTACACAGTACACATCCTGATGAACATAAACAATAAACAATCATTCTTAAATCAAATTATTGCCTCTTCTTTTCAATAAATGATCAATAACAACATCAGTAGCTGATAATGATTACAGAGTACATACAATAGCTTGTGTAAACTGCAGTTATACATCCGTATGGCTTGTGTAGTAATAAGTTACACATCCATATGGCTTGTGTAATCTGCAGTTTTTACACATCCATATGCCAACACATATAGATACCTAGAAATGTGGCAATCACAATCAAAGTTTTTGGAGTCATGCTTACCTGAAGCTCACTCGACAACACCATCCTCATATGCTTAACCACTTTTGTGGTATCAATATCAACACCACCACTCCCTGCAATCCACACACACACGTAAACAATGTATAGAGTCATTAAGAACCTTTTTTTTCTGAAACTTCATTTGGTTAATACTATCCTAGCAATTGAAAACAGAAACACTGAAGATATACTTTGCTTCATGTCTTAGCAATTGAAACTCAGAAACTTGCATTCATGGACAAGCATTATAAGATTATATTGAAATAAATTATAAATGAACACTTATCTTTTGCGAAGGTACACAAGTATAGATTGACTTTAAGGTAATGAGAATCACAGAACATGTAGCTTTTCCGTTTGAGCAAGATTGTTACTGAAATTTGAAACACTCAAGTTTGTTGAAGGATAAACTTCAAGACATGCATCCGTGTATTCCTTTTCAATCATCATAATAGAATGGAATTGCCGCAACAACTAACGAAATAGAACAAGTAGCTTATCCAACAAACACAGTTCCGATGCCAGTGAACTTCCCTCTGCAAATAAGAGATAAGATAAGTTAAAGATCACCATTACTTCACATATCAATTTGTTTACTTTACAGTCCACCTACAGTCAATTTTATTGAGTTATTGGCACCCTGAAGAATAACAAAAAGTAATAAGCTTTTATGAGATTAAAAAGAACAATACACACAACAATGTATAACCAATTTTACATGTACTTGACTAGTGTAAATAGGAGTTACACATGTATATGCCTAGTGTAATTAGGAGTTACAGAGCATCTGAATAGTGTAACTGAGAGTTACACATGCAATTCAGATGTGCATACGCAAGTTACACATGCAATTTGGATGTGTAGACGAAAGTTACACATGTTATGCATAATCATCAAAATGAGAAACTCAATCACATTGAAATATTAATCAAATTCTGAACAAAAGAACAGTAAACTCAAATCATAACGTATATACAATTTCAATATGATACATTCAAACCATAAAAAAACTCAAAGAAACTTACCTTATTTTACTGATTTTCTATCGAAATAATTGTTGAAATTGCATAGATTCAACCGTATGCTTCCAGTATCTTCATCAATTAAGATTTCATCTTCAAGACAAGGTACTGAATAAAGCAAATATAGATTGAACTTAAAACAATCTGCCAAGAACAAAATCCATTAAAGATGATCTCAAATCAGTTCGAAAATAAAAGTAAATGAAATTCATATCAAATAGATGGGTAAAACGGATAATGAGTCACAGATTTCGAATCTGAAAACAGATTTTCTATCGAGATGAGAGATTAAAAGATAGATCGAATTTCGTTCAAGAACCCTAGAAAATTTTCTTTGAAAATTCTTTGAAAATTCTCTCTCAAAAGTAAATTTGAGGTGAGATTACAACAGGTCTAACTCTGATTATGATTTTAGTAACAAATTTGAACTGAAATCAAACTATTAAAGTTTTCCAAATGATTTAAAAATAAAATAAAAATCGAGATATAAGAATTAAATCAACCGATTGAATTGAAATGTTACCTGTTCGTTTGATTTTCTACGAGAATCTTCAGATTCAGTTGCTGTTGATGATGATTATCACTCATTTTCTACTGATTTTCATCGAATCTTCGAAGAACAAGTGATGTTGATGTCAAATTTATGTTCAGATAATCAGGATCTTTGTTTGTAAAGCTTAGATCTAGGTTTTGAAATCATTTTTCACTGAAAATTTCGCTTATAAATCGTGTCTTCTCGGCCTGTTTCTTTATCAGAGAGAGAGCAAAAGAAAATGAGAGAGAGAAAGAGAGAGAGAATGAAAAAGAAAATGAAACCGGAAATGAAATCTAGACCTAGTTTTATTACATATATATACTAAAAGGCAGTCTTGGTATTACAAAATATATTTTTTATTAATAAGCCCTGAATTTTAAAGTTTTGGGCCTAGAAATATCAAAATGTGAAAGAATGGAGTTGATAGTGAAGGATCCATTTTGTGGGGATTATATATATTGAACCCATATAGTAGGGGGGTTATAGTATTTTCACTTTTTAATATGGTTAAGAAAATGTTTATGTTAATTTTGAATGACCATTTTGTCCTTAATTTCTATACAAATCTGAAATTAATGATAATTAATTCAGATCTTCCTAAATAAAGGTCTTCAATGTAAACCTTCTGTAATTCATCGCTTCTACCTTCTGTAACTCATCGTTGCGAATAATCGATCGTCTCTTGTTTGTTAATTTGTTATTCATTGATTTTATTCTCATAATTATATGAAAATATTCATTTCCCTCGATTTTAATTGGAACATACTGATTGAATTGCTATTTCACCACCGGCATGTAAAACTACTCATTGCCACCTCTTTACTGAACGAATGTTGTTATTTACTTTGTTGGGTGTAGGCAATCTGCAAAGTTTGAGTATCGCATCCTTGTGAAAAAAAGAATGATGCTAGATGCTAGATGATCCAATGATTTATTTTTAATTTTGGTCGATACTAGATGGTCCATTAATTCTGGAAGGAAGTTGTCGGAAAATTTTAGACAAACATCCAAAGCACGCGTGGGGTAGTGTACTCACTCCCAACAACTGCTAAGGCTGCACATGGGCCAGTATGGTCCGGGTTTCTTATGAACCCGGTACCTGTACCTGGAGTTGACCGGTACCTCATTTTGAGGACATGTACCTGGAGTTATACCTATACTTGTATCTGTAAGACCGGTCAGGTAAAAGACCGGTACCTGGTTTTTACCTGAAATTTTCATACAGAAGAACACATTTTAAAAAAGTTCAAAATTAAAGACCTAGCATACATCTATTGAGTATCAGAATTCAGAAACAATTCTCTACACTCCAATAACTATATAATCTTCTCTGTTCAACTCAATTAACTATTCACTGCATCATATATCTTAGCAAACCCGCTTCAATAATCTCCTATACGGCTATACCTGCAATTTTAGAACAAACCAACGATATCACCCCAACAAATCGATTCCTCTCATTCTTCACTGTCTTCTGACACTATTTCCAGTCCAAACAACCAACAAGTTCTTCTCTACGTTACCTATCTTCTAATTCTCAGTATGCATCCATGAATCAACAACAACCTCAACTCATTCCATGTATAATCAAAAACCCATATGGCCATATCAGAAACAATCTAAAACCATTACCTGTTGTTGTTGTTGTTGTTGTTGTTTAATTTCAATAGAATCAATGGATTCAATCCATGATATTCCAAATCGATCTCAAACAAAACCCTATATCAAACATGCAATCAATAAAAACCAAATTCTCATTTACTCCCTCCGTCCCTATTATAAAGGAAGAGAATCAAAATTTTCTAGTCCCATTAGATAGGCATAAAACTTATTCCAATGTTCTTTTTTCCCTATATACCCCTATTAAAGAGTATGAGTATCACCAAATCTATGGTTGTCCCAACGATAGTTCTACTACTCTAATATTTTAATGGGTTTAAAACTTTTAATTTGATACTTTCTCGATAAATTCAATTAATTTTATTTGAATTTGTTAAGGGTAAATTAGGTAAAAATTGAAAGTTTGTAAAAACAAAAAAAAATCTTATTGTGCGTGAAACTCTCTTTTCCGCCTATATATTGGGGACGGAGGGAGTAAAAAATTAATCTAACCTGAAATTAATAAAAACCCTAAGTCAATTTATAGTTACACAAATTAATCTGATGAATAAATTAATCTGCAATTAAACCCAAATCCATCTCAAATAAAACCCCAAATCAGATTCAATCATGCAATTAATTATTAAGAATCCGGAGTTCATCAAAAAATTAAATTAACCAAAATCAGATGAGTGATTTACCTTGACTGAATCAAACTACCCAAAATCAGAGTTCATCAAACAAATTGTTGATGATTGAAGAAGAAGAAAAAGAAGAAGAAGAAGAAGAAGAATTTCTCTTCGATGATGATGGTGGTGGTGAAGAAGAAGGCGGTGGTGAAATGACTTCTCTTCTGCCGCCTGTTCTGCAGACTTCAGTTAGACTTAAACAAAAAAGAAAAACAAGAACGAGTGAAGAAACTAAATAGAAAAGATGAGCGATAGTTGTATATAAGACCTAGGATAGATGCCAAGATTAACTTATATCAAATGCTATTAATCACCGATTCTTATGTTCCGGTACAAGCCGGTACTCCCCCAAGAACCGTTCCCTGTACCCAGTCCTATACCGGTCCTCATATTCAGTCCCGTTCCATGTACCTTCTAGATCGGTTCCGGTTCGATTTTTCTGGTTCCAAGCCGGTTCACTGGTTCCAGACCGGTCTTGTGCAGCCTTAACAACTGCCATACATATGATGCGGCTAGTTGCAGGCAGGTATCTCTCCACTGGCATTTCCTAATTTGGTAGTTGGACGAAAGATGTCACAGATATTTCTTGTACTATTTCAGAAATTTATTAGGAAAAGTATAGCTTCCTAAAGGCCATATTTTGTGAGGCGCGAGGCCAGGCGTCAAGCCCTTCGCCTTATGCCTAGGGACGCCAAAGGAGACCAGAGATAAAATAATTATAAGTGGCGGCTCACGCCTTTTGCAATTTGGGGTTCATTATTGGCGAGGCGCCCCCTTTTCTATTATGTTCCTTACGAGCTTAGGCGGGTGTTTTGCTCCCTTTTTATAAAGGCAAACATTAACCCACGGAACTATGCATAGTCTAACATTGCATTAAATATTCTTGGACTTATAAGTTTCTCACGGGGAGTACAACCCCTCTAATCTAAATTAATGAATGCACCGAAATTTTATATTTACCCCTTAGATCTAATTTATATGGAAGTTATTAATATAAATTGGTACACATATAAGATGTGAAAATTTAAGTTCAGTGTATATTTTTTTGTTTATTTTTCTTTGGTACAATGAGTCAGGAAGAACAAAACTTAACTTGATACATTCCAGAGAGTTGCAAAGTCAGAAGGCATCATCAATGCAGTCCGCATGTCTTGGACATTGTTGGATAAAGCATATGATGCCAATAACTGAGTATGTTGTTAGATAAAGTATAAGATGTTAATAGCTGAGCAGTCGAATTGGCTTGTTTGAGTACAAACTGAATAACAGAGTTGCAAAAACCTGATCTTAGTATCTTGAAGTCATCCATAATTTCTATATTTTCTATGGTGCATAACTTGATTCCCCATTTAGGCACTTCACAACCACCTGAAAATCTCCCTCTTTAATGATAATCAGTAAGTCGAGCCAACTGGTGTAGATGGGGAAAAACGATTTGCTGGTTTTCTAGGGAACGAAGAGACGATCGAGCGATCGAAGACTCCTCAACCGAGCAAACTGCCTAACCTCAAACAGATGCACTGCACGGGAGTGCTATCTATAGGATTCCGTCCTAAACCAAGTTAATGGCCGTTCCAGAGTCAATTCGGTCATAAAGAGGGAAGAGGGTTGATCTGTAGGAGGGAAGCTGAGAAATGTGTGAGATCAATGGTGATCTGTGAATGTGGTGTAGGTTTCTGCAAATTTTATGTGAACTTTTGAGTTTGAATAAGTTCTGGTTTATTGATGGAATTTCTTGAGAGTGATTACTTGAAAAATTGTCCTCTTTCAATCATGGATTCAGAGACTTATTTATATTGCCAGAATAGTAGACACCTTGATCTCCAGTAAGTGTGACGGTTGGTCGAGTGAAAGAGTGGGAAAGTGGGAAATTGTGGTTTCACCAGTTCCTCGTACGTGAGAGGGTTGGTTGATTGTCCACCCACTACTTTGCTAACTCCCTCAACCGCTTGCACGACTTACTCATATTTCTCATCATGGATGAACACACTTGCTGTAGGCCGCAAGACCAAAACCCTAATGGATATCCCCCATGTGACATGATTGATGTCTCACGAACGTGGAGTCTGCAAAAGCAGACGTCTATTTGATTAGTCAGTCGTTGACTTGATTAGACGATGGGTCTAGGTTTTGTTTAGTGGAGCATGATAGTCAAATGCTCTATGATTCATGAATTGAACATGTCTCTGGGACGTGGTTCTTCTAATGAATAATGTTGATAATCTGAGCAAATATGGCTCCAACAATTGATCGATAAATTATTAAATATTAGTATATGAATCGAGCGACTGAGCAAGTATTGCTCATTCGATGAATTACTGAATATTGATAGTTGGATAATTATTCGAGCGTTTGAGCAAGTATTGCTCATTCAGTGAATTACTGAATATTGATAGTTGGATCAATATTCGAGCGTTTGAGCAAGTATTGCTCATTCGATGAATTGTTGGTAGCATGACCAAATAAAATATTAATCTAAAATATTAGTAGTTGGACCGAATACTATATAATTAATCTGGATGTCGATTGCTAGATCAACATAAAATTATTAGTTTTTGAACTTGCTAAAAATTATGATTTGTGGAGCGTTTGTTCGAAACCCTAATTTTTGATCAATTGTTCGTCAATTGATGAATTACTGAAAATAGGTCACTGAGTAAAGGAGGGACCCACCACATGGTATGATGGACGACCATGTGGTTCCCAAGTGCTCGAGTGAGCGTGCACCAGGGTCCTTTGCTGACCGGTTGGTGAAAGAATGATCAAATGCTGGTGTTGATCATTTATTAGAATAGTGCTTGTGCAGGTAATAAAACCTAATTTACGGAGAGATGAGGGACCGACCAAGGGGGCATGGAACCATCCCTTGGTGTTCGTGGGACTAGCTTCCAATCGTTTGAACGAGTCCCAAGTCGACTGAAAGAGTTTTGACCCAATATGAGCAATTGATAGCAAATTAGGTCAAAATTATTAATATGTGTGGGACCGGATTATTGCAAGCCTTAGGGATGGCCTTGGTCAGTCAAGGAAGCATGCCCGTGTCACCATGGTGTCCGTGTCTCAGTCGTGAGAGTCTTGGTATTTTCTGACGAGCGATTGAGCAGTATTTTGGATTTTCAGAAGAGTTTGATCTTGACTGAAATTCTCAATTTTTCTCGAATGAGCAAGTAGAACTTTGCTCATGTGACTGATATTTTGATAATATTAAATAATGATATTTTAATTTTTGACGTGGGAAGCCTAATCGGTCGAGTGACCGTTCGACTTTTTGGCTTTTCCATGGTTTGAGCAATATTTGAGAAAATATTGAAAACTAGGGTTTTCGGTCAAACGATGGAATTCCATGAGACGATGAAAATAATAATATGAGAAAATAAGGAATCTTGAGGTGTGGGACCGTCCATGGCTAGGGCATGGCCGGCCGTCTAGGTATCCTGATCCCGTGACACCTTTTCCTATTTTGTTTGATAAAAGTATGGAAAACTAAGAGTTTCTGTCAAATGAGGGAGTTTGCTCAAATGAGGAAATCTCAGTGAGATGAGGGAGGAAATAAATAAAAATAAAAATAAAATAATGGAGAGGGGGACCGGCCCCGGCGGCATGGACGGTGGGCCCGGTCCCGCGCCTCTTGTTTATTTTTATTTAATATTATTTCTCCATGAGTCGCTCGTTTGTCCATACTTTGATCCTTCGTTCGTGTGTTTGGGTGCTCGTTCGTGCCTCATTGTCGAGTACACTTGTACCATTTGCTCAGGACTTACTCGATGACGGTCAGACCCCCGATTGTGGAGTATTTATTACTAATTCATGAAATTCAGCTGGGAATGATTCATGAAACAGAGTAATAAAATGAGTTGAGCATCCATTACTAATCCATAAAATCTAGCCCGGGGATTCAGGGAACGGAGTAATGAGATAAATTGGTTATCTATTACTAAACCATGGAATCAATCGGGGATAGCCATAAAACGGAGTAATAAGATAAAATAGATTATTTTCTAGGAATTCATTCGGTGAATGTCACGGTAAAATTAATCTATTGTAGAATCGAGATATGAGATAGTTGAAGCATCATACTCGTTCTGAAAGGTGCATAGTCAGGGAACAACGTGCAGCGTTGTTGATGTCCTAAAGGCGTTTAGCCCCCTCAACAAACAATTATGTAGGAGAGCCGCCTGAATCTATACACGGTCTCTCTACATAGTCAGGGAACAACGAGTGTCACCGACGTCCTGAAGGCGTTAAGCCCTCTCAACAAACAATTATGTAGG
>JAJJMB010006998.1:3867482-4023444 GCA_023531105.1 Papaver atlanticum | reverse complement strand
AATTATGTAGGAGGACCGCCTAATCGTTCTTCTACATAGAGGGCACGGTGAAATCCGTAGCATCGAACGCTCAGCTAGTGGGAGGCCTTTCAGGAAACATATTCATCGTGGCTCTGAGAGGTACTCGATCAGAGATCGTAAAACGGTTCACAGATCGTAAAACACGAATCGTCACATGCATTCCTGAAGACGGGTCAGAAACATGCAGTATCATGATTTTACGATTTTATCCTTTGTCGGAAATCCACCATCAACAACTGGGTAGTTCAACTTCCATAATAAAAACATCAGCTTCAGCAAATACAATTGAATCAATTCTTTCAATTCTAGTACTAGCATAAATAGTAAGTACCTGACTAATTCTAGCTATGAATGCGTAGGAGTAAGCTCCATTCTTCGAGGATGCATTGAAGAGTGTATAAACACGTCATTTTTACATCTTAATTTACATTCATTTGGTTCATTATTTTGTACATATTGATGATTTCATTTAAATTTGGAAAATTTAGTAAATAAAGCTCGCCTAGACTAAACCACGGTACTTTGCCCATAAGACGCATGAAAACTCATATGCCCGGGGTGTGCGGGTGGTATTGGAATTAAATCTCAAAATGACAAGATATCCTTTGGGATCCGCTGGTATCAACATCAGATAATGGGAATAATTCTACTTATGGAAATTTAATTAGCCTTGTGTACAAAATTTGGAGTATTAATATAATATTTTCTACCTATGGAAAGAAAGAAGATGCGATCTCATAAATAAGGAAGAAGAAAAAAAGACCTTAGTTGAAAATCCACATATATTTTATTTATTACATAAATTCTAAGTATATTATACCAATTAAATGATAATATTGTGGAAATGTTTGGAAGACTTGTGTATAGGCTAACAGACAGAGAGGGAGAGAGCGTGAATCGGGCGAAAATACATGCAAAAAATCGGTTCAAACTCAGTTAAAATTTCTTTGATTTCCGGATGATTAATAAACAACAAGCGATTGTTGATGGTTCAATTGAACCAGGAGGGATTCAATCATGGAAGAAGTGTATTTGATAAATATATTGATGGAGATAAATAGATGCTTGATACTCAGTTAGAATTGGGGAAGGTTGGTAGTCAAATCGAAAAAGGAATAAGGGTTAATAATCATTCAGATGATATGAGTGTAGATCAATTGGGAAAACAATAAGGATGGAACCAACACCCATCAATCAGCTGATCGATTTTCTACTAAATCGGTTTCATACAGGGATGCTTTCATCAACTCTGATATGAGTTAGATCAGATGTTTTAAGAGTGGGGTTTACAGGATTTGGAGTCAGAGTTTGAAGGGCTCAATACTGCAACTGATAGTTCAGATGATCCATATGATGAAATTCCATCAATCAATTTGGATTTGGAGACCAAGAAGAGAATCATCCAACTATGGAAATACTTCCTCATTGGTAAAATGGTAGGGAAAACGGTAGGTTTTAAGCATATATCAATTAAAGTTAATGAATTGTAGAATTTAACATGTAAATTGCTAATCCTTGATCTTGGTAATGATGATTTCCTTTTTAAGTTTGATAATACTGCTGATTACAAATTTGCTTTGTTAGTGGGTCCATGGTTTGTTGGTGGACATCATCTCTCAATGAGAAGATGGACTTCAAATTTCAAACCTTCTGATGCTATAGTGAATTCCACAGTTATGTGGTCTAGGTTACCTGAGCTTTCTTTAAAGTATTTTGATAAGTGTGTTCTTGAAAAAGTTGGGGAAACCTTGGAAGATTAGTCAAAGTGGATAATACCACTAAAAATGTGTTAAGAAGAAGATTTTCGAAAGTATGCGGAGGTTTCCACAAAAAAGCTTTTAGTCCCTCTAGTAAGAATTGGTCTAATTCTTCAAAAAGTTGAGGATGAGGGACTAAATATGATCTGTGTTCATTGCGGTAAAATGACAAATAAAAAAGATAACCGTTCTTTGATTATTCATGAACCAATTGTTGTGACTAAACCTTAATATGTTACAGGTGTTGATGATTCTGGTAATAAAGATGACATTGTTGGTCCATGGATGCTTGTGGACAAGAAGAAGAATAAGTATAGAGGAAATAACAGTGATGGGTCTAACCAAAAGCTAGGGAAGGTAAATATGGATTCCGCAAATCGTTTTGCTACTAATCTAGTTGAATAGTGTACACTGGAACATAATGGTCATGTGTGAGAAATTTTGAGAGAGTAGTTAAAGCTCAAATTGGTAACAGTAAACCTCATGATAATTAATGTATTTAACGGAGGTAATGGTGGCAGAAAGGATAGTCAATTAAAAATTGGAAGAATTAATATAGAGTGGTTTCACAAATAATGTGGAAGTGCAAGAAACTCATGAAAGAAATTTAGTTAGAATGAGTGGGGATCCCATTAAGTATGATATCATAAAAGGAATTAAGGAGAGTTTTGTAACTGATATGGAGTATCTATAAGTAAGGGAAAAAAATGTTTCAAGGGAAAGAAGCAGTAAATCAGATGTAGAACAATTACTTTTTGTTAGAGCACTGCTCGGTCGAACTCGCAAGCGTTGCTATCTCAAGCTTGTTGTCAAGTTTAGTTGCCAAAATTATAAGTCTTGATTTCTAGTCTACTTATAGCTAAGTCTCGGATTAGGATAGAGAGTGTAGTTGAGCTTTAGACTTCATGGCGTTCATCGATTGAAGACGAAGAACTACTAAGGAGATCTTATGGAACTTCATCAACAAAAGGTATGTGAAGACTTGAACTCATCTATCACTCAAAAGTCTATCTACTCTATCTCCTATTTGAGACAAAATTCGTATAGCTATATAGACTTCAATTATACACATTTGATATTTCGAGCTGAGTTCAACTCACTTACATATTTCTCGAAATATGTATTTGTAAGCTTTCGCTTTAACCAAGTTCATCTTATATTCTTGACGAAAGTCAAAAGATGATCATGTGAAAATCGCCTGATAACATCTTACATGATTTGTGTGAGACAGTCATTTGATGTAGACTCGGAATGTTTCGTATTGATCATTCGATCACTTGAAAATTGCTTTGAAGCTAATAGTTTGTGTGAGACAGCTATTGTCGTCTTCCGAGAATGTTTCAATGATTGAAATAAGAGTTTAGAACAATTGGATATAAGCATAGTATGCGTACTTGCATAAATGTAATCCAAGTCCGGGATCCATGGTATGTATACCCATATGCGTACTGTTTGGTTTAATGAAAGTCCGGGAACCTATTACGCATACCAGTACACGTACTGGCGTGAGGTTCAGTTCCGGGAATTTCTGCTGAGTTTGGAAGGTATGCGTACCAGTTCGCGTATTGGCGGACCCAAACTTAGTCCGTCCATTTAGGTATGCGTACCCGTTTGCATACCTGAGTGGATAATGTTCTAAAATCGGTTTGTTCATGAACTAATACATTTATATAATAAGGAATGCAATCTTTGGCAAACCGTGGCTATGATGTTCATGACTTGATTCGAGTGAATCAAAATCGATTTTGCTTCAATTGTGTCTTGTATACTTCTATGAGAATATAAACAATTGAACAACTCTAGAACTAGTTTCATTTGAGTCACTTGAGCTAGTTATGGTTAAGATGAATAAGGTTGATATGAAAGTGTTCATATGTGAAAAAGTGGGGGTACAACAACCTCACCCAATAATTCACTTAGAATTCTGTATGGACTAACTCCAATATACTTTTAAGAGAATCAACTAGACAGTCAGACTCAATCTTAATAAAAAGTATATCAAAGAGTTATATCTCAATTTCTCGATTCAATACTTACTCAAGCAAATAGAAATATGCGAGTCTAATTGAATACAAGAGAAATTAACTTGAACGGTACCAAAGACCAATGTTCAAGTATCAATCAATTTCAATCAACAACAAAAGGTTGGATTTACCAATTGATCGATTCAACGCACAACCTGTGATATTTCAATTATATAAAAAAATATAATATGGAAAAGAAATAACACAGACACCATAAGTTTTGTTAACGAGGAAACCGCAAATGCATAAAAAGCCCGGGACCTAGTCCAGATTGAACACACACTGTATTAAGCCGCTACAAACACTAGCCTACTACAAACTAACTTCGGTCTGGACTGTAATTAAACCCCAATCAATCTCACACTGATCCAAGGTACAGTTGCGCTCCTTACGTTTCTGATCCCAGCAGGATACTACGCACTTGATTCCGTTAGCTGATCTCACCCACAACTAAGAGTTGCTACGACCCAAAGTCAAAGACTTTAATAAACAAATCTGTATCACACAGAAAAGTCTACAGGAATAGATAAATCTGTCTCCCACAGAAATACCTACGAGTTTTGTTCCGTTTTTTGATAAATCAAGTTGAACAGGAACCAATCGATAACCCGGATTTATATTCCCGAAGAACAGCCTAGAATTATAAATAACCTCACAATAATCTTAATCGACTAGCGAAACAAGATATTGTGGAATCACAAACGATGAGACGAAGATGTTTGTGACTACCTTTCTATCTTTCCTATCGGAGAAATTAATCTCAAGCCAATCTTACGATTGCACTCAATCACGATAGAAACAGCAAGATCAGATCACGCAACTACAGAGAAAATAGTTGGGTATGGCTTCACAATCCCAATGAAGTCTTCAAGTCGTTAACCTATAGGGTCTCGGTAGAAACCTAAGGTTAAAGGAGAATCGACTCTATCTTATACAACTAGTATCACATAGGAGGTGTGGGGATTAGGTTTCCCAGTTGCTAGAGTTCTCCTTTATATAGTCTCCAAATCAGGGTTTGCAATCTAAGTTACCTTGGTAACAAAGCATTCAATATTCACCGTCAGATGAAAACCTGATTAGATTTAAGCTAATATCTTTCAACCGTTAGATCGAACTTATCTTGTTATACACAAATGAAATGCACGTTCACTTAGGTTTGTGTAACCGTACCTAAACGTGTACGCTTAGTTGGTTCAACAGTAGTTAACCAAATGGTTAGCCATGGTTTGTAAATATGTATTCACTCGAATCGATTCATGAACTTTATAGCCACGGTTTGCAAATATGTATTCCTTAGTTTATATAAGTTTAAGTTCACGAATAAACCGTTTTTAGAAAATAACCCACTCAAGTACGTATACCGGTACGCATACTTAAGTACCCGGATTGAGTTTGTTTTCAGTTCACAAACTTCAGCAGAAATTCACAGGACGTGAACTTCTGGCAGTACTCGTACAGGTACGTGGACTTTAGTTCCGGTTATCCTGAGCAGCAAAGTACGCATACTTTGGTTCAAGGATTTTGGACTGACACACGTATGAGTTCACATACAATGTTTATATCCATTCAAGGTTATATATTCTAAACTCTCATTTCAACCATTGAAACATTCTTAGAGGATGTTAAATAAAGGTTATTCACACACTATTTTTCATCAAAGAGATTTTCAAGATATTGAAATAATCAACATGACTTTCATCACTTGTAAAGATGAACTTGGCCAAAGCGAAAGCTTACCAACACATATTTCGAGAAATAGATAAACGAGATAAACTCGGCTCAAAATAGCAAATGTGTATAATCGAAGTCTATATAGCAATACGACTTTTGTCTCAAGATAGGAGATAGAGTAGATAGACTTTTTGAGTGATAGATAAATTCAAGTCTCCACATACCTTTTAGTCGATGAAGTTCCACCAGTTCCTTGAGTAGTTCTTCGTCTTTGTATGATGAACGCTGTGGAGTCTAGATCTCAACTACACTTTCTATCCTAGTCTGAGACTTAGCTATAAGTAGACTAGAAATAAAGACTTATAGTTTTGGCAACTAAACTTGACAAACAAGCTTGAGATAGCAACGCTTGCGAGTTCGACCGAGAAGTGCTTGATGTAATTTTGAAGTTGTAGTAAAAATGATTCGAACTCTTAGACTTGTGAAGATTCGAGTTTTTAAATTTAATAAAAATATACAATAATATTACAAATGGTGCAAGAGGTACTGGAACTAAGGATTAGCCCAATCTTCATAACATAAGGTTCAATTATTTATTCTCAACAATTTTAGCTCAAGAAATGTAAACATGGACTCTTATTTTTGCCAAGGTAGATTCTAAAAACATTAGTTATAAATCGTAAGCATGGGACATCAAACATCTAAGCAAGCATGACCCATCTAATAAAATAATAACTAATTAATCAAAATCATATTTCAATTAATATTAGTGCAAAAGTCATAAATAAAATAAAATAAATTTACCCATGTATGAAGTTCGGCCTCCTCCGTCGTCCCAGTGTTGGGGTTTAACTCATCATGTCGAAAACACACTCAAAATATGTATTCATGGCTCAAAAAGTGTTTACAAGAAGAGAAAATAATGAAACAGGAAATCTGCAACAGCACAGGTGCGTTACAGACCGACTGTTTCAACTCTCAACTGTTATGATGAAGATAATCGTTACAAATTTGAAGATAATTGTTGCAAAAGAGGATGAAGAAACTGTTACAATGAAGATAAATGTTGCAAACCAGTTGAAGAAACTGTTACAACTAGTTGAAGAAACCGTTACGACGGATGAAGAAACCGTCGTTGTTTCCCTGTTCTTCACGAGCAGCAGCAGCAACAACAACATAGTTCTGAAAACTCTTGATTCACGCCTCCTGAGCTCTCCTCTCGACCCCAAACTCTCGACCCCCTTCCTTGTACCTCTAGAAATCTATTTATACTCCTAAGCCTCATTTAATCACGCCATATCTCCCAAATAATCTTCATTTATCACTATTATTCTCTACGGCCAAAATTTCTATTTTTTGATCTTCCACGCGTTCTCAGCTGTCAACCTTCCTTATTTATCTTCTTCTAGCATCTCTGTAGTGCAACACACTCGAAACTCATGCATTACACGCCTCAAACTCGTGTCAAATTCGCTTGAACCCGTGAAAACTTGTGTCCACTGTTTTGGATTGAAACACGTTATTAAGCCAATTTATATCGGAAACAACACCCATACTAGCTTCTTATATCCTCTAGGAACAATCCCAACCAATTCCAGCCCTTTAGTCTACCCAAAATTACTCCAAAAATCCGACTGAAATCTGCCAGTGAAAGGGAATATTTTACCGCAAAAAATATTTTTTGAATTTGGGAAGAAAGTCACCCCTTATCCATGGTCGCCCCTTATCCGTTGCTGGAGTCTGAATAACACTTGTCCCTTGGGGTGCCTTTAGTAATTTTTCTGGGGAGTTTTCAACACTTTTTTCGGGGTTCCTCCGGTGCATTTCTGGGGTGCCTTTAGTACTTTATCCCGGGGTGTAAAACACCACTTTTCGAGCCAATTTTTCCGCAAGAGCTTATTCCCTAGAAAAGACTTAAAACAACTTTATTATAAATAAAATGAGTCCTAGATAATGTAGTTATGGGTGAAAATGCGTCACACTTACGTGCTTATCAGTGCTCTAACAATATGGCTAACTTTGGTTAACTATTGTTGAGCCAACAAAGGTGCACACGTTTAGGTACGGTTACTCATATCTAAATGAAGTCACTTTTCATGTATGTGTAACAATCTAAGTTCGATCTAACGGTTGAAAGATATTAGCTTGAGTCTAATCAGGTTTTCATCTAACGGTGAACATTGAATGCTTTACCAAGGTAACTTAGATTGCAAACCATGATTTGAAGACTATATAAAGGAGAACTCTTGCAACTGGGAAACCTAATCCTCGCACCTCCTGTGTGATATTAGTTGCAACTAGAGTCGATTCTCCTTTAACCCTAGGTTTTTCACGAAACCCTGTTGGTTAACGACTTGAAGACTTCATTGGGATTGTGAAGCCAGACCCAACTATTTTCTCTGTAGTTGTGTGTTCTGATCTTGCTATTTTCTATCGTGATTGAGTACTATCTTCTCTAAGATTTGCTCGAGATTTATTCTCCGATAGGCAAGATAAAAAGTAGTCACAAACATCTTCGTCTCATCGTTTGTGATTCCACAATATCTTGTTTCACTACCGTACGATTAAGATTATTGTGAGGTGATTGATATTTCTAGGATGTTCTTCGGGAATATAAGTCCGGTATATCAATTGGTTCCTGTTCACCTTGTTTTATCAAAAGACGGAACAAAACTCATAGGTTTATCTGTGGGAGACAGATTTATCTATTCAATAGACTTTTCTGTGTGAGACAGATTGGTTTATCAATTCTTCAAATTTGGGTCATAGAAACTCTTAGTTTTGGGTGAGATCAGCTAAGGGAATCAAGTGCGTAGAGTCCTGCTGGGATTCAGAGACGTAAGGAGCGCAACTAAACCTTGATAGGTGTGAGATTGGTTAGGGCTCAACCACATTCCAGTCCGAAGTTTACTTGAAGTAGGCTAGTGTTTGTAGCGGCTTAATACAGTGTGGTGTTCAAATCTGGACTAGGTCCCGGGGGTTTTCTGCATTTGTGGTTTCCTCGTTAACAAAATTTCCGGTGTCTGTGTTATTTATTTTCCGCATTATATTTGTTTATATAATTTAAATATCACAGGTTGTGCGTAGTTCAGTCAATTAGATAATCCAACCTTTGGTTGTTGATTAAATTGATTGACACTTGAACATTGGTCTTTGGTACCGTTCAAGTTATTTCACAAAATAATCAGGCTCGCGGATTTCTATCTGTTTGATTTGTTGATTACATTGTGAAACAGATATACAACTCTTGGATATATTTCCATTGGTTGAGTCTGACTGTCTAGTTGATTTTCTTGGTATTATATTGGAGTTGTCCATACAAATTGCTAAGCGAAATATTGGGTATGGTTGTTGTACCCCCGCTTTTTCACTTTTTGTATCAAATAATGTCGTTAATACGTCCAAATTAATCTTCTGGTGGTGCAATGAAGAGTACAGGATTTACTGGTTAGCAGAGCACAAGAGGAACTTCAAGCAATGTAAAATCACTCGACAGAGATAGTTATAGAGAAAATATCTCGGATAGACCTCAAGCTTCAGATGAAGAAAGACATTGCTCAGTTGAGAAGCCAACTGAATCAGATCTTACCATAGGTGGCACATGCACAAGAACAACTGGACTAGAGTATATTTTTGGAAAGATTCAACCAAACTTTGATGCCATCGAGAATCTCACCTTCAAACTGGAATCACATGGATATGGAGGAATTTCTAAATCAGAGAAAGGAAGACCTAGATTACGTGTCAAAGACGTGGCTAGAAGCAACAATATTATAAGTGGAATTAGCTCCAATGGTGGAAACTCTTTCTCTAATAAGAAGCCCAAGCGATCTTTGGAAATTTTGAGATGCAATTAAATAATCGTTTGGGTATGGATGTCTTGAATCAGAGACAATTCAAGGTGAAGTTCGTTCCCTTTATGGAATTGAACAGGGTAGCGATAACAAAGAAAATGGAAATGTCTTTTCCTATAGGTCCTGGTAGTCCTATCTCTGTTGCGAAGTTTATTAATAATTTATACATGAAGATTTTGGTATGGAATTGTAGAGGTGCTGCTTGACCCTCATTTATCTGTGTGATGAAGAAGTTAATTAAGAGACACAAGCTAACTATTGTTAATCGTTTAGGTTTTACTGATTCAATTATGGTTGATCCAAAAGGTTTCTCGGTGGTTTGATTTTGTTGTGGAACTCTGGGGATTTGGATATCCAAGCCTATTCAGAATCAAGGTAGCCCACTCATGCAGTGGTAATAGCTAATTTCAAAAGTCCATGAATTGTTTCTACTGTTTATGGGAGTACAAACAAGAATACAAGGAAAAGAGTTAGCGATAAAATTGGTGTTATTTCGGAAATTGGGAAAGTTTGTCATATGATTATGGGGGACATGAATACTATTTGTGGTAAAATAGAGAATGAGTGTAGAAGAGAGCCCATGGTTAGTCAGCTGCAGGAACTGAATCAAGTCATGAATCAGTGTGGGTTAATTGATTTGGGAGCTAACGGGCCCAGATACACTTGGAACAACAAGCGCGTTGGGCTTGCAATTATCAAGGATGGCTGGACCGGGTGGTTGCCAGGTATATCACCTTTCTTACTTTAACTCTAATCATAGAGTGGTTTTGATTGACCTTGAACCTAAATAGAGTTTCAAACAAAGACCATTTAGATTAGAGGTCATGTGGACAAAAGATCCTAGATTTCAAAGTGTGGTTAAAAATAGTTGGAATAGCACATCTAGTCATAGTAGCCAAAATTATTTTGAGAATGTGGACAAATTTAAAACAAATACTAAGCATTGGAATAAACATGTGTTTAAAAATCTTTATACTAGAATTGATTAGGCTCTCAGTAAAATTAATCATGCTCAAAATGAATTTAATAATTCTCCAATTGTGGATGCAAAAAGTAATATGATAACATGTTTGTATGAGTATTTAAATTTGCTTGACATGGAAGAGGTTTTATGGAAACAAAAATCTAGGGTTGAATGGCTTAAAGAGAGTGACTTGAATAAAAAGTCCTTCATACTTCTACTCTGATTAGGAGAAGAAATAATACCATATGCATGCTAAAGGATATCAATGGTAAGTGGTTAAATTCGGAAAAAGATATTGAGCTAGAAATTGTAAACCATTTTACTAATCTTTTTAATTCCACGAATACTTGTTTGCATACTAATGAGATTGAGCCCTTGTTCCCATGCATTATTTCTGATAGTGAGAATAGTAGCCTAACTAGTTATGTCTCTATCAAATAAATCAAACTTGTGATGCGCCAACTGGGTTCCATGAAAGCACCTGGACCTGATGGCCTTCACGGGATATTTTTTCAAAAATACTAGGGCATCGTTGGCTTATGTATTACGAAAATGGTTAACATGGTTTGTTAGATCATAGGTTAAATAATACTTTTATCGCTTTGATACCTAATAATAATAATTCTACTTGTGTTAAAGAACATAGACCAATAAGTTATGGAGACAATAACTAAGATTCTTAATAATAAAATTAGGCATTTTATGAAAAAATTATCTCAAATCAGTAGCATGCATTTGTTAAGGGTAGATCAATATTTGATTTAACCATCGTATGAAATGAAATTATACACTCTTTTAAGGCCAAGAAAGGTGCCAAAGGATGGATGACACTTATAATGGACTTTGATAAGGCCTATAATCAGTTGGCCTTTCATTAAAAAAATGCTGAAGTGTGTTGGTTTTTCTGAGAAAATAGTGAGTTTGATCATGGCCTGTGTTAGTACGGTTACATTCCAGGTTCTTATCAATGGTGCACCTAGTATGGAATTTGGTCCCTTTAATGGTATATTCATCAAGCAAATCCGCTATAGACTTTATTTTTATTTTATGTTTAGAGGCTCTTTCCAGAATGATCCAAAACGGTTACACTAAGTATTCACATGGTTTCACTATGGCTAAGGGTGCCCCCAAGATTTCTCACTCCTTTTATGCAAATGATGGCGTAACCTTTCTCAAGGCAAGTTACAAAAATGCTTGCAATCTGAGACTTATTCTTGATAAGTTCAGCAGATGGTCAGGAAAAGTTGTCAGTGTATCTACATCTACCCTTCTTACTTATTGTAATCTTGGTAGAAGCTTCACAATGGGTATGGCTAGGTCTCTAAGGGTTCAAGTGGCTGCTTCTCCAAGTCAGTATTTAAGAATTCCTTTGGAGTGGGGTAGAGTCTCTGGAAAAACCATTTTTTCGAGATTCAAGAAAAACTTAGCAATATGATGGCTGGTTGGAAATCAAAAAGTCTTAACATGGCAGGTAGAAGTGTCTTAATTGAGTTTGCTCTTGATCCTATATCTTATCATGTTATGTTTATGTTTAAATTTCCTAAAGTTCTTATAAACAAGATTGATAGGTTTAGGAGTTTTTTTTTTTGTGGGATGGGGATAAAGACCCTAAAAAGATGTATAATATAAATTGGTCTACTGTTTGTAGTCCTATTGACTTTGGAGGGTTTGGTTTGAGAGATATGGACCTTAACAATCTTTCTTTGTTAGCCGAGATGGCTTGGAGGATCATATGAGATCCCTGAATCTGAGGTGACTCTTTTCCTCAAAGCTAAGTACTATAAGGACATTGATTTTTAGTCTAGTAAGGTTAAAAATGGTTGGTCTAGTAGTTGGAGAAGTTTAGTTAGAGGTAAAGATGCTATTAAGGGATGCCTGAGATGGTGCATTGGTGATGGTAGTAAGGTATATTTTTGGAACTATCCTTGGGTTTCAGATTTACCTTTATCTGTTGTCATTGATTTAGACCAAGATAATATTGTTAGGATTAGGGATAAAAATGTTATTGGTCCTACTAAAAAGCAATGAGACCTTACTTCCATAGATAAACTTATTCTGTTGGATGTTCAAAATGATATTTTGTCTATATCTATTCCTCTTGATGATAATTGACTCGACTCTCTCGTTTGGAGCTATGGAAAATATGGTAAGCTAAGTGTTAAAGATGCTTATAAATTTCTTTTTTGCCATTAAATTAGTTAATCAAATTTCCAATTTAGACTGGAAATACTTATGGAGTATCAAATTCCCACAAAAAATCAAATTTTTCTGGTGGAAACTCTGCCCTTTAGGCCTATTCCTATGCACATGTCAAGCAACTAATTTTTCCACTTTAACACCCATTATGGGTATGCCAAAGTGGCAAACATATCCGTCTAAGTGTCAAATATACCACTTAGGCATACACGACAGAGTGTCTAATGAGCGATAGAGTGTATATCGCTATATGGTTATAAGATCGCTCGTTGGTCATTCCAGCGCCAGAGATAGTCATAATGTCGATCGCTGAGTTGATCATTGCTCATATTTGTTTATCCAACTGCTATGACCCCCCTATAAATACCCGTTTCAACTCACACCATCTCAACTTCAAATTCATTTCAACATGCCTAGTGCTCCCATAACCGATGTGGCTAGTGCTCCATTCACTCGAGAAGAAGATGTTTCTCTAATTCAATGTTGGATTTCAGTTACAAGCGATAGAGATTTCAATTTAGAGACTTTTAACTTATGGGACAATGTGTTTCAAAGGTTTATGACGTTAAGTCATGTAAATTCAAGAAGAAAAAATGAGTGTTTTCAAAATTGTTATTGTTTCATCAATAACGATGTGAGAAAGTATTCGCAAATTATGTGGATGATAAAAGGGGATCATCCTGGGTTGTAAAGTGAAGAACTAAAAATTAGAGCTCATACCAAATTTGCTGAAGACAACAAAAGATGGTTTAGTCATGACGAATGTTATGAACTCTACAAGGTTCATGTGCAGGGATTCAATTTTCATTAAGTATTGTGTTATGCATTAAGGTTAATTTTTAATGAAATGTAAAACTAGTTTCGATTTGAACATTAATCTAAAAGATATTTTTCATTAATTAAAACAAAAAGATTACATTATAAATATTTAAACTAAATTACGCCCATAAACTACTCATTTCTATTAGAGCATAGCTCGGTTGAACCCACCAAGTGTTGGTATGTCAAGTTTGGTTGTCATATTAGTATCAAAACTCATCTAGAGTCGCTTAATTAAATACTAGAGTCAACTTCGTTTAGGTTAGACTAGAAAGTCTAGGAATATTGAGATGTACAAGTATTACTCCGAAGACCTGAAAAATGTGAAGAAGTAACGACTACAACGAAGACATCATCCTTCCACTTGAGGTTAGTAATATTGACTTGATCTTGTTTGCATTCCTAACGTATCTTTTAATTCGGATTATATTGAAAACATAACATGCGAAGCTGTATATATATAATATTCTAGTGGTTAGATTTGGTCATATCATTATGATCAAAGTGTCAAGGAATTTATTGAATTACGAAGTATAAACGCTTATCTTTTGGAACTTCGTAAATACGGCATCAACATAATATTTGTATTTAATTACTTGATTATGTGTAAGATATAGGTGTGGTTTCATCTTAGAAAACTATGTATAATTACATTAGCTGAAGGAAGTAGATATATGAACTTGTTTCATAATCGAAAGGTAAATCATGATTGGTCCAGTTCTTTATTGAATATATTTTGATAACCAATGCATACAAGGTAGAACATATCTTAACTTATGTCGAGAATTGAGGTATAACCGGTCATAACCTATACTATGTAGCATATTGTAATGGTCACAAGCTACTTTGTGAAGCATGGTGTAATCCGTCACAAGCTACATTGGGAAGTTAGTTGTAATCAGTCATAAGCTACCTTTTGGAAGCATGGTGTAACCGATCACAAGCTAATTTGGGAAGTTAGTTGTAATCGGTCACAAGCTACTTTGGGAACCAAGGTGTAACCGATCACAAGCTAAATCGGGATGTAAGGTGTAACTGATCACAAGCTACCTCTGGGAAGCATGGTGTAACTGGTCACAACCCAGTTTGGGAAGCATGGTATAACCGATCACAACTTACATTCCGAGTAATGGTAGAAACCAATCCCAAGGAGCAAAACCGAGTTTCCAATATTCACATATCTCTTTATGTTTGTGTGAAGCTTGGAATTAGGGTTTACTGAGAAACTTCTAGATGTCAACATTATTTGAACATGTACATAACTCCTATCATCAATTGTTCAAATATATTCCTTGATACTCAAGGTGATCCCAAACCGAAATATTGAAAAGCATTTAATTATGATTTCATAATATATGTTTTAATTACCAGCAATTAAAGCATATCCTCTGGAAAATATTATTAGTTAATATGTTACTTTAATAATAGAAGTTTTCTAAGGGAGTTTTCAGAAATATAGTTTGGTAATTAATTGGAAATAGGAAAACTGAAATTAGGTACTTTAATGAATATCTTGAGAATATTTTCGTTTTTGGAATTTCCTTGTTGTCCAAACAACCTTGGTCTATAAATACTTGAGTTTGCATTTCTTGCAAACTATCCTAAGAGCCAGGCAAACTTCATTCGTGTTGTTTCTGGTGGAGCCGTCTATCTGGAGAGGAAAGTACCCTAATTAGGCGAAATCTCTTACGACCGCTTGTTTAAAGACTTCTGTGGGATCAAGAAGCTCTACGAATACCGTTGGTAGGAAACTAGATAATTGCATTGTTATTTTAGTTTTAGATTATTGTTTTAATTGACTAATGGTTGTTAAAACATTGATTGCACCTAGTTTGTTTATCCTTGAGAACCTTCTCTTCTGATATAAGGCTCACTCAAACTAGATCAAAGTACCGACGGGATCTTTAGAACCATTTTCGTATCTAAATACATCTTATGATAATCTATTGTTGACAGGCTCCGTTCTCTGTGTGATTGATCACAAGAGGATCAAGTTGTGTTGTGTAGGTTATTAAGAAGACAATCAAAGATTTGAAGACGACGAAGATTTTCTTGTTAGTTTTCGTATCTTGTGGATTTAGTGCACAAACCTTGATCGGATGGGATCCAACTAGAATCGTGTTTATCCTTGATATACTTGATTCGCTAGTTGCATGAGATCGGCATCACTTTATAGTTGCTCTTTGAGTTCTATATCGATTGATTGCAAATCTAGAAATTGGTTATTTTGGTAATCAAAGTTTAGATTGATCTAACCAGACAAAGGAGTTTATTAGATTAAACGGAATAGCCTTTATCAACGACTCATAAATATCTTATTACCAAAGATTGAATAAAGTGGCTACCAAACAGTTTTATCCTTTACTGTTTGGAATACGATCAAAAGGATTGGTGATTCACGTGCGTGACTCTAGAAGTCGAAGGCGCAGGGATACTGAGGGAACTAAGTAGCTAGGGGTAGTCTACTTGGTCTCAACTATACGAAGTTGGTATTAGATTTTGTATAACGAATTAATTCTGAGAGTATTCAAAACTGGACTAGGTCCCAGGGTTTTTCTGCATTTGCGGTTTCCCCGTCAACAAAATATTGTTGTGTCATTTACTTTATTTCCGTATTATAATTATTATTATAATTAAGTAAATTACACACGTACATTGATCCAAGTCATTTGATAGTGATCCTATAGTGTTTCGGTTTTATACCGTACCTATTATCAAGTAAACACTTTGTTGTTGTATTGTCTCGATCTCGTATCCATAGTCGATCACACAAAGTGTATACCATAGTTGTTGTATTTTCTCGACTTTGTCCATATACGATCACACTTGGTATCGGAATTATAGGTTGATATTTAAAAGATTATGGTGTATTTAGGTACCCTCTTCTTTTAAATTTCCCTGACCAAAGATCCAATTGCACACGTTTTCTTGATCAAGAGTGTTGTTCAACATATCAGTTATTGATCCGGTTTGAGACTGACTTGGTGGTTGAGTCTCTTCAGAATCATCATAACCTTGATAAGTAATGGGTTCACCCGGGCGCAAGGGAACATGATACAAATCTTGAAATACGTGTTGTTGAAATGCTGAAGCTTGATGAAATGGTTGAAATGATGACGCGGTTGAGGAAATTGGGGTATACATAGTCGATCGCCTAACTGCTTCAATGTTCACACCACCACCAGGAGTCATAGTGTCTGTTGGTAATTGGTTAAACAAACGTCCAGGAGATGTATCCATAACAATGTCTGCATCACCTTCACGTACTATTACCTGAGCATCTAATACTTCATTTGGAGTAGAACTTTCTGGCACGCGTCCTGCATATAACGAATTCTCAAACTTCTTTTTTCACTTCCACGACTTCACTGACTTGATACACTGGGACTTATACCTCTAACACTAGGTTTCATTCCTCTACTACTAGCAGGACTCATACCTCTACTACCAGGACTCATGCCTCTACTACCACCATGACTTGTACCTGTACCATCATGACCGGAAAATCCTGGACTCATGTCAAACATCATGCTTTCCCTCACTTTTTGCAACTCATCCAAGTGGAATCTCTGAAATCCCTGTAATAGAACTTGATAATCATTCAACTTATTGTGATACTGCTCCGGTGTAGCATTGACCCCCAGTATGGATAAGTCCGTTCCAGT
Organism: Papaver atlanticum; assembly: GCA_023531105.1. Taxonomy (NCBI): domain Eukaryota; kingdom Viridiplantae; phylum Streptophyta; class Magnoliopsida; order Ranunculales; family Papaveraceae; genus Papaver; species Papaver atlanticum. Next base: position 4,006,473 of record JAJJMB010006998.1, on the reverse strand, counting down.
GCACTAGAAACAATTGGATAAGTAACAATCTGCCTAGATGTAAGGATATAGTCTGTACATCCCAAGAAAATTGTGGCATAGTCGACGATGAACCCGCTTGAGTAAGATATGCAAATGCGTCGCCCGTCTTTGTTGGAGGTTGGGAAAGAAGAAATTCATCACCAAGTGGCATCCTACCTAAAGATGGGAAATCCATCTAACCCGAATTTTACGGTTGCATAACAATATTGGGCTTGAAAATAGTGTTAAACCAATATAGGTAGTCAGTTCTGTCAATCAGCTCCTGGATCAAAATTTTCATCTTCTTTCCAATGGTGACCTTCCCTTATCAATTTATCCTAGTTATCTTGAGAAATCTCTTCACTTGGATAGGGGTTGATGGCTATCACTGTTCTTCTATGCAACTGAAGAAGTAATCTTTCACCGTAATACCAAACACCCTTTTCAGAACTAGGGTAGTATAACACAATCCTTTTAAGGCTTAGCTGTAGCATTCTCTGAGCTTATTCTTCTTCGAACTCAAGGATTGCTTCATACGGCATGGAGACAAGGTTAAGGCTTGTTCTACACAACTGTTGAATCCTCTAAACAATAGCAGTATGTTGACCATCTTCAATCTGTTCTTGCCAATTATCGGAATCGTACTTTAGTATGACATGAAAAACATTAGTGCGATTGATAAGAGAAGGTTCCAAACAAGGAAATATTATACCACCAATACTGAAAATAATAACATTTTTGGTTAGTAAATTTTCTATGTCAAATTAATAAATAAATAATGTGAAAAATATTGATTCTTACCTCCAACACTCCCCAAAAAGCATTAAAACTATCTTTGACACACGTCGAGCAATTACCAAGGGATATGTAAAGCTCTGATAAAATTCTAGACCCACATTCATATGTTGGTGCTTTCTCTAAATATTATAATGCTTCAAGAAAACCGATTAACACCACTGAGCTAGCATCTGGAAACAGATATTGGCTTATTGTCCACAACATAAACAGACGTTCGATCTCCTCATAATGCTCATGGAACAAATATTGTTTATTTTCTAACCTATTCTCAGTCAATTTCTTAGCATAACGTTGCAAAAAACTTTTCAACTCAGGCACTTTTAATCCATATGCTTTTATTCGATCTATATGCATCATTTTCTTCAACATCATTTGAGTATAAAGGAAGTATTACTTTCCATCTAGCTTCTGATACCTAATTTAGTCTATTAAAAGGAAGTAAGTTTCCATGACATTGAATTCCCGTTAACATGTACAAATCTAACGGTGTAACTCTTAATTAACAACATATTCATAATTAGAGTTTATTGAATTTTATAAAACAAAAAACATAATCTGAAAATTTAATTACAAGAAAAAACTAACTTACCGCATTCAAAATCTTTGAAAAAGAACGTGTTTGTAGTCTTCCACCATCGTTCGAATATAACTTGAACTTCTTGAGTCCTATGTTTTCTAGGTCGTATATGATATTGTTTTGGGGTAAAAACTGATTCTGCTAGTTTTGGTAAATTTGGGTGTGCCGCCGAGAAACGAATCTAAACCCTAAACAAATGCACTGCATGGGAGTACTTTAGATTCGAGAGATCAATCTTTACAATCCTGGCCTAAACCAAGAAATGGCCGTTCCAGTCTTGCTTCGGTCACAAAGTGAAGGAGAAGGGTTGATCTTAGGGAGGGAAGCGAAGAAGGTGTCGAGATCAGAATGGTTAACTCTGAAGGTGTGGCTATTTTAGGACTTGTATCAGAATATGGAACTGGCTTGCGGAATGTAAGCTATCAGTTCTTGGTATTTTTATGGATACTTGTGTTGATAACCAAAACTGTTGTTGGTTGAAATTGGTTGAAAACCTATTTATATAAGTCATAGTTGAACGCACCCTGATCTCATAGGAAGTGGGAGTAGTTGAGTGATGGAGAAGTGGGGTCGTGTAAAAATGTTGAAAACCACGTCTTGCTATGAGAGAACACCGGCTGATTTACACCCACTACTTCTCTTCCGCCACTAACTGTCCGCCTTTCCTAACACTTTCTTATAATGGGCGTGTTGCACGCCGCACGCTGTAAACCGCAAGACAAATATCCTGATGAACATCCCCAGTTTGTGACATGATGTCTCGAATATTTTCGTGGAAAATATGTAACAAGTTGCTAAGTGGGTCTTGTTTGCAAGACCTAGCTGTTTTGACCAATCACGCGCAAGCTAGGTGGCGGGCGGTCATATCTGAGCAGCTCCCAAGAGCAATCCATGTACATTAAAGATGTGGTGGTCGGTCCCTATAGGAGAATAATGGATGGTATCCATTTTGACATCCTATTGGTTGGACCAAATTAAATCTAAACCGGTTAAATTGGCTATCCAAGTTGGATGGCTGAGATGATTTGCAGAAGTTTGTGTTAATTCATGAAATTTCGTAATCAGAAAATTCAGATGTGAGACCCTCACTAAAACTGCTGTAGAATTCTCATACGAACTCGGATTTTGATGATCCGCCCCTCCATTCTTATCAGAAAAGAATTTTATATCTTCCCACGCTGGAATATTTGGGTTTTGAGCTCGTTTAGGAGGTGAAAACATCCCGCCAGTAAAAAATCAGGAAGAATTCAGGAGGAATTCTGTCAGTTTTCAGCCATGACCTAGCTCGCTTTTTAAGCTGTATATTTTAGCTCATTAATCCGATTGATGTGATTTTTTAGTATGTTATAATAGAAATCCATACAAAACTTTTGGCATGTAGCTCATACTCAAATTATTTACCAAATGCTCCCAGCTGTTCGTCCAATCTTTGGTGACCTTTTGGATATCGTCCAACCAAGTTGAAGAGATATGATTGGTCAAAACAAAAGAAGGGCCGCCGGCCACCTTTAATTAGAAGTGTAGGCTGCGTATTTGGAGCGATTTGATTGGATGATTGGAAAGAGGAGCCCGCGGGTGTGTACCACGGAGCTTGTCCGGTCGTGTTAAGAAGTGGCTAGACTTGATAAATCAACTGGCCAAAACGTACGGCCGTGATCGTTTTAAGACTGACATGGGCAGCCTATATTAGATTCCTTAAGGAATTAGGTGCGTCGACCAACCAACTTCCAATTTTATTTAAAAGTGTGTGTGGCGCATTTAAAGCGATCTGATTGGTCGATGGAAAGGGGGCCGGCAAGCGGCATCATGGAGTGTGGCCGATCGGCCACGGGTGGCGCCTGCTAGAGCAGATCGGTCGGCCAAGTGGCATGGACACGCCTCCCTTTGCTGCTACTTTTACTTGCTACAGTTCCTCTTTATTTCTTGTTTTTTTTATTTTTAATAGGATCCTGCTCCTACTAGCTCCATAATGGATCAATTTCCTAGTTTGCCTAGGTTTAGTTTCGACCAATAGGGTTCGAAATATCACGCAGGGCGTAGAAAACCTAATTTTTTGCAAATAGGTAAAATTAGATTAGAAAATTGAATTTCGTGAGCTGACACAAAATTAAACAATTTTCGATAAATTATCTGTGCGTTGGCACAAGAAACCTCTTTATCAGAGAGCGGTGCAACTTGCGTGTTCCTGAATATTTTCATGCAGATCTTAATAATGACACTTCGGGAAATTCATGCTACTCCACTGCGAGTGAACAATAATTGTCATGTCATGCCAATATTAAGAGTTCAGCTGGGGAACATAGCATATGAAAATACTCGACAGGTTGTACATTAGTGAATAATGTAAGCGGGAGTTTAATAAAATTTATAGAATATTTGGGATTGTTGCTACATGCACCATTCTGGATAAATTTCATATAAATATACTGAGTTGCTCAATACATATTGTAAGTGAAGAGACCTGGGCTCTAGTCACTTTTAAATGGCTCTGTTTCTTACAGAATGAAAGCACATTAAGCACAGGGTTTCACAATTTTCTCCCTGAACTAAAAACCACCATCAACAGATATAAATGTCGCCAAGGATATCTTCAGACTCTCTCTTGAAAAGCAGGGGGAGTAACCCAAACACCGTACGGAACTCAGACCACCCACCTCTTAGATTGACTGAATTAACTCCCCCCGGATAGCCAGATATGTGCATAGGGAGTGCACCATCACCAGCTAATTGTCAAACATTTTGAAACTTATATTCTTTATTCACAACATAACTTAATCCACTTGCTGGGATACAAGTAGATCCTTTGAGTTTTCTGTTTCGTTTTCTTTTCTCACTCATATTTGTTTAGGAAGTAAAACTAAAGAGAATTTTGTTAAACTAGCGAAGAGAAAAAGAGAGAAGAAAACAGAAGAAAAGAGAATAAAAGAGCAGAGAATAGATGAGAAGGGAAGAGAAGGTGTGAAGGGGATTAAGAGACGGTGCGGTATTTATATGTGTTACAAAGTCGACCGTTTGCGATATTAATTTGAACGCTGGCGATATTGTTTATATCGAGCGATATTCATGGTAGCGTTGGCGATAGAGGCTTTGTCGCTGGAAATATTATCTATTTCGTTCGCTAGAAACTCTGTCGCTTAGTGTCCCATAGTGGCGCAACTCATTTTCCATGCCACCTGGAATGTCAAACAAGTTTTTTTAACGTTGTGCATAAGAATTTTCCTTAGTACGTAGGTTATTTATCTATGATTTTAGTTGTTCTATCGTTGATGATATTAATTGTATTTTGTTATCAATATATCCATCTTGATTTTGATATAAACATTCAGTATATTTAAGAATATTATCACAATTTATACGAAAATCTCTTGTTTAATTAACTTTAAGTCTTTTAAGTACTTGATTACTGTTCCCGCTTTGCATAGTTACTGTGATCTCAACGGTAAATTGTAAAAAAAAAAAAAATTTACAAACGGAACCTACTACTCCCTCCGTAACACATATATAGGCGGATTAGGTAAAATCTCTTAGATTAAGAAATATTATTGATTTTATAAATTTCTATGTCTTTTTCTGTTTTACCCTTAATTATATTCCCAATGTTAGATACATACACTCAATGATGATGATTCCGAAGCAAATAAATAATCATCCGAAAAATCCCACGAAATTTCAATGAAGCTCCGCGAATCAGGCGATTGACTCGGAGTCAATTCAAAAAAAATTCTCAAGTTTTCGCAGGAAAGGCTGTAATCCTTTAGTTATATTTTTCGAAATCAAGACTTTTCAATCTGTTTTTGCGCCGTTTTAAAACATCTCGTAGTCCTTTTCATCGTTTAATTTTTTCTCTCTTTGGTTTTTAGTCATCTGGTTTTCTTGATAGTCTCTCCTTAATTTCATTTTGTCCTTAATCTTGACTTGCTGTCGCTTTGAAGCCTCTTACCCCTCTAGTTTTTTTTTCTGGTACACTCTCCTCTTTGATTTTTATGCATTTCCCTGGTCCGGCTCGCTTTGTTCTCTAAACTCCATTGTTGTTTCTGGTTTGAGTTTTCTCTAACCCTTTACTGGTCCTCGTCAGGTTTTAGTTTTCTTTTGTTTCTTTGTCTTCTTTATTGTTTCTTGGGCAAATCAACAAACTGACCAGCTTCCGCCCATATAATTAATAAACCCGCCAAAATATTTAGATCTTTTATAAAGTGGCATTTCCGTTAGATTTGACACTTGGATCCACCAGATTGGTCTTCTCAATTGACTAAGTCAATTACTCATGGTACAATGACCATCGTATCCTTATAAGTGCATACATTATAAGAAAACAGTACTACTTCTTCTTTGTTTAGGTATGTTGTTCTTGCCATTGCCATCCAAACCAAACCGGATAATTTTGCTCAAACCCATTCTCTAAATCCTGTTCTTCATCAACAGCAACAAGGTCTTCTCATTCACATCATCAGCAACTTCTTCTTCATAGTCAATTAGCTTAACCCATTCTTACAGAACCTTTACAGCATCATCAATTGTTTAATTCATCCAATTCAGTTCAACCATCACCTGCTACATCAGATCTTCAACCAACCCTGTGAATCTCACTCAACGGCACAAACCCTTTTTATCACCATTACTGATTCTCAAATCCAGACCACCAATTTAAACCTTCATTAACCTATTAACCTAATTACCAGAGTTTGTTGTTCGACCACAGTACACAAAAGTTGAAATTAAAAGATGACGAAGAAGGGAACTTGTAAATTGAAGCAATATGGGTCTTCAAATTGAGTAAGTACATCAAACCCAATTTTTATTTATCTTCGTATTGCTCATATTAGATGGTTAATTGTATTAATTTTTTACATGGAGCAATAAATGAATTTTAGGGTTCTTCGAAATTGGGGGTTTACTGATTTATGAATTTTTGGTGTTTCTGGCTTCGATCTTGGTTTGTGATGATCATTTGATGGTATCTTGGTAAAGTAAGGTCGTGATTTGGTGGTAGCTTGGTGGTTTTGCGTTGTTGCTATGGGTGGTACTGGTTAATGTTGGATTTTTTCATCTTACCACCGTATACGTATTGGCTCCATAAGCATCGAATCATGATGATGAAAAGTACTGCTTTGTTTTTGTTGTTAGTGATGGGGTAGTGATGAAATTGATTATGTGATCTATATTTATACCATACAAATCAACTTGTTCTGCTACTGCATGAACTGGATAGTTGTAATTTTATATGAAGATAAAATTTCATTTTCGGTTGAATTAATTTGATGTTCGGGGTACTTTTAATAAGAATTGGTTTTGTAGAGATATTTATCGTTTCAGTTTTGAGATGAACTGAAGGAATTGAAGGTCAGGGAAGAAGATATAGAGACGAATTTAGGTTAGTCAAAGTTTTAGGGGCTTTTAAGTCTTCTACAACTGACACGTTTGAGTTAACTGCCGTCACCCGTTTTTTTGGAAAAAACGGGATGAAAAATTGTCAAACTCGGCCAGTTTATAAAACAATTTCAAAAAAAGGTCATTTTGTAAAATATGGTTCAAAAACTTGGCCACTTTATTAAAAAGCCCTTGTTTCTTTCTTCTTAACAACTTTTGCAGTTTGCTCCTTCTGAGTATGGTTGCACACTAATTTTCTGCAGACCTGGTTGTTTCTATAAGAACCTTGAGATAACTTCGTGTACGGTAGAGTTTGGTCACTACATTTTCTAATCCTTATTTAGGGATTCTTTTGCAGGTACAGCTTCTACCTTGACTCGAGTCATCTGCCAGTTCCCCTCCACCCATTTCTTCAGTCTTTGTCCCCTGCATCTTAAATCCATTTCACCTATTTTCCCAGAAGATATTCATTTGCCTACCCCAGAAATAGCTATCATAAATTCTCCACCTGGTAGATATTGACCACTAATGCATACTTAATGTCTTCAACAACATCTCGACCTCACCACTTAAGAATATACACTGTTTAGTGTCAGTAAACCCGTTTGAAATGAAGAATGTTCAGCCATTTTTACTATACTTCTTCACTGCATCATGCTTTCTCTGTCCAGTTTCAGTCAAACTCGAGAATAACAAGAGAAAACGACGTATGCTTACAGTCATGGTTTGGTACTCAAGACTAGTAGAAGATAAATTTAAATCTTTGTGGCAACATCTGTGTAGCAAAAGTCATTTTCACTCCAAAATGGATTCAACTACAAATATTACTGATTCTCAAATAGCAGAAAAGATGAAAACCAAACTCTCCCTTGATGAACCTCTAGTCATCACCCCTGAAGAAAGAAAAATGAGCAAAGTAAAAAGTACGCACTTCATCATTAGCAAGATTTATTCGACAAAAATTTTCCGAGAAGAAGTTATAAGAAGAGAACTGAAATATTACTGGCAATTAAGTTATGAACCGGAAGCTCACGTCATAGGCAGACCTCATGAAGAAAATAGAGTCATTTTAGGCTTCCATACAAGCAGTGAAGCGCAAAGAGCTAAAGAATCCTCTCCAGCTAAGTTCAGGGAATTCCTTCTCCTCCTCAAGCTATATCATCCAAGCATTCTCCCAACTTTGGTGAATATGACTACTGAAGCTTGGTGGGTGGTTGTCCTTAATCTTCCACCAGATAAATGGTATGATAGCATTCTATACAAAATTGATAGCAGACTTGAAGACGCTGTTCTTGATATTGAGTTCCCAAAGGACACAAAGTTTAGACAGAAAAACCCACGCATAAGGATTGAACTCAATGTAAACAAACCTTTTCGACGTGATCTGCAGTTGGATCTTCAGTAAGATGGAGCTTTTGTGATCAAATTTTTCTATGTAGGCTTACCAAAAATCTGTGAGGTATGCAGAATAATCAATCATTCTGATATACCTTGCTATATCGATGATACGGCGAGTGAATCTACACCGTCGGTATCCTCTTCATCGGCCTCCGAATCGAGTAGAATGGCAATAACCTTCACTCCATCTCCCCCTCATTCAGTCCCCTCTGACTTTCCTAGACCTATGCTTCATGGGTAAATCATCCGGGAATCTTTGAAGAAAACTTACCAACAGCTCTTATCCCTCAAAAAACCAACAAAAGATCAATCAGTCCTTCTTGCTCCTTAGGACCTGAACCTAAGCACAACAAATGGGAAGAACATTGGGTTCAACCACCTCTGGACAGATCTTCCTCTTTTGTTTTTAGCACCTCTCCACCAAGATCCAATCAAGTTTTTCCCTCTGCTGGCTTTACTTTCTCTAGTGGTTTGAATCTCCAGGACGCCCTCACCCACTCTTTCACCTTCATCCCCACTCCCCCTACTGCTAAACTCTTCGAGGTTAATCAGAAGCCATACCCACCGGAAAAAACTTGCTCACCATCGCCCCGAAAAACCCTAAACCCATCTCCTTCACACCATGTCCCAACAGTGCTCACTGGTAAAGCCATAGAAAAACTGCATCATCTAATCACACTATCAATACCCTACCCACAAAATCTTCCAGGAGTTTCAAACCCAAGAAAGCATTATCCGTCAGTTCCGGCTTATGCTCATCCTTTAAGCTCCAATACGCCTTTAGGGATGCTTGTTTCTGAACAAGAAAAACAAATAGAGGCATGTGCTTCTTTTACAAAGAAAATCGCTTCACCAATGATTTCTGATCTGAATCAAATGATAGAAGAAGAGGAAAAAGATGAAGCTCAGGCAGTACCAGAAGAAGAAAACGATCAGGAAATTCTTGTAACCCAACGTGCAAGATACTTGGTGGTCAAAAAAAATACTGCCGGCAAAGGAAAAGAAAAAACATCTGAAGATTTCCAAAGCTGTATAGTGAAACATACAAATGGAGCAACGGCCATAAGAATTGATGAGACAAATAAAGTTATGCCCAAAAACCAGAAACAACCCATTATACACCATGAGCCTATGAATGATACAAGTATGCTGATCATGCCTCACCAAATGTTCCTAGCCCCAGCTGTACCACAACAATCATCTCCACTTCCTCCTGCCAGAAACATTCATCGAGTCACGGCTGAAGGTGTACCCCTGAAAAGGAAGAGCTTAGCCATTGCAAACATGATTAGTAAATGGGAGCATGAAATCAAAGACCGTGCCACTGGTAGTTCTCAAGGGGAAGCACATGGAAACAACCAGGTTTGCGCCCTTTCTATAAATTCTTTCAAGTGTTTAATCAATCCATTTTTATGCTGTGGTTCTATTTTTCATAAAAAAGATTTTAGGCTATGTACATTTTGTGTCTTGATAGTGGATAGTCTTCTCTGTGATTGTGTTGACAAGGATTTCTTGGTTTTCATTAATTTGCTTGAGATTAATTTTGTCCCTCGGTATGCTGGCATTGGGGTTAACAAACATCTGTTTGACAAGTCTCAATATCAAACCACTAGAAAAACAACACTCTCAAATCTTCTTCCCTGGAACTATCCTCTACATAACAACCTCTCGGTCAACTTGCGCAGTACTCTTTGTGCTTCTTGTATACTTCAACAAAAAATAGACCTTCTCTCCATCGTTATGTCTCTAAATGTGCTAGCCTGGAATTGCCAAGGGCTAGGAAAACCGTCAACCCAAAACCACTTAAAAAACCTAGTGAATGAACACAACCCAGGCATCTTATTCCTCCAAGAAACCAAGAACCAAGAACAATTCATAAAACCCAATATCCAATCCCTAAAATTCAATCAAATGGAAATAGTCAACCCAACATGTGTGGTAGGAACTGCGGGGCTCTAGTCTTAGCTTGGTCTAGTAATTTGCCTGGGTGTCCATATAGACGTAATAGTGAACTGTAATGCTAGTAATTTGGTTTGGATGATGTCTGGGACCTATGGGTGTCCATATAGAATCAAGAAACATGTTAGCAGGGAGTACTTCAAGAATCTAGCTAGAAATATAGATATCCCTGGCTCGTTTTGGGTGATCTAAATTTTACTCTCTCCGGAGATGAAAAGAGAGGAGGAACCTCAGCCGATCCACCTGAGAGGGCTTTTTTCACCAACTTGATCGATTCTGCTGAATTAATGGACCTAGGTTTTGTAGGATACCAGTTTACTTGGTCTAATAAAAGGGTGGGTAAGGAATTTATAGAAGCTAGGCTTGATCGTGCTTTGGCTAACCCACAATGGTTAAATATGTATCCTAGAGCTCTGGTCTACCACTTGAATTCTGTGGGATCCGATCACTATCCTATTCTGCTTAGAACTACACCATGTTGGAAGGATGGTGCTAAACCATTCAAGTTCTTTGGTATCTATTTGGAAGAACCGTCATATTTTCAAGTTATCAAGGAAGCTTGGACATAGATCCGGGGGGCTCTGTGGCTTTTGCCATCATGTCTAAACTCAAAAATGTGAAGGAAACTATAAAAATCTGGAAATAAGAATTTTTTGGAAATATTCAACAAAATATAAAAAAGCTTAATCAAAACCTCAATCATGCTAAAAATAACCTCAAACTTCAGGACAACAATCCAGGAGTAGAAACCATCAAGCAGGACCTAGAAAAATGGTATAATTTCGAGGAAGCCTTCTGGAAAACAAAAGCTACTGATAATAAACTCCACTTGGGGGATAAGAATACATGATACTTTCACTCCACTGCTACCTACAGAGCTAGGAAACTTAGAGTGGAAGCCATTCAAAAATCTGATGGCATATGGTGCAATGATAGACAAGGAATAGTGGATACCTTCTACAACCATTTTGCATCTATGGCCACTTCATCTAAACCTAATATCTCTGATCATATCTTAAATCTTATCCCATCTTGTCTAAATGACCTTGACAATCAAAGGTTAATGGAAAAACCTTCTGAGCTAGAAATCAAACTATTTGTCTTTGACATGCACCCCAAAAAATCCCCAGAACCGGATGGCTTCCCAGCTGTGTTTTTTCAAAAAAAAACTGGTTTCTTCTGAAAGATGAAGTCACAAAGATGATTCAGGATTTTTTCGAGAATAGGCACATTCTCAAGGAGTTTAACTCCACTTTCATTACCCTAATACCAAAAATTGAATCACCCACTTCTCATAAAGATTTCAGGCCTATATCTCTCTGCAACACGGTTTACAAAATAATCTCCAAACTGCTGGCAGGAAGATAAAATCATCTCCCCTTTCCAATCTTCTTTTGTTCCTGGGAGGAAAATTGTTGATAATATTATTGTAGCTCATGAAATAGTTCACACTATGAGGGTTGAAAGGAAAAAACAAAAGAAGAAAGGTATAATGGGATTGAAAATTGATATGTCAAAAGCTTTCGATCGAGTGGAATGGGACTTCCTAATCAAGATAATGGAAAAAATGGGATTCTGTAAAAATTGGATAGACTTGATTTACCAATGCATATGAACTTCCTATAGTGTTGTTCTTGTCAATGGCTCCCCCACGGGGTTTTCCAAACCATCTAGGGGTCTCCGCCAAGGGGATCCCCTCTCCCCCTATCTTTTCATAATTTGCATGGAGGCCCTCTCGAGGGTTCTCCTGGAAGCCGAAAATAAAAGATTAATAAGTGGAGTCAAGTTTGGATCTGATTCTCCCTCTATCTCCCATCTTCTTTTTGCGGATGATTGCCTAATTTTCACGAAAGATGGGAAAAAAGAATGAAAAAATCTTATAAAAATCCTAGATCTCTTCAGCTTAGGGTCTGGTCAACAAATCAACTATGATAAATCGGGTGCTTTCTTCAGCAACTCTGTCTCCAATACGGAAATTCGAGAAATTCTGGATATTCTAAAAGTGGGAAGAATCAAAATGGATGACAAATACCTAGGAATACCCTTGTTTACTCATAAATCCAAGATAAAATGTTTTGAGGCAGTACTAGGAAAATTAAAAGTTATACTAAAAGGTTGGAGTAGTAAACTTCTGTCCTCGGCAGGAAAAAGAGTGATGATTAAACATGTAGCTGACTCCCTAGCAACATACCAAATGACTTGCTTTGTCGTTCCAAAGGAAATAACAAAAAAGATGGATTCCCAAAACCGGGCTTTTTGGTGGGGGCACTCAGAAGACAACACTAGAGGATGGTGCCCAAAGGCATGGACACCAATCTGCACACCAATAATTTATGGAGGACTAGGTTTCAAACAGTTTGATTTGTTTAACATTTCAATGTTGACAAAAACGGCTTGGCGTATGATACAAAATCCGGATTCCCTGACATCTAGAGTTCTAAATCCAAATATTTTAAGAACTCCTCAATCCTTAGTATCTCTAAACCAAAAGCTACATGTTCCTGGTTCTGGAAGGAACTTTGGAATGGTATCAAGAAAATCCAAGATGAAGCTACCTGGAAAATAGGAAATGGAAGAGATATCCATATGTGGAAACATAATTGGATCCCTCTAAACTCCCCAAACCCTATACTCAGAAGTGATATAACACCTACGGTCGAAAACACTCTCATAAAAGTCAGTGACGTCTTGAATCATGATGCTACTGAATGGAATGTAGACTTCCTCCAACAGGTTCTCCCCTCTCAGGTGGTTCAGAATATTCTCTCAATCAACCTCTACCAAAATCGTTCTCCCAAGGATACTCTTACCTGGCCCCTCTCCAAAAAAGGAATTCTTACTGTCAAATCTGTGTACGGTCACCTCATAAAAAACTATTCTTTGAACAATGCTCAACCTTTGATCCCAAATCCGATATGGAAGAAAATATGGAGCCTCAACATCCTTCCTCGTATACGTGTCTTTGTCTGGAAATGATATAGCGGTATCCTACCAGTCAGTGGCCTAGTGGGTAGATGGGTTTCAACCATAAATACTACTTGCTCTATGTGTGACAACTTTGTAGAAACTGACGAACATTCGCTCTTACAGTGCTCGTTTAGCAAGGCTGTTTGGCTAGGGATGAACTATAAAATAGGAAACACTAATGGGATCCGAAATTGGATAGAAAATTGGATACACAATAGGCAGAATACCCAGTTCAACAATATAAAAGGAAACCAATTAGTTGCCATAGTGAGTAGGCATATATGGAAAGCTAGATGCCTTAAATGCTTCCAAAAAATCCATCAGTCACCTGACACAACCATCACTCTTATAAAAACCCACCTAAAAGCTTGTTTCAATTTTCCCACAAATATTACCCTCAATAGGAACCCCACAGTTGAACAACTACCCCAATGTTACACTAAGATAGGAAAACACTCTAAACCATGATATGATACAACTCGTGGCACTGCAGGTTTAACTATTGCAATTGTGGTTATTATCATTACAGATGAGGAAGGAGTCTGCAGGGGACAAAGGGCCTTCCATTGCGAAGTGAGCTCACTAGAAGAAAGCAACACTCTGGGGGCGATTGAAGCAATGAGATGGCATCAACAACAGAACAACAGAATTTGCAACATGGAGATTGACGACAGAAAGGTGATCAAGCAGCTCAATCTAAAATGGAGAAACCCGCAAGCCCCATTAAACTCGAAACACATCGACGAAAATGTGGACTTATTTTGTTATTTTAAAAACTTTAATTGTTTTCCTCTAAGGCAGGTGTGGATGCCAAAACTTACTTTAATTGCTAAGTCTTATGTCCCATCCTCAGGAGATGGTGGCTCGGACCTTTCTATTTTAAATTGTAATATGATTCCTCAAAACAATACCACTCAGACTCCCAATCTGAGTAGTTAGTGTCTCGTTTGTTATGGTTTTTCAAGAAGAAAAAAAAAAGCAAATAAATAGGGATAATATGAGTAAAAATCGTTTTGAAATTTGTACCCCACCTATATAGTGGTACAGGGAAAAATGAAAATTCCGCCTATATAATAGGTACGGATGGAGTAAAAACATGACGCACGATTATTAGACATGCGAGTAGACAACAAAGAAAGAACTCATAACTTCACTCCCCTTGGCCCTTATTTTGAGACATTAGTAATAATAGAAAGAATTGTTTGTGTCATGTCATAGGGACTATTTTTTTACCTACCATCCTATTTACTGCAACGGAAAATTGTTTAGGGTTTTAAGCTTATGCCATACTAGTCTTCTTATATTACCCGAAGCTGTTACACTTCCCTCACTCACTTTCTCGCTCCCTTCCCCCATTAGGTGACACTGTTTTTAACCCTTGATCCCTTGGATTGAGATTAACAGGGGGGTCTCATTATTATTGGATTTAACCAATACCTGCATGACACATAGTGGGGGAAAGAAATGGGGGTAAAGAGTGGGGGATATATATCATTTTTCGTATATTACCCCCTATACACACTGTTCCTGAGCCACATTGTTTGTTATGAATTATTAGGATTACCCCCTGTGCTCTGATCCTTTGATTGTGTTTCTTGCCTGGTCACACACTACAACCCCTGGCCTTCACCTTTGCCTCTCATCTAGTGTTCTCTCTCATTCTGTCTGGTGATCTTATGGTCTTGGAATCGAGGACCCTAACAAGCAGCGAACGTGATTGACAAGTAAAAGAATTCTAAAATAATAACGCTTGGCTAGTTACCTAAAAGCTACTAGCTAATAAGTAGAGGTAACAGAAAAAAAAGACTCTTAATTTTTCTAATAGAGAGCCTTCTTAAATTGCAACTCTCTTTTTTAAGTACTGTCTTCAATTTTGATACTTGAGCCAACTGCCTTAGCCGTGCAGGTATAGTGCAGTATTAGAGCACGTGGAAAGGGGCCAACTCATTGAACTCAACGGCACTGTTTTTCAAAACTCACATTCTGTTTCTGTCGAAGTAGTATTTGAAATCATACCAAAAGAAAAAGAAAAGGAAAAAAACGTAAAATTAATATTGTTTTATCATTCTAAACACATAGTATATCATTTGGTAAGGAGATTTAAAATTCTCTTTGGCTATCAAGATAGCGCAGGACACTAGTTAACTATTCATGCATGACATATCACACTCTTTATGTGTAGTTGCTGTTGGTATGGAATTGAATTTTGCATCAGAATAGCTTTGAATGCAGTTTGGTAGAAGATCAGAAAAATCGCAATACTTTTGATATGATATATATATATATATATATATATATATATATATTTAAGATGTTGACATATCAAGATTCTTATATACAATCTCTCTCTCCATCTCCATTCCTCTGGTGATCTGTATATCCGAGGTACCATCTTTAATATGATCTCAATTCTTTCCCTTCTTCATATCATATATACATTACATACTGTATCCGTATTCCTTTTGCTTAATTCGACTGATCATCTCATTTAATCTTTACATCTTGCTTGTTTCTCTCCTCATCACATACCCCCATATACATTCTTCATTTTAAGTAGTTTCTGGAGGTGGGTCTCTTTCTTCTTCTCTTGTTTTATCTCCTTTTGTCTCTCTGTCTATCTCTCTAGCTTTATATCTCTCTCTCACACACAATTTACAGTGCGGAGATTATGAAGTTTAGGTTTCTTGTGTTCTGTATTGGGTTTCTTTACTTGATCCTTGAAAATGAGTCAGTTGTTGTAGTTGCAAGAGATATCTTCTATACAGATGATAAAACTACAAAACCATCATCTTCCTCCTCCTCAGCAGCATCATTAAGAGATCATCAAATAATGCAGACACCAACTCAAACACAAAGGAAAATGAGTTCATCCTTTTTTGTTGTTAATAGGTGCAGGACATCCAAGAAGAACAATAAATATGAGCGTCATCAACATCATCATCAGCAACACCATCAATGCGATCATAATAACACTACCACAACCATTAACAGCATGAATAAGAATGGTACTAGCTTAGATGATGATGAGAAAAGAGTAGTGCCCACTGGTCCAAATCCTTTACATAACAAGTAAGTAGTTACAATTATACAGAAGATGATGAAGAAGAGGAAAGAATCAAGCTAGCTACAGATAGAGAAGCAAAAACAACTTGGTTTTTATTTAGTTCATTACTGTTTTCCACTCTCTCTTTTTTTTTCCTTCAGTGTAAATTCTTTTTCTTTGTTATTATCAAAATTCTTGATTTTCAATACTTCAAAGCTCTTGAAATTTTATTATGGGATTTGTTACTGCAAATTGGAGTGAAGATTTTTCTTAGTTCATTACAATGTAATTCATTTTGATTTCAAAGAATTAATGGCCGAATTCGTCTAAATGTTTTTTATTTCCAAATTTTAGTAGTATAATGTGAAAAGGAGGTTTCTTTTTTGGTTTGGTGTAGACTTTGGACACATCTGTAACAAATTTCATGTTTTTGCCTTATGGTAGGCAGCTGAAATCATGTCTGCGGGCCAAGTCTCTAGGTCATGTGGGTCCCACGGATCCTATCTTCTAGACACAAATGGTCAGCGTTTTGACTCTAAAGTGTATGCTTGCTGACTTTGGTTTCTGTTTGGCGTTGTTTACAAGAGAAAAGCTTTAGGTCAAAAAGTTTGAAATTATGGAATGCTGCTGATTTATGGAAGCAAAAAACTGCAGTCTTGTTAACTCCATCCATAAACTCCGAATGATCGGAAGTCTTGTACAGGATATTTAACCAAGCAGTTTACAGTTTCCAGAAAAAAATTGTCCCGAGGGAGAGCAAAAATGGAGCTGAGGAGCAATAGTTTTTTTCTTTCTTTTTTTTCTTTGGATAGAACTATGATCTCTATACTATATCCAACACCACAGAAGTAGCCACATTGATAAAAGTGGAGTCCCTAAATCCCCACTTGTTTTCGAATCTAACTGTAAATATGTATGTTCTATTTTGTTAAATTTTAATCTTTTGTAGGGTCAAGAGTGTAAATTATAACCCTTTGTCTATTTCGATCCCATCGATAAATCATCTTCCCCGGTCCCTGATCCAAGCTCCTTTACAAGGAATTTATTTGGCAATTAAGGGATTCGAACCCTGTTTTTGCGGTGGGGGAGAATGAGAACCATCAGACCACTTGATGGTTCTAGAATTGTAGTAAATCGGACTAACATCATGTTTCTTTTCCACCTGAATCTGATTGGACTAGATCTGACTGAAATCACTGAACTTATCTGGATATAACTCAATGTGTTTATTTTTGAGTCAGATATGACTCAACTCACTCAAAATGCGAGTCAATGGCTTGGTCCCATAAATCAGAGGGTATTTTATTCACTGAGTCAAACAAATCTGGATTACGGATTAGATCTGAGTCGGGTAGCGAGTCAGATCTGACTCAAACTAAAAAGAAAACGGTTTGACATCTGGCTCGTGTCGAGTCAAGTGTCGTTTAAGATCCACACGTCGAGTCAGTAGAAAAAAAATGTACCGTAAAAAATCCATATGAGCACAAAGTTTCTTCGCACACTCATAGTTTAAAAAACTAACAATTCTATGGAGCAAAAACGAGATACTTTAATGGTGGACACAATTCTGAATGTGTAGTACACCAAGTTGAATGTCTAGTAGTTGGTGAAGCAGTCGGGTGTGGCCAAAAGAATCTAGAGTTAATAAAGTTGTGTTCCAGTAAGATGATGGAGTAGTAGTCAAATCAGTCAATGAGTCTGAACCTGGTATCCAATGGGTCAATCAGAATTATATTTTAGAAATTAAAGATACTTGTCATCTAATTTTATCTGGTTTTGTAAGTCAGTTAGAAGATCTGGTAATAATGTAGCTCATTTGATAGCTAAGAAATCAAGAGAGAAACGTATTAATTTTGCTAATGTTATGAATGTGCTACCTGATATATTGAATTGGGTTTGGCAAAATAACTATTTTTGTAGACGATTAATAATCTTAATAAAATTTTCTTGAATTAAAAAAATTAAATAAGAAAATATACATGTTATCTCTATCGTAACACAACGCCTATCCTCGTTGCATTCTTCTGACTACTTATTAACTTTTTCTGACTACTTATTAACTTCTACAGACCTATAAAATTCAACATTTGCTTCATCCATGCCGCCACACTATTAGTACCCTTGTTGCTTTTGAATTACTTATGAATGCAAGCGTTGGATTTTACAAGTTTTTTCCTAAATAATTCTACTATATATTTTAAAAACTGAAATTATAGTTAAATTATTCATTCGAGATATAGTCAAATTTGAGTAATCAAAGTTGTTTTTTGTTTGTATTATTTTTTTCATTTAAGAACAAGGATTGATCAGTTGGTACGTTTGAGAGGATTTCTGATATCCTTCTAGTATATCATCTTTTATTAAGCAGTTAATTCTCCCATGCATGGTAATGTGGCGTCTACCAGCCTGCAACATCGAAACAAAAATGTTCTAAGTTCAATTTAACTTTCTTTAGTGAGTATTCGAAGAGTTTTAATATAGAAAGACTCCTAACAATTGATAATATAGACATTCGTTAGTTATTGTTGAAGACCCGGGATCATCCATTCTCCACCAAATATGTAACTGATTATTAGATCTTAATGAAAACTCTAATCATTCATTAGTATGGTGTCAGAGGTGAAACCTTAGTTTCACATCTCGATCCACCTCACATTCCCTGTAATCTCTGATGATTAAAATCTATTAATCAATCAGTTACACTCATACTTTCCTCAAACTCAAGTTGTTTAACTGGAAACTTTCTTTTACGAAATTCTTCAAATTCTGCCCAAATATCAGTTCTTAAAGTTTCTTAACTTTTTCTTGTTTCTTCAAAATTCTGCAATCAAATTGGTGTATTACAATTATATTACACCGGGTCTTCCTTCCGAATGTGATTCATTCTGCGCTCTTATTCGAGTTAAGATCGGTTCCATTTAAGTTTGAAAAACTGTCGTCTTTTCAACTAAGACATTATTATTTAAGAAAAGAATAATTCTACACAATTATTGATATGGGTAATTTCTTTGGCCACATTATTAATCTAATTTTCTATTCTAACAAATTCAAGTTATTCATCCTAAGTTAGACCAATTTGTCAAATATGTAAGAAGCTTGGTCATTTTGGTGATGAATGCACCAACATAATCAATTTCTCTTTTCAAGGAAGATCATCACCAAATAATTTTATTGTTATGCTTTTGTGTGTTGATTTTTTGTGTGGAAAATCCGTGGTATAATACTGAGAATTGTAGTAGTAGTACCGATTTGTGTGCTACTCCTCATCCTTATTCTTTTGATACTAGAACTGGTATTGAGGAGATAAACATTGTCAAAGATGCAGGCATGTCTTTCTGCAAACAAGGTTCTGCAAATTCCATTGTTTTTAATCATGATTTTCATCTCAACGATATTTTTCATGTACCTACTACTTCTAACAACCCTATATTTGTGCATTAATTCACAAACGCAAAACCACAACTCTCACATATTTGATTCTAAATCTTTGAATGATGTTTGGTACTGCCGACTTGGGCACCCATTTTTTGCTTCTTTCAATAAGCTATGCAAAGATTTGAATTTGCATGATGTTAATTCTAAACCTTTATTTTGCAAAGCTTGTTAGTTACCTGAAAGTAATAAGCAACCCTTCATAATGTCTTCATCTATTTTTACTCAACCCCTTGAGTTTTTACATATCGATATATGAGGTCCTACACGTGTATTTTCTTTCTTTGGTTATCGATATGATCATGTGACAAATAATTTTAGATAATTTTACAAGTTTTGTTGGATTTATTCATTCTCTATAAAGTTTTTGTTCATTTTTAGTCGTATATTGAGAAAATCTTGCACATTTTATTCAAAGTTATTCATACTGATGATGGTAGTGAATTTGTTCATAAAGAAGTGGGTTTGTTTTTTGATTAATATGGATTACATATGAGTTCTCATGTCAAGAACATAATCATATAGCTACTTCTAGACACTCACATCTTATTGACATCACCAAATGCCCTCTCATTCAGTCCAGAGTGCCTGACTCCTTTTGTTTAAAGCATGCTCTACAACCACTTATATAATCAATAGATTTCCTTCAACGTCCATTGGCTTCTTATCTCTATTTCATAAAAAAATTAATGAAGTCCCGGATTCTAATTTCTTGAAGTCCTTTAGTTGTGATTGCTATCGGTTCAATCCTTCTACTAGCTCCACCCTTGAACTAAGTAGTAAGCACTATATTTTTCTCGGCTACATCAACAAAAATAAGAACTATCGATACTGAGATCCAACAACTGGCCGAATATATAATTCACAACATGTAATCTTTGATTAATATTCTTTTCCATATTCTGAACTAGCACAAATTACATTGTTTGATACTTTTACTCTTGTCATTCGTGACCCTGATGTTACCGTAAGTACTACTTCATTTGTTCCAATATTTGTCGTTGTTATTCCCATTGCTTCCACTATACTATCTATTCCTCGTTGTGCTTCTGCAACTCGCCCCAACCTACTCACATTATACCTATAAGATTTAAATATGGTATTTATAAGTCTCAAGCTCTTTCTGTTACTACAACGTTGAAAAATAATAAATTGAAGGGTTTTTTTTTGCGTCTTTTCTTTTGGGTTTTTGTGTGACAATAGCGGAAGGTGCTCTACGATAGAGTTGATTTTACAAGATGGAACGCCTATGTGTCATATGTGTTGTCTATCTGTCTTCTTGACATTGATTAGTTACTACTGATGAGCTAGACTCATCCATTCTCTTTCTATCAGATCTGTGATTGATTATTTAATTTTAATGAAAACCCTAATCTTTTACTCTAGTAAATTACAAGGACAATTCTTTCGGATATAACTGGAAATAAAAGGAAGCCCCTGGGAAAACAAAAGTCTTGGGTTCATTGTGCAATTGATACTTCAAAGGAGCAAATGCAAAGGGACGCAGAGGAGCTAGATATGCCCGCAGAAGAGGTAAGCCTAAAACCCCTCATATTCCATACTAGATTAAGAGCTCACATAAATAGGAAATTGCAGAAACAAAAACATAGAGATTACATAGAAATGCCTACCATAATTTGTGAATCTTTTTTTCTCATTGAGATGGAATATCCAATTGTTTCTTACTTTTAGCAGTTGTTAATGTTATTGCTTGGAATTGTCAAGGTCTAGGGAATATTGAAATTACTAATAGCCTAAAAGACTTGCTAGACAAAAACAATCCAGATATTTTATTCCTATCCGAGACCAAACAACAAAACAAAGAAATGCAAATCATAATGAGAAAAGTTAATGTTTTTCACTATTGGCTTGTACCTCCTAGAGGTACAGCGGGTGGTCTATGTTTACTCTGGAAAAATAACATGCAGTTAACAATATTAGACCATAGTCATAACTATATTAACGTGATTGTGCAGTCTAGCATAAACAACAATAACAACAATAGTTCTTGGCTCTTGACTTACTTTTATGGGAGCCCATACACTACTAATCTGAAACTTGCCTCTTGGGAGATAGATAAAACCTTGGCCAATACAGTCAATATACCATGGATTTCCATTGGCGACTGTAATGTAGTTCTTCATAAAGACGAAAAGAAAAGCAAACATCCCTTTAATCAAATGGAGGCAGACATATTTAAAGATGTTATTAATAAATGTGGACTTATGGACCTAGGATTTACGGGTTATACCTATACTTGGAATAATAGGAGACACGGAACAAACTTTGAAGAACAACGTCTTGATTGTGGCTTAGTTAACAACAAGTGGAATAACAGATTCCCGACTCTAGCATTAAGCATCTTGGGCCACTCTCTTCTGACCATGTTCCATCTCCTTAAACACACGGAATACTTGGAAAGATGGAGCTACCGCCTTTAAGTATTTTGGGGAATGGATGAAACATGAGCAGTGCCCTGGACTAATTCAGGAATGCTGGGACACTTAATTGCGAGGGTCTCCAGCTTTCATTTTCACTAAGAAACTTAATGATGTGAAATATACCCTTAGATTATGGAACAAAAATACGTTTGGGCATATAAGAACGAACATTGAAATCATTAAGAAGAAATTTGAAGAAACTAATAAAAGATTGTCTTACCATGCTAAAGCTACAGACCTAGCAAATATAAATAATGAATTAACCAAGTGGTACGCGATAAAGGAGAAATTCTGGAAAGATAAAAGTAGAGATCAAAACCTAAAATTAGGAGACAGGAACACTAAATATTTTCACAGTAAAGCCAAACAACGATTTAGAAGAAATAGAATAGAAACAATAATGGACAATAATGGAATTTGGTTAAACAATAGAAAAGACATTGCTTCCTGCATTACAGATCATTTTAGTAGCATTGCAACTTCTGTAAACCCTAGCATTGACACTAAAATGATAGACCAAATCTCTGTTTGCATAAATGATACTGATAATGACATGTTGTGTTCTTTACCTTCCTTAACTGAAATTAAAAATGTGCTTTTTGCTATGGATCCAGATAAAAGTCCGGGACCAGATGGTTTCCCAGCGATCTTCTTTCAACAAAATTGGGAAACTGTTGGTCCTGACTTAGTATCTATGATCCAGAACTTCTTTAGAACTGGTCATTTGGCAAAAGAACTGAATTCTTCATTCATTTCTCTAATCCCGAAAACTTTAAACCCCACAACGGCAGCTGAATTCAGACCCATAGCTCTAATCAACACTTCTTACAAAATCATCTTTAAAATCATGGCTAACAGAATGAAAGGTATGTTAGATAAAATTATTAGTCCCTTCCAATCGGCTTTTATATCGGGAGGAAAATATCGGACAACATAACTATAGCTCATGAGACAATTCATAAAATGAGAAACTCTAAATCTAAGAAAGGCCTTATGGGTCTAAAAATTGACATGTCTAAAGCATTCGACAAAGTCGAATGGAGTTTCTTGATTGAAATAATGAAAAAAAAATGGGGTTCTCTGAGAATTGGTGTAACTTAGTCTTACAGTGTATTTCTAGTACTACTTTATTGGTCTTATTAAATGGTTCTCCTACCGAATTTTTCAAACCTTTTAGGGGAATACGAAAGGGAGACCCTCTATCTCCCTATCTATTTCTTATATGCATGGAATCTCTGTCTAGAACAATCTTAAAAGTTGAAAGTTCAGGTCTAATTAAAGGTATAAAAATATCTAGAAATGCTCCTTCGGTGAGTCATTTGCTCTTCGCAGATGACTGCCTCCTATTTTGTAATGCTTATTTCCAATCTTGTAACAACCTTGTAGCTTTATTTAGAGATTTTGGAATCACTTCGGGTCAATTAATTAACTTGAGCAAATCTGGGGTGTTCTTCAACCCTAAAACTGACCCTAGAAAAATGAATGAAGTCATGAAAACTCTAGGAGTAAAACCTATTCCATTAGACGACAGATATCTAGGGTCTCCCCTCTTTACGAACAAATCTAAGGTAAAAAGTTTTGAACCTTTAGTTAAAAAGATGAGAACCAGACTCCAGAGTTGGAATGGTAACTTAACCAACAGTGCAGGTAAAACTGTTTTGATAAAGAACGTAACCTCATCAATAGCAGTGTACCAAATGAATTGTTTTAAAATACCAAAAAAAGTCTGTAAAACTCTAACAAAACTTCAAAGAGATTACTGGTGGGGAAAGAATGAGAAAATAAAAAAGGGAATCTATCTAAAGGCATGGAAATAATTTTGTAAATCTTTAGAGGAAGGAGGATTAGGACTGCCAAACATTAAGAACTTTCACCAGGCTATGATAGCCAAGATGGGTTGGAGACTAAAGGAAAACCCAAATACTTTGTGTGCGAAAATCTTAAAAGCAAAATACTACCCCAATAAAGACATTCTTCACGTTAAAAACAAAGAAAAAACCAGAGACAGTTGGATCTGGAAAGGAATCTAAAGTGGTGTGACTCACATAAAACATCACTGCAATTGGGAGTTAGGAAATGGCAAACTTATTGATGTCTGAAAAGACAAATGGATACCAAACACCACTGTTCCCATGCCAAAACCAGCAACAGGTACTGCAAATATAATGAAGGTAAGTAATCTTCTCACTGAAAACAAAGAATGGGATGTGAATAAGTTGAACTTATGCTTTGATCAAACAATAGTAGAAAAGATAAAGAAAATAACTATACCTAGGCAAGATGTTGACGATAGGGCACATTGGAATCTTAATTCAACAGGTAAGTTTACAGTGAAGTCTCTTTATAACTCTATTAATAGTAATGATACTGATAATATAGACTGGAGCAGAATATGGAATCTGCAAACAACCCCGTCAATCAAAATTTTCATATGGAAAGCTGCACACTCCATACTCCCAACAAGTATGAGAGTTGCATTAATACTCCCTAACATCGAAACCAAATGCAGACTCTGTAATGAGGGTGAGGAATCACTAACACATATATTTCTCAAATGCAACTTCGCAGTTCAGGTATGGATGCATCTAAATCTTGATATTGACTATGTTCTCGATAGCTGTGATAACTTTCATGATTGGCTGAACAAATGGTTTGATATTCGAAATAAGGATTATGGTATAATAGAATGGCCAGAAGTGTGTAGTATAATCATATGGAATATATGGAAGGCTAGGTGCGAAGTAACATTCCAACAAATTCAGCAAAACTGTGCAAAAACAGCCGAAACAGTTGTAAGATTTATAAATAGTTATTTATATGTCAATAGACCTGATTACAATATCATGCACTCTCTATACTACAACCCAATGCATGATGTAGCTCTAACAATTCTTGACAGGGAACCTGGCAAGGAGCTAACTTATATGAGTCTGTGAATTACTATTGCTTTATCAATGCTAATGTTGAATTCCACAAGTACTGCAGGCATTAGCTTAACTTTAATTGATTACACAGGAAGAACTGTTGAGGCAAGAGGATCATACACAGATTGCACTACAAGAGAACAATTAGAGGAAAAGGGAGCAGAAGCATCCTTTCGGTGGGCAACTGAATGGAGCGGCCACAATGTTATTTTTCAAAGTGACTCGGAGCCAACCCTAAAGCTGCTGATTGGAAGATATGCTGAAGCTAGGGAGCATAGATACAAAAATAGCACAAATTTTGGGATTTCAACAAAAACTTTTATAAATTTCAAAGTAAATGCTTTCTTTCTAACTTCTAGGTTTAATATTAGGAAAGCAGCAGACATATCAACTTTTTGTAATCGTAATGTAATTAAAAAAGTGTGGAAAGGAGACAGTCTAAATACAATCCTTCATAGTCTTTACATTATAAAATGTATCAACCTTGTAAATGTAAATGATTCTCAAACTTCTGAGTCTCATAATTCTATAATATAAATTCTCAGAGGGTCTTCCTCGTTTTCGAAAAAAAAAAAGAAAAAAAAAATGGCAAGACCAGGGATGCTAAACATTTACTAGTTAATGATTTTTATTTTCCCAATTACAGCACCATGATACTGGGGTGGAGGTAAGAACAAAATAAAATAAAAAACGGGGTGGAGGTAAGAACAAAATAAAATAAAAAAGAGCTCAGCTCCTCCGTAAGTTTGAGATAATTTAATTAGTGAACTCATAGATACCGTATAGCAGTAAATTATAGTAGTCCATAGACATCAAACTCTCGTGCCCATTGAATAATCCTCCGGCTTGACATTAGACGTCTATCAGTACAATATCAAGCTATTGGTGAGCATGATTTCTCGAATAGTGAAAAGGAATTATCTATCAAAAAAAAAAGGAATTTCACTGGTCCCGTTAAACAGTATTATTAGTAAATTAAAAGAGATCTTAAGTAAATATATATTTCACGAGTAAGTATAAAAGGAAGAATAAACATCCATTTATTACAAGTGTCAGAAAGAAAATAGAGAATTAAATGGTGTAGTGTGAATTAACCGCTTCTAGAGTTAATTTAATTTTTGGTATTCTGCTGTGTTGGATCAGTTCTGCCACAGTGTGTACACGTACTTACAAGCTTCCATTAAAAGCTCAACCAACTTACCTGCTTTCTTTAGAGTTTTCTTTTTTATTATCGACAGATTCTTTGCTGCATCTTCTTTAGGGTTTACTTTACGAAATACCATGTTGGCACTATGATACATGAGGTGGTGTTTGGTTGTATGATAGTATGGTTCAGATAATTCAAGGTAAAGGCTTAGTTAGAAATACGTGCATCCAAATGGTAAAGATTTTGGATAACATCAATGTTCTGAAAACCGTCCTGGACATCGAACCGGTAAAGTCACTGAGTCAAGGGTCACTGGTCTAACCGGTGGTTCAAATCGGGTTCACTGGGTCAAGTACAGCTTAGCTTATTTAAGGGACCTAAATGTCATAAATACGATTGAATAATACTTTATCGTTATTATACTAACTCTTCTATAGTTTATACGGGAAAACCTAATTGTGCCTCCTCATTTCTCTCTTCCTTTTTCACTTTCTTTTCTCTTTTCCTCTGTATCTTATCTATCAAACAGTGTGCTTGTTTTGAGCATAAATCTATTCTTTAAGCATCATAAAAGTAACATCACATCAGCACCTCATTCAGCATAACATTAATTAGAGCATCATCAACTTGGATACAGATCTGCTCTTATGTTTATATTTTTTGATTGATTTTATAATTAATCTCGTGCATCAAAGACCAAAGAAAAAAAAAGATTTAGTTAAGTTTTTTGGAAGATTAACTTTAATCTTAGGCTCATTATAAATTTTTTGTTTTTTGTTTCAACTTTGTTATCTTTTTGTGAAATATCTTAAACGATTTGATGGATAAAGAAGATTTCAGAAGAATTCATCAATAAGAACGATTTGCTTCAAAAAAAAAAAAATTAATAGAAAAAGTTTGATTTTACTGGTGGAACCAGTTTTGGACCTTACTGGGTCGTATGGTTTGGTGGGCGGACCGTCCGGGTCAGCCGGGTTACGAAAAATAGAGCGGTTTTTAGATAAATTGTTAGGTCAATGTTGATTCGGACCAGAAAAGGGACTGGTTCACGGGTTTTCCGGTCCGACCGGCCGGTCCGGTCCGGTTTTCAGAACACTGGATAACATAAGCAAAATGGGTAAGGGATGTGTCAAACAACTATTCGAATAAAAAAAATCACTTAAGGTGTATCTGCTAGAGCGATTATCCAATATAAAATTTAATTTATTCCAATGTTTCTTTGCTGAAATCTACAGTTTGCTGAAATTTACAGTACCTAACAAATACTGTAGCTGAATAGGGTTTTATGTATTCAACAAGTTAGACAGAGTCTTACAAGTTACAAGGCTTTGAAAAACGGGTTAAATCTGTGGCAGAGAGGAGAGAACTCTAGAACCGGAAATATCTAGGGATCCATGCAATGCAATTAAGGTGGCCGTCAGGTCCGAGACGTCGAGTGATAGATATACATTATTTGGCTATGATTATGTTTTTCTGATGGTCTTACAATGAAAAATTCCTCGATCACATAGATCAATTATAAGTAGGATTGATTTGATATCTTGATTAATTAATTACTATCCAATCACATCAAATATGATGGTAACTTTTTGTCTGTTACGTTATCCTTAGTCATGGACCAATAGTCTGTCTGTCTATTGCTGTGCCTGTGCATTCCCATTTTATTTTATTTTAGCGTAACCGTAGGCACTAGTCAGACGGCCCTTTGGGTACATAGTACAGAGGAAGTTTTATCTTGAGGCCCATCATCAGTATGAGGCTGTAAATCGGCTCAATCCTCAATACATGTCGAGCTAGCTTTTCTCTTTAATGAATGAACAAGTAAATCTGAACTGCTCGCGGAAAGGTTTGTAACGGTTATTATGCGGAACACACATTTGGGGTAGACGTGCTCGTATTTGGGTTTTATCCAAAAACTATATGTCCTAGACTAGAGAATTAAGGTTTTATCCAAAAACTAGATTAGATACTGTTCAGTACGAAGATAAGAATATATCAAAATACTAGGACATCTACAAGAGGTGGGAAAACTGACAAAATTACAAGAACAAAAATGGCGAAAATTTCGTAGCAAAGTGTGACCAGCTGACTTCGCAAAAAAAAAAAAAAAACACAGCTCTTTAGACTTCAGAGCTTAAGTCACTGTTTTCAAAAGAACATTTGTTATGTTCTTTCGAAAGAACCCCAAAAATAGCCGCTGGAATGAGAGGCCAAACCGTTCAACTAGAATGACGTTTAGAAGGCCGATAAACCTTTCTAGCCACTGATGTCCTTTCTAGCCACTTTGTAATGTAAGATACTATCTCCGATTCTAGAAAAAATGTATTATCACTTTTTCGATTTATCTTAAAGAACGCCAAATTGAAAAAGGAATAGAGGGAGCATGCATAATCATTAGACTCTTCCCTTCGTTCTCGCATAGGATACAAAGAGTTATGCAATTGAATCCTTTTACAAATAAGCCCATTAATTTTGTTTAGCCTCCCATGTAAAGAAATGGTGTCAGTACCTTATCGAGATTGTGCATTTGGTTTGTGTACAGTGATCTCACACTGAATCCATCTTGATCAAGGCTTCAGTATCTTACATCCAACTCCCCATCAAAAGGTGGCACTCCCCAACTGCCAACAAAAAAAATCTGAAAATTCGAGTAATATATCATCATTTGTTGCAGTATAATATTAGGGAAAGAGAAGAGGCAGGGAAAAGAGTAGATACAATTGATAAGACAGTTCTTAGGTTACATGGATATAATACATGTATATACATGGAGATGGGAAAACCAAAAGGCATCTTTTTTGGGCCGCACATCTATGGGGTGTAAACCCTACAACACTCCCCCTTGTGCGGTTCAATAAAACTTCATATGCAGTGCTTCACATATAGTGCTTCGAATGTAGTTCTTCAAATGTTTTCCTCTCCTTGATGACTTGTGCCGAAATCAATTGCCTCATTAAAACTTTGATAAGGAAAAACCCAGTGGGAGAAAACCTTGGTACAACTCTTCACATGTAATACTTCACATGTTGTCTCGTACTTTACATATAGTTCATCATATGCAATACGATCTTCAAAGACCGAAAAGTCTAAGTTAATTACCTCGTTAAAACCTTTTCAGGAAAATACAATTGGACAAAACCTGAGCTAAGGAAAAAGAGTACAATTATTGAGAAGACTTGGAGCAGAATTGGACTCGCATATGTTGTCTCGTTAAAACCTTGACAAGGAAAACCCAATGGGACAAAACCTTGACGAAGGGAAAAGAGTACAATGCGATAAGTCCACGTAAAGTTACTTCGTTGAAGTTCACTTCTCTTGTTGCTTCACAACTCAGAAAAACCTTGTGGGAAAAAGGAATAACCTTGAAAAATCAGATTCAAGGTGTTTGTTGTTGTCTCATTAAAAACCTTCCCGAGTAACAAAACCATGTGGGAAAAAGCAACCTCGGTGAAGGAAAATGGTTCAACACACCATTAGATGCTCCCCCTGATGTTAGACAATTTTCATTAGTCTAATGCAGTCAAAAGGAGTTTATCACACTTTACTTTGGTGACTTGAATGTTTATAAGACCCTGTTGTTGATTATGGAAGTTACATTGCTTAACATACTATCGCGTTTCATTTCTTTGATTCAGATATTTTCAGTAATATCAACACGGTCTTTATGTCTTCAACGTTCAACATACTTGATGTTTTTAGTGTTGTCTCGCTAAAAACCTTGTCGAGTAACAAAACCCTTTGGGAAAAACTATTCTCGATCGAAGGGAAAAAGAGTACAACACAGCTTCAATTTCGAAGTAAAATATGTCGACATCATATCTTTGGATCCTCCCCCTGATGTCGGCATATCCCCCTGATTACTTTCAGAGTTGTTCCAAATAGTTCCTTTAGTCATGTACTTTTCGAAACTGAATATCGGTAATGACTTAGAAAATAGTCTACCATATCTCCCCCTGATTACTTTCGTTGGAGAAGAGATTATTGTTCCTTCATAATCAACAACCTTTGGATTGCAGTTTCTTTAGCATTCCTTTTTATGTCTTTGCAGGGATAAAACAAACTCATGTCAATGGTTACTTTTAAGTACATGATTACATTCATTGTACCATTCCAATGACGTTGCGTTGGCGCTAAGCTATATCTAGCTAACAAGTTCCCTGAGGATGTAAAATTTAATCGAGTATATTATTATACTAAGTACAACAATGCGTCTATTGTACTTAGATATGGGAATTTCATCTCCCAACACATCTTCGTCATCTTCCTTTAGACGAAATGGTCACTTACTTCCATTTGAACCTCGACTAATCATGGGAGTGCTATCAGAATGCATGTCTTTGTTAAATTGCCTGACAACTTTAGTCATATGCAAACTGGTGGAATAATATACCACAAGCTCAGTATTCGGTCGAGCTTTCCCCAGATTTTTCATCTCAAATTCGGATTTCAAATAGCTTTTAAGGTCCCTTAATATATCAAGAGTACCCCGTCATGTCTGTACCATCGACATGAATAGCTACAATTCTAAATCAGGAACTTTCTTGTGAATACGCAAGGAAATATAACTTACTTGTCTATCCCCTCCAAATCAATTAGCCACTTAGACGGGTATACCACATCCGCCTGATTGCTTCTATCTATAAGTGAGCGTTGTATCTAACTGTAAACGCACTCTGTGGTTTAGAGTCACTTGATTTGGATAACAAAAGACTATCAAGTACTTTTGTAAATATCTTCAATCTCTTGATTCTTTCAGAGATACGTAATAACCACATACATATGCTGCATTTCAAGTCCTTTTGAAATTACCAAGCTAACTAAGTAGCCGAACACTATAACGTTCATTATAAGAGGACAATTCCAGGGCTTTGTGAGAAACCTCGCTCCACAAGGCGAGTCTTGATACCTTGAGACTTCATTCTTCCCACTGTGCTCTATGACAAATAATCATGTATGTCCCATAGGCTTTACACTTGGTTGGTTAGCACTACCACACCAAATACCTTTGTATTTGTCAAAGAACCTACCTAGATTGTGTAGGCCAAATATGCTCTTCGTTGACATTAAGCAACAAGGAGCTTGGTTCGATCTCATCTTGCTCTATTTTCTTAAGCAAGTGTATATGAAATTAATCATCAATATGCTCGCATGATCTTTCCATTGACTCGTGCGCATTCTTATAATCCACTTGGGATGTCATTGTTCTCTGGAATCATTAATCTTCGGAGCGTCCTCCTGTTTGATTCATGGACATATTCAGAGACAATCTTATGAGATGAATTTCTGATGATATAAATAAGTTGTTCCTTACTCACCTACTTCCTTTCTAGGTGAGGATTAATCGAACCAAGTTGTCTCTCCAACTTCCTTTGTGGATCCACGGCCTTAACTACACTTCCACCAAGTGTAGTTGGAACACCTTAGTCTATGGTGTACCCCATACTGAGGATTTCTAACCTTGCAGGATTATTTGCAGCTGGTATGTGTGATCTTGTCACGTTGCCGATATCAGTGCACTTTCTGAAATCGATTATTCTTTGTCACTTCATATTTACATTTTTGGAGTACAAGAATCAATATGAGACACAGTGGGAACACACCACGACAATTCCTGTCGTTCCCTTAGAAAATACTTTTTCTTATCTCCCCCTAACGACAGGAAGACTGTCTCATTAAAGTGATAACCCGCAAATCTAGCGGTAAGAGATCTCCTACCAAAGGTTTTAAAATACAGATAATTGTTGGGAGTTCATTTCCAACATAACTACTTAACAATTTTGAAAACCCATGATAGTACGATGTGGAGTCATAATGGCATATATATAGTGCAACCAAAAATGCGTAAGAACACAAATGTCAGGCTTATATCCAGTTACCAACTGGTACGCATAAAAGGTTGACTAATATTAGGTTCTAAAACGAATTAAGTAAAGATGCGTGTAATATTGCATATACCCAAAGCAATAAAAGGTAGGTTGGTTCGCATAACCTATTCCTTAGACACCATCTGTAACCTTTGATGGTAGCCTCTGCGAGACCATTGGGTATAAGATGCTCTACATTGATCCTATTAAACATGCAATATTCATCAAGTCCTTTTGATGTAAATTCTCTAGCATTAACAAGGGTGGTGAGCTTTTGCACTTTTCATTGTGTAATATGTGCTAGGATTTTTACAAAAATTAAACGCATCATTTGTTGTGAACAATAACTGATTCAATGCGTCGAATCATCCACCAGAGCCATAAATCAATTGAATGGTCCGCATTCTGTATTGATATATGTTCACTAACAACACTTTATTTCTTTGGAGAATGAGTTATTTACCATTTGCATCTAAGTAAAACAGGATGGTCTCAATCATGTTTTACTAAAGAAAAACTTTGTAAGATGAGTGACGTGCTTTCTTACTATAAAGCATAATGGGGAGAGGTAGTGCAAATCTAGTAAACTTTAGAATTCACTGATTATGATAGATGTCGTAACTTCACATTCTATTAGTTCATTGTCTTGTACACTCAAATGAAGTGATGCCCGTGTTAGTACTTTCAAAACGAAACATCGTGTCACAACCAATGTGCCTTATGGTTATGTCAAAGTCTTTATGAATCAATCCCAGTCAGTTCATTGTTGGGGTTAATATGGATTCAGTAATTCAAGTTTCAGTGATTTACAATTCACTAGATTGACACATTAATTTTCTAAGAATACGCTTCCTTCCACATTCATTAGAAATAGTTTATAGATGCAATCAACTTCATTCTCACTGTAAGTTTACAAAAAGGTAGGTAATAGTTCATGCATGAACACCCTTTGCACTTAACAAGATGTGATTATCCCTTAATACATATAGAGCTTAGACATTGAGTCTTAAAACATTTAATAAGTGGTGTGGCCTTATTACGTAACAAAAGTCGGATTCAACTCAATTACTTTAGAGCGAATATATGTTACGTTTCATCCAGATATATCTCAAGTGCTTTAGAGAATTATTGTCTCTTGGGAATGATGTACTTTTCATTCCATAAGCGCAGACATATGATCTAGTTCAATGAAATAGTCAATTGACGAAGCAAAGTTCTTCTTGTTATTAAAGTTGATGTCTAAAGTATGAATTTCCCACGGAAATTGGTTGTTATTATGGTACCCGCATTCAATTGCTTGTACCAATACCGATAAGAAGATTCATTCCCAACTCTTTGATGAGAGCTAGAATTACATCTTAGCTTCATCACATATTGAGTTGATACATGTACTTTGGTGTCATTACTACCGGGGAAAAAATACATCTTTGTCGCATGATATATATGTCCCTTTTCACATGCTTTATATGAGTCAGTACGTCTAACCCTCATTACTTCGGGTTCCATTTTCAATTTTGCTACATTTAGCTTAATTTGAGAAATTTCTTTATCTCAACAGGCCAAGAGAATCTCACTACACATGTCAACCACTTACTTTAGGTTGAATATATTATTAAAGATAGTTCTCTTGTTTTCATACTTCAACATATTCAGGTTCGTTAGTATCATGGATGAAGTAGAGAAATGGATATTTTTTTTTGACTCATATCGCCTTTTGTGAGTTCTTCCACAAAATTGGAATACATATGATTTTATTTGCAACGTATTTTTTGGAAATATCGACTCTTTAATAGTCGAGCTAGTGGATTACATCCCACGGAAAGTTTCAAATTTGGGGAGACAATATCAAGTACGCAATAATGGTCCAAGTACTTCAAAATCCCAAATAAATACATTGGAATCGAGTTGGTACAACCAATTGAACAAAAGACACCATTCAACTATAGTCAATATCATATTCAAGAGAACTAAATAACATTAACCGGAATTCTTAATAAACGAGATCGGCACTCATAATTTAAATTGACCGCTTATGGACTTATTTTAAGAAGAAAAAAAACAGAACTAGGCATATTCTTAAAATAAATAAATAAGCCCAACAAACATTTAATATTAAAACACACATTAACATTAGTTACATACCTCGAGACGAACTTTAGTTGCCACTGTACAGTGCAGATACAGAACCAAACTCCTGCGCATATACTTTTGTTTAGTTCCCCTTGTACATATGCAAAACCGGGATGGCCTTGGTCATGCACGTCCCGAGCAGCACAAAACGAACAGGATGGGACAGCCTCTGGATCAGAACGGACTAGACAGCCTCTGGATCGGAATGAGACTGGACAGGACAACCTCTGGATCGGAACGGGACTGGACAGGACAGCCTCTGGATCGGCTTTTCTTCTCCACGAAACGCGAACGAACAGGTTCCCTTCCATGATTTCCCACCGACCTAAAATCTACATCCAACCAAAATTAAAAATTCCGTGAACTATTAAATAATTCCTGATGGTTAGTACAAACACAGTACCACAATAAAATAATCGAAATAAAGCACTCTGCGACAATAATCCCTAATCATAATCAGTATGATTAATCAAACCAATCCTTGATTTCTCATCAAAACAACTTTGCCCCCGGATTTAAAATACCCAATGCATAAAATCAAAAACAGGGAGAAAAAAAAATATATAGGAAAAAACAGATCCAACTTAGCTGATTTGTTCCAGCGATTTCAACAATAGATTAACCATCATCCCATAATTGTGTTGATCTAAATCATCCATGTAGAGAAAAAAAAATCAACCCTATCTAGCTCTGCGGTATAGCTTCGTGCATGATAACGTGTTGCAGTATAATATTAGAGAAAGAGAAGAGGCAGGGAAAAGAGAAGATACAATTGATAAGAGAATTTTTAGGTTACATGGATATAATACATGTATATACATGGAGATGGGAAAACCAAAAGACATAGCCGCACATCTATGGGCTGTAAGCCCTACAACATCATTAAAATTATAAATTCCAGTTGCTTAAAATAGTCCCAAAAAGAGACATCTTTGTTTCTCACCGGCATAAACAAACCTGGGCAAAGAACTTTGAGTACTGTGCACCGAGCCAATTGTCATGCCAGACGGAGATGCGCTTGGAGTCTCCAGGACGTATCTCCCATCTAGAATGAGAAACAATTAGATGAGCAGTGTATGTAATAGCACGCCAACAAGAAAAGTAAAAACAAATGCATATAATCGAAGAAAATTAATAAGAAAATTCTAACTTGATGAGAGCAATACCAACATTCATGTTTGTAAACGGTTTGACTCTTCACCTTTTCCTGCGCAATCAATTTGCCAGTTCTACTTAGAAATTCATCAAGCTTCTAACAATAATAATCTAAAAATCCTAATAAATGAGTAAAACGAGTATTTATCAACCGGCAATATTTTGTGGGCTACACAAACAAGTATTCATACAACCGGCAATGTAAGGATAAATGTCTTTGTAGGAATTCTGGATGGTGCTTATTGCAACTCCAGTTGCATCTGAAACATCTTGAAGCTGCTTTTTCTCGTCGGATAATTGGGTTATCATGTAAATAACAGCAGCTGCAACTGAAACAGGGCTCCTCCTTATATCAACCTTTTCCAACTTTTGAAGTGCTTTCTGGGCAGCATTAACAGCTTCATTGGTCATACCAAGATTTGAGCAGAAACGTCTCAAAAAGTCTCCTGCATGTATGGTTGATTGTCCAATGTTTACTCCCAGTTGGCTAATTATGTAAGCTCTTGCGCGACCGATATCCTTCTTTGTTGCTCCATTGGCAACGCAGCAAATTTCCTTCATGGTGCGAGGTCTGTCTTCATCTCGACAAGCTATCAACAAGCAGGCAGCCAAATATGCATCTTTATTTTTTCCTACCCGGGACTTTTGATTTGCCACCACGTTCTTATATATCTCACTCGCCCTATCCTTGATGGTCGTAACAAGCCCCAACCTATCGGACATGGTAGCTATGGTGGTCAAGTCTTGAATGAGGCCTGTTTGGTCGGGATTCAAACAACGATTCTTGAAACGTCGACCAAAAGACATGAAAGAACCACCACCAGATTTGCCACTTAGCTTTGAGATCACAGTGGAGAGGCCACCATCAGCGAGGCAAGGATTTGATTGCTCCCCAACACGGACACTGTCATTATCAATCGCGTAGTCGTCTACAAAAATCCTCCACTCGGCAGTGTCATCAATGTAGTGTGATTCTAAGACAAGACCACATTCCGTACACATCATGTCTCCAGCGGAGCGATCAAATACCACTATTGTACTTTTCTTACAACCAGAGCAATTCTCATCATCCACCATCGGAACACAACTTTCTTGCTTCTTCAACTTAAAACCTGAGCAATTCCCAACCTCCATCGAAACACACATTCTTGCTTCTTCGAATAATGAATCCTCAAAACACCTTGAAACTCTAAACACCATACGGGTTGATGTCTCTTTTCTCTGAAAGTTTGATTTTATTGTGAGCGGAGAAGATTTGATTATCAACCTATATATAGGGGATCCTCTCTTCCGTTTCGTCCCCAATCTCACCTATGCCTCCAATAAAAATAAGACACGTGTCTGTATTGAAATCTGTATTGATCCTGAAAAAGGATATTCTTAGAGACTTGTATAAGGAAAGTGATTTTATAGGAGTTCCGGTCCCCGTTCAAACTTGATTTCTATAGATAGACCATTGGTATCCTCAACTTACTCATGTCCTCTTCTTGGGAGGTACCGACTCGAGCAATGCTTGAGAGTTGTGACAGTGCCCCGATAGTATAAGCAACCTCGTGCTGAGTTGCACTGATGCGGACACGGTGGCACGGACATGGTGGCGCGGATGTGGACACAAACAACTTTTCAAAAAGCTACAACGCGGACGCGTTATGAAAATAGTGATACTTCCCGATGAAATATATATATATTATGAGTGTAATTTCTCAACAACATAAATTATTGATCAATAACAAATTTGTATAAGAATAAACATATATACTAGTAATACAATACATATACAAATAATTTAGGTATTTTTACTAGACATTTAAATAGTGTGTGATATATGCATTAGATATCACCGATGAGTCTGTCCTCAAGACGCGCACGTCTAAGTGTCGAATGCAGACTGACGCGGACATGTGATCATTTTAGGCACGTCCGTGCTACCCAGAGGTCCTTGTGTAATGGTTAGGTTAAAAGAAAAAAATATATTTACAAAGCCCAGAAACATTTCAACACAACATCACATGTGAAGAATTGTCTCCCAATAAAAAAGAACTTGATTCACCGTATATCCTTTACGAGCATCCATAGTCATGACTATAAAAGTAAAATACCTACACAAAAAAAAAAAAAAAAAAAAAGTCGTAGCTTGTGACATATTATGTATAAATACTATAAGCGAAATTTTTTAAATTTCAATGCCAAACCTGACGATTATTATAGATTTTTCCAAAAATAACCTGGTGCACATAATAACTGTGCCTACCTGAAGCGAACTTTATTAACTTTGTCTGACGCCAGGCAAAGTGTGGATGCAGCTTATATCACCACGCATATGAAATTCGCGTTTGATAAAGTGTAATTTTCAAATACACCTCACATGGAACATTATATTATTTAACTTAAGTATTAAGAGCTTTCGACATGGGATGTAAATATTCAGACCGTCCAACTATCAAGCGTTATTTTGATTTTTGTTTTTGGAATGAGATGCATTTCTAATTGGTGCTTGGCTCCAAACGATCACAATTAGGGGTGCACAGAAACCAAACCGGATACGATAAACCGGAACCTGGAAAACCGAGTCGAGACCGGACCGGAACCGAATTCACGGGTACAAGTACGAGAAAACAGAACCGAGTCTGTATAGGTACGAGTATTGGTTATAT
Source organism: Papaver atlanticum (assembly GCA_023531105.1). Classification (NCBI taxonomy): domain Eukaryota; kingdom Viridiplantae; phylum Streptophyta; class Magnoliopsida; order Ranunculales; family Papaveraceae; genus Papaver; species Papaver atlanticum. Next base: position 3,968,617 of record JAJJMB010006998.1, on the reverse strand, counting down.
AGTTAGAACCGACCGAGGCGTAACGATATACCTTAGATCATAGCCGTTGATCTTAGGTGATTATACCTAGTCGTCTATCCTAGGTTAACCACTCTCCCTGTAACCCTTTCTCATATTTCCCAATCGACAGAAAAGAGAACATTTTTCTCTCTCAAGACTTAGATCTTCTCTCCTTCATCTTTTCAGCCGTCACCACCACCATAACTTAATCTATCACAGCCATCAACAGTACCTGGTCAACAACAGAGAACAACAAGTAATTAATAATTCATTTAATTTTGGGTAATCTTTTGTAGGCTTCAATTTTAATAGTTGAATCATGAATCTTTTATTATGTTGTTGAAGGATTGAATGTGTGAATAATGAATTTTTGTTGTATACTTGTATTGATGCATGCTCTCGAATTGAAGTATGGCCTTTGACCCATTGTAAAACTCAAGTATCACTTGTTCCATTATGCATACTGATTTCTTTTTAATTCATTAGGTTACTTGCGTTTCTGATTCAGGTTTGATCCATTAGGTTCATTAGGTTTTTTATTTGAGTTTGGTCCAGTAGGTTTTATTATTAAGGGTTGTGTAAGGTTAATGGTTTTGATTTGTGAACTGTAAAAGTGAAATTCCTGTCATGTTACTCATGTAAGGATTGTGTAAGGTTAATGGTTCATTTGCTTTCAATTGCGACTCGGTTTTCATGACTCCATGCTTTGGTAATGGGTTTTCTATGTCATGGTTACTTGAGAGATTTTAGTGGTGTATTTGATTTTTTTTGTAGAAACTGCAAACTCACTTGATTGATGTTCATCTTTCAATCTTCCATATCATATATATGTTTGGTTTCCAATTCTGACTTGTATGTTGATTCCAGATGGATGCCAATGCAACAACTGCAAGTCAAGCTACACTTGGAGCAACACCAACACCTCAAAAAACTGAAGTTGATTCCTCCAGTCATCCTACATATGTACGTACACCTATATCTAGTGCCGAAGTGCTATTTTTTACTTTGCTTTCTCTTTATTTATTTTTTAATGTTGAAGAATTGAACTTGAACTTTGAAGTTTGTTCAACTTGTTTTAAGCTTAATCATTTAAGAACAATTGGTAATTTGGTACATGTAGGTGTATGAACTACATCAATTTGCAGGCAGGTAAAACAATTAAGGTCAAATTTCAAATGTTTTTTATTTTAAAGTAATAGTACATATATGCCACAGGTATAAAACCAGACCCGAAACAGAATCGTACCAAGCAATATAGGTGCATGTAAAGAACCAAAACGAGCAAAACAGGTACAGGTACACTGGTAGAGAACCGACCAACCCTAGTCGCAAACTTAGTCTCATAATTCAAGCGCATTTTAAAATACCACTGTCAAAATCAGTGCACTTAAAAATTGCATCTACTACATTTTAGCTCCGCTCGGCTAAATTTATTTACTCTTTCAGTGTGGGTTTTTTCCAAAACTAAAGCTGAAATGAAATCCAAATATAGATTAGGATATTTGGCCTTTTGACTTTCATGACTGTGGATGCTCTAAACACCTCTTTATCAAAAACCAAGCATAAGAATTCGCTTTATCAATACAAACCATCTAATCAATAGTCTTGGCCCCTGCCACCAAAATCCCTATTATTGTTTTCTTCCACAAGTACCCAAGATACACCTACTTATCGACTTACGGCTTTGAAGTAAATACATATCCAAACTCCATGTTATGCGTAAGTGTATCGGAATTTTATAGATAATGCCAATAAAGTTTTTGTTTTTGTCTTTTTTTGTTTTTTCGGTTAGTTTAAATAAACTGTGTGGTTTGACACCTTAAAAACAAAATGAATAATCCTTAAGGGGAATGATTGGTCTGACACCAAAACTATGGATTCACCAAAAAAAATTATTCAGTGAGACAATTCCATTGAGTTTATTTGTATGGTACATTTTTAGTGTCTTTCGGGTATTCAGGTCCAAATACCACCGGATTGGAAATGTTATAATATGTTTAGTATATTATTGAGATAATAGAAATATTCTTTAATCTTGGTAATAGAAATATCAAATATACATGCATAAAAGAATTTTATTGGATACCTTCAGACACTGGCTACACTCTCTTTTGCTGTGATGGAACTTCATTTGGTAATCCAGGAAATGCAGGATTTGGGATTGTGGCTAGAAACAGCTTATGTCAGGTGGTAGGAACTATAGCCGGTGGCATTGGAATCGCAACAAATTTTTTGGCTGAAGTATATGCTGTTCTGTGTGCTTTGGAATGGGTTGTGTATCTTAACTGCAAAAAAGTTATAATAAGATCCGACTCTAAGTCTGTGATTAGTGATTTTAGTAGAGAAATGGTGCCTTGGTTTGTGAAGTCCAGGTGGATCAATGTGATTCAGAAGCGGAGAAAGTTAAATTTGAGCATTGCTTCAGGGAGATTAATTTTTCTACTGATACATTAGCTAAGAAGGGGACATTCTGCTGGGACAGTTGAAGGGGACATTCTGCTGGATGGACAACCTGTACCAAGGAAAGAATCCTTTCGCTACCTGGGATCGTGGCTCCAAAGTGATGGGGGAATCGAGGAGGATATTCGCCATTGAACTCAATCTGGCTGGGGGAAATGGCGTCTGGCTTCTGGCGTCCTCTGTGACCGCAAAGACCCGCTAAAGCTTAAAGGTAAGTTTTACAAAACAGCGATCAGGCCTGCCATGCTATATGGTGCGGAATGTTGGGCGAACAATCGGGACACTTTGAAGCTGAAGAGTACCGAGATGCGGATGCTGAGGTGGGCATGCGGATATACGAGGCATGACCGTATCAGGAATGAGTACATTAGTAAGAAACTTATGGTAGCGCCAATCAAGGAGATGCTCGCCCAGCATCGGCTGCGCTGGTTTGGGCATCTCCAGCGAAGACCGCATGATGCTTCAGTGCGAGTAGGTCGCATTAGGCGCGCGGAAGGAAGGATGCAACGCAGAGGCTGACCGAAGCTAACTTGGGATGAGTGCGTAAAGAAGGACATGAGCAATCGAAATCTTTCAATAGAGCAGGCATTGGACAGACAGACATGGAGGGCGGCGATACGCGTTGAAGAGGTAGGTTTCAGGTACGAAGACTAACAAACCCCTTTTCTGTATTTTTCGTCAATTTCTTTGCCACTCAATCAGCGAACACGTAAAGGCAATCGTGCAGATTGTGAAGGGGGGAATCCCCTGTAGCGCTGCAGTTGGCAGGATTGTGAAGGGGAGACACCCCGTAGCTTCTGCAACAGGGACATGGTGTAAGCATATCCGCATTAATGGTCGAGAATTCGTAATCCCATAAAAACGGTGATTACTTACCATCTGGTCCATAAACAATCGCGGCGCGGGTAGCGTCAAGTATTTTGCTTGGCGTAGTGCAAGTTGTGCAAGGCTCTGACAGGCCGGCGTAAAAACTATGTTATATTTTTATGAGATATTCTCTAGTCGACCCGGTACTTGCTACTGGAAAAGACTTTGGATTTGGATTTGGACATTAGCTTTTGGAGTCTAGTCCTGTAACTTTTGTTTTGACTCTTTTGTCATTCAATTAATAAAAAGTGTGATTCAGTAAAAATAAATGAATTGAGATGACGCCGTATATGTACGAAAATTATATTCTCCTCCGTTTTCTCCTCCCTGCTCTCCTCTCCTCTCTCGTTGATGTGTCGTATCCGTCGAGTCAGAGTACACATGATTCCTTTCTTCTTTTTTAGTTGTTTACCTTTTTTTCTCTCATTTCTTCCACCTTCTCTCTCCTTCTGTCCTTCCTTCTTCTCATGTTCATATGAAATCATATGACTTTTGAAGAAAAAAGGAATAAAAAAAACTTCAAGTTCCTGTAAATAAAATTGAAACCACTTAACTGATTAATAACCCAAAATAAAACGAATCAATTTTTTTATATAATTTTAGGTTTTCAATCGATTTAGGTATGAATTTGTGTTCAATTTTTGATTTATATTAGAAACAAAAATTGGAAACCTATCTGTGGATGAGAAACAAACGCCAACCCTAAGTTTAGCAAGTATAAACTTACCAAGAGTAATGATGTGTTTGATTGTTTCAACAAAAAATCAAGATCTTCATCTTATATTTTGATAATTTAACTTCTTTGTTCGTTGATTGATTTATGTTTTTCTAATAGAGAAAGATCATAGATTATGAGTGTGGATAGCATAAATATTTTGGAGGGGATAGTGACATTAATGGTGGTGAGGTTTGAGATACATCATAGACCATGAAGGCAGTGAGATGATTAAAATCATGGTGTTTTCCAATTCATAGTGGCAAAATTTATGTCAACCCAAGATCTTAATTAATATCGTTAGTTGTTTAAATGATGAAATATTGGATCTGGAAAAAGTTAAGAAGCTCAAGATCCTTATTTTGGATCAATAATCAATTCTTTGATTTAGTTAACCTAGTAGCCATACTTCGTCACAAGTATTCACCATTAGAGATGAAAAAAAAAAGGAAAGCAGAATAAGAGGAGAAAGTAAAAGTAATTCTTGCAACTTCTATACGATATTCCAAGGTGGATCTGACTGTTTTAAAATTTTATTGCCACATGGGATGACACATATGGAGGACAATAGAGAGGAGAAAAGGGAGAAGAATAACATTTTCGATGTACGTATCCCCGTGTATTGTCCTCAACCACTTTATATTATTTTAAGGTTCCAAAATATAGCAAAGAATTTTGACTATATTTATTCAGATTGCGACGTTTCCCCTCTTTTCTTAAGTATTACTTTGTTGTACATCTTTCCTCAGATTGATGAACAAGCTGCAAATAAGAAAATATGATATATCTACCTTCCTAATTTTATGTCTTTGTTAAGGATCCACCACTGCAGTTATCGTATTAGAGTGTCAAAGTTGGAATAAATGTAAGATCCAACCCCTTAATGGAATAGTTTCACACCCTTGTAGTGTAGGAATAGTTTCACACCCTTGTAGTGTATTTACAATGGACCAACAAATGTTTAAATGATTCTTCCTTTTCTTGACATGGATAACAATATATGTTAATGATCTAACAACAATACATGTTATTGAAACTATGAACTGTAGAGTTAAAAGTTTTGAATTGTAGACCAAATGAATAACCAAAAATCTTATAAGGGACATGTTTTTTCCACACAATTTTGTAGAAAAAAATGAGGAAGATTGTGAGAAAAGCATTGTTCTTTCATCATCCATTCGTAATAATATTTAGTTAATAAAGTAGGTTGTTAGTTAAGAGTTAATGCATCTTCACCTTGAGATAGCAATGGAGGTTCTCCAAGTAATCAGAGCATTTCAGTAAGATTCTCTAACTCGAAAAGATTTGGTTTGTTTCTAATAGATATGTTTTAGCTTCCAAATGTTTGGCTCACAGTGATTAACTAATGAACCTGTCAATCTTAGGTAGTGTAACTTTAATATAATTTGTTAATTTGAAACTAAGGAAAACCTATCTAATTTAAGACAACTTAGAGAAAAAGAAACCAAAGGTAAAACCTTTTTTTGCTCCTACCCTTATAGTTGGAAAGAAAGAGTTCAGAGAACTCTACTAAACATTTTTCTATTATGAGAAGCAGTATTAGTACCTCGTATCAACATTAATAATTTGGTGTTTCCTACGAGCGTTAAACCTATCCTAGAATTTTATTTTTAAGTTGATGATTTTCTACAAATATTCTAACTTATACGAGAGGGGAACCTATAAATTCAGAACAAAAATACAGGCTCCTTCTTAAAAATAAAATTCAATACATCAACTCGTTCAACATATAACTCACAAATATCAAGATCGTGAGCATTTTGTAGGAGGGGATTGTGGCTGAAACGATCATAGCAACACAAAAAGTACCTGAAACAAAAAGAGTCAGACAAAAAACAAGTCAAATGGAATAAAAAACTTATACAAAAATAAAAAAACAAAAACAAAAACATGAACCTAAACTACGATTAGAAAACTAAAAATATTAATTATAATATTTCACAACCGCTGGAAGCGGCACCATAAACTTGGTAGGATTAGAAGCCTACAATAAATAACTGTAATTGTACAATGTCTAACTAGTGGACAACGACAAGTACATGTTGAATCCACTGGGAGCGGTAGAAAATACTGCAATTAATATTCCTAAAAAGCTAACCAAAGACGATGTTTTTGGATTTTTGAAAACTTCAGTATAATTCTGTACGAAATGAAATAATAAATTTATCTACAATAGGAAAGACGGAAGTATTAGGTTTCCACCAATTTAATCGTGCATAATTCATATAATCTTGAAACATATTTTCTCTATTACTCGAGACAAATATTGGAATTAACCTTATTTTCGGAAAACATTTCAATAAAATCATAAACGTTTAGTTCCTACAATGTATTCGCTTCAAATATAATAATCCTGATGCACTACTTATCATTCTAATAGTTTTTGAAGGTTATTAAATTCACTTTTTATTGTGAAGTCAGGTTGAAAGGTGTGATGTAGGGTTCTGATCACGAAATGCATATTTTGAAGTACTTTGATATAAAGTGCAAAATCTTAAATTGGTTACGGTGATTGTGATATTTTTTCACCTGCCAGATGAGTCTGTGAATTTACTTTGTAGTGATGGAGCATCGAGAGGTAATTCAGGATTATCTGGGTATTGTTTCGTGGTTAGTAACCATGTTGGTCGTTCGTGTTGAATCAGGAGGTTCATGAGTAATTACGGACTACATTATTAAGCTCATAGCCAGTATTAGAGAAATGGAGTTGGCAAATGAGAATTAGGTGTTTAAATTAATTATGCAATCAGATTCGAAAGCTTGTATTACTGCTCTTATGAGTCATAAGCTTCTTTGGTTTCTCCGGGCTAGAACGACATCGTATATATGGTATGCTTCATTCGATTCGTTTTAAACATACTTACCGAGAAGTGAACTTCTCAGTTGGCTTCTTTGCTAACAAGAGAGCTCACTTACAAAAAGGGCAACGAGTTTTTTTTAATCCTAGACCCGACAATTTGGTAAGAATAAATTTCATGACCAACCATATTATAGGTTTGTTGTTTAGATTTCAGTGTGGGGTATTTGGCTTGTAATTTTTTATTTTTTATTGGCCTTGCGAGTTTGTAATTTTATGAATATCTTGTGATTGGTAGATTTATTTGGTTTAAAAAAATATAAATCAACCAATAAGCATACACCATCAAATAACTTAACCTAGACATGACAAATCAGTCATCAAACATGAGTAATCAATGAAATTATATATTATCAATTTAACCAAGCATTCATGAAGTGATATTACTACTCATTAATTCATTAAGAAAATATCATTCTAGAGTTCACATGAATACACAAATAAAATTGTCTTCCACTTAAAACCGGATTATTTTTTTTTGACCTCGCACTGCTAGATTATCTTTGATCTAGCAGCTTCAATATCGTCGTGTTTTTCGATATGACCACAACAAATTTTGTAAGATAACAAAAGTTATATTTATGGGTTTTTTTGAATCTTCCAAATTTGATCAAAATATTAAAAAAATCTTTTATAATTGTATCTTTCTTTCTAGCCTAAAAGGACACTATTGTATCTTCCAACAGAGTTTGAATTGATTTCTAAAGTTTAATCGATCTTTCGTATTATTGGTTGACAATAACAAACGTAGTAGTACATTTTCCATCAATAATCTCAACCTAGTGTGATTATGGTCGATAAAGTAAAAATCGAAGAAGGCGATTAAATGTGGAAGATAATTAATAATGGATTAATCTCAAACAATTTTCTCTACAAATAATGATGGCTCTGAATTTCCTACCAATTTCTAGTTTTGCTATTTAAACTCGTGAGATCAAGTGTAAAGAAGTAGGGAAGAAAAAACGTAACATAAAAGGAAGACTTTCAAATATTCGTTAATATACATAAAACGTCAAACATATCTTAGGAAGGTTAACAGAGGTTAAACCCATAATATGTTGACATCACATCTGTAGGATCCTGTGGTATTGGGGGTTCTAGATCTAATATGATCTAGTAGCTTGAGATTAAAAAAAATCCTTGAAACCGTAGTCACAAAATTGGCAAAACATGCTCATGGATTTTTTAATTAAACCCATAAAAATAAAATATTAAAGAAAGGAAAAATAAACCAGTCATTGAATGCTCATTGCCACAATCGATTCTAATTTTTTTTCTCACTGCTTTTTGATTTTTCTCCTCTACAAACCTTCATGGTCGGCTGAACCAACACCGGTCTTTTTCTCAGCCATCAATCCCTAATATATAAAAAAAATGATCCACCATACACCCACCACACACACACACACTGACCGGATAGTTACAGATTTCATTTTATTTTTAACATGTAACATTTCCTTTTGGTCCAGATCCCAAAACACTACAAGGATTCAAGCCATCACGTGTATAACTCCATGAAATGCACCCCGAAAGTAAAGTATACGCAATAGTTACTGAAATGACGAGGGTACCAAGTACACCACAATCTTTTCGATATCACCATTAAGTCTGATACCTTACGTCGTCTAATATAGATAGAGACTGTCAAGAAGATAGCAAACCACAAGGTATACACTTGGTATATAGTACAAGTCCGAAACCGAACCTTAAACTATAGTCCAAGTGTTGGATTAACATACAATGTATTAACTTTTAATAATAACTAAAACAATAATTGTAATTTCGGAAAGTAAAAGTAAAGATACAACAAGAATTTGTCAACGAGAAAACCGCAAATGCATAAAAACCCTAGAACCTAGTCCAGTTTTGAATACTCTTAGAACTAAGACGCTATACAAAGAACACTACCAAATTCGTATAGTTGAGACCAAGTAAACTACCCTTAGTTACCTAGTTTCCTCGGTATCCTTGCGCCTACAACCAATCTGGCCAATGCACGCAAATCCTATGATAGAGTCTACTATCTTAAGTTGCTTCAGCTGCTGTGAAGACTTCAAGCACTCAACTTCTTTGGATCGTCTTCCAAACAATAAAGGACTAATCTGTTTGGTAACCACTCTTCAACCTCAAGAAGTTAATTAAAGATTTATGTTGAGTACGACAAAGGCTCTCATGTTTAAATCAATAAACTCATTTTTCCGGTTTAGATCAATCAAGATCTAGATTACGGGAATAATCAGATCTTGATTTACAAGCTATCAGATTCAGATACTGAAGAATACCACCAAATGATAGCTTGTCGATCTATTACGACTATTCAATCATCTATCAAAGATAAACGAGATATATTCGGATCCCCGCCCATCAAGTTTGTGCATGAAGCAAATCACAAAGATACGAAACTAATAAGAAATCTTCAATATATTCTTCTCTACTTGCACAACCAAACTTGATTCCAACTTATAATCGATCAAATACATAACAGAGTTTGTTAACAATGAATGATCACATGTCAACGTCAGATCTGAAGACAGATCTGAACTACCGATAATCTCTTAATCTAGTTTGAGTGATCTTATGTCAGAAAATAAGGCTCTCAAGAATAATCACACTAGGTGCAATCAAGAGTTAACAACCGTTAGTCAATCAAATCAATAAAAAAACTAAAATAACAATGCAATTCTAGTTTCCCGCCAACGTTCCTAGTAGACGCTTCTTGATCCCAAAGAAGTCTTTAAGCTAGCGGACGTAAGAGATTTCGCCTAATTAGGTTACTCTCCTCTCCAAGATAGTATCACAAGTAATACTATTAGTCGTCTACAACGGTGACTAAAAAATCAAGTGTTTGCCTCGGGATAAGTTTGTAAGAATAACAAACTTCACTATTTATAGACCAAGGTAATTTGGGCACCAGGGAATTTCCATAACCGAAAATATTCTCAAGATATATATACAATAAACACCTAGATTTTGTTTTGTCTAATTCCAACCAATATCAAAATGTATAACTGAAACCCCTCTTGGATTACAACTCAATATTAACTAGCATTCAAGATACTTAACTAATATATCTTCTAGGTATATGTTTTGCTTGATGGAAAAACAAAACATATATATTCGAAAAATTTAATAAAAAGACTCTCAAACATTTCGGTTTAGGATCTCACCTTGAGTATCAAAGAATATCTTTGAACAATAAAATATAAAATTTATGCGCATGTTCAAATTACTCACTATGTCGACATATTGAACTTTCCTATTTTTCAAACCCAATTTTCAAAATCACACACATCCTAAAGTATACGTGATTTATAGAAATCGGTTCCGCATATGGAGATCGGTTCTACCATGACTCCCACTGTAGGTAGGGATCGTTCTACCTTGGTTCACATATAGGTTAGATTTGGTACTACATTGACTCCCAACATATCTAAGGATTGCTACCACCTTGAATCCAAACATAGGTAAGGATCGGTTCCACCATGGTTCCCAACATGAGTAGGTATCGGTCTTTCCTTAGATCTTCAATGAAAATCGGACCACCAATCTTATTGATTTCTTTCAACTACAAAACAATTTCGTAAGTATACTTCCTTAAACTCATGTAATCAAACATATTTTTCTAGGCATGAAATCAATCTTAAGTTCATTACACAATCTAGTAAACAAGTTACAAAGATTATTCTCTGTCGCAATTATGAAGTTCAAAAGATAAGCATTATACTTCCTAATTCAATATACCTAAGTTGTAAAACAACTTGTATATTCTTCCTTGACACTTTGATCATAATAAGATGGTCAAGTCTCTAATACTAGAGTTTCATGTATATAACTTCCCTTATTATGTTTTCGATCTAAACGACTTGAAAGTAACGATATAGAAATGGAAACAAGTCAAATCTTTTAATGCTAACCTCAAGTAAAAGGATGATGTCTTCGCTGATGTTGATACGTTTTCAGAATTTTCAGGTCTTCAGAGTAATACTTGTATGTCTATATATATATATAAACTTCCTAGTCTAACCTAATGAAGTTGACTATAGTGATCTAATCAAGCGACTTTTGAGTTTTGATACTAAAATACGATGACCAATCTTGACATACCAATGCTTGGTGGGTTCAATCGAGCAATGCTCTAACAGTTACACTTAATAACTCTTTCACATATGCTTATCTTTCATTTCAAATGAGCTGCTTGGAATTTCCTGCTAAGACCTTTGATAAGATGGATAATGCAAAAAAAAAAAACTTATGGTGGAACAATTCTGATCCTAAAAATCAAATTTCAAAAAATGGAAGTTTATTTGCATCCCAAAATCTCAAGGGGGTATGGTTCTTAGGAATCCAAAACTTTTCAATTCCATGCTCACTTGCTTGCTTAGGCAGTGTTATATGTCTAATCCATCAGCTCTTTGGGTGCAAGTTTTGAAATCTAATTATTTTAGGCTATCAAACACATTAGTTAGTTCTAGAAATTCTAAGTTTTTTTTGGATATGGAGTGCCATCAGAACATGCATCGATATTTTGAGAGTTATTTGCATCTAGGATCTGTCTAAAACTCTAACTTCGGCATTTGGTTCGAGAAATGGGCCCCTAATACTGATCCGTCTATAATTTTTATTTACGTCTTAGACTAAGAAAATTTCTAGGTTTCATAATATTCATATAATTTTTGTTTTATCCTTTGTTATATTCTCAATACAAGAAATATCAATGTAATTGTGTTGATATTCATGAATCGTAGATATGGGGTATATATGGAAAAAACCACTTAGAAATTAGAGTTCAACCTATCTAGTTGGACATGCAAAAATTTCTTCTCTGCCTATATAACATATAATGAGGGAGCATCTTAATGTCATCAAGGAGGAGACTCCTTTTAAAAACCCTGATTTGGTCACTGACCAATAGAATTATGTGATATTGAATATCAGTTTTGGTCCAAAAATTGTTTATATAATGCTTACTCTCCATAAATGTTTATGAAATCTTTTTGGGTTCAAGAACAATGTTGATATGACATTTACACTAAAGACGGTCTGTTATTGATATTCTTCGTCGATGAAAAACATCAACCCTGAATCGACAAACGTTCTTTTATTTTGAGGCTGATTGTACATAATTGGTAAACAGAATGAAGTATAGTACAGTGGTTAAGGCACCCTCTTTCGTCCATAGTACGTGTGTGTGTGGGGGGGGGGGGGGGGGGGGGTGGGATCCCACATTTTCACCAATTTCCTCTATGGATAGAGCTAAGAATGGGTGTTGTTGATGGGGTGGTGGATGGATTAGCAACGGGGCTATTCCAGATTGCTAGGTTTGCTCAAGAGGATGGGCCGAGCTGTGCCGTATCAAAAAATAAATAAAAATTACATGTCAATTCTAGGTTATACTAATCTCCTAAAATCATACTCTTGACTTATACGGACGTTTATGCGCTATCAGCATACGCAATTAAGTATATCTACTGATTCGGATATGATTTTTGGAGATTTTTATAATCTAGAATTGACATGTATTCTTTTGCGCATACACTGATTGTGTACAATTGTCCATAAAAACGAATAGCATCTGCCAATTTTGGACTTATGTTTTCCATAGATGAAGAATTGAAAGAGCATCAACAACAACCAACTATCGTGTAAGTGCAATATCGGCCGATTATTCATGAACCCAGAAAATTTCCCAAAATTTTAGTTTGATCTTTTTTTAGTCCTTAATTGTAATCTAAAGTTTAGTCTAACAAAACTGATTTAACAAATAATTTAATATATTAATACTAAATAAATACAGGCTTTTTAACAATGAACAAAATAATTGGATTTACTTCAAAACGATTTTTTTTTTTGAAGTATTCTTTGTCTTATCTACTAGCATGCCTCAAATATTTATTTTTTTAGGTCTTAGTTTAGCCATAATTTCGCAGACATCAAAATTTGGTGTTTGAATTCAAAAAAACAAGCCAATTGATAATAAATTGGACTCTCAAACAAATAATCCTACATGGACTATTAGAAATATTCTTGTGGGATAAGCAAATCAAAGATTTGCCTATTTTGCTCCCACTATGGGTCGATCAAACTTAAAAAATGGATGGGCTAATGAACATTTTTATTGGTTTGTTCATTGAGGATAAACAAGAACCGCATGTTTCATTTTAAAACTGTCGGACCAAAGAAATCCGCCAGCGAAACAAATTCAACCGCGTGGATCAACTTATTCTGGCGGTGGTTTAATTGAATCCGCCAGCGGCCTTAGATAATAGGCCAACGACTACATATGATTTTAATCATCCAACGACTCTTACTCTTTTCACTATAAATTCAGCTCAATTCAAACTTAAAATTCACACCTTCTACACCTCTACCTCTAAATTTCTCAATTTCATGCAATCTCAATACTCATTTTTCCTCATTTCAAGCACACCTACTTATTCCATCTCAATCTATCAGAAAATTTCTTAAGATCCCTTTTTCTAACAAACATGGCAACCCCATCGCAACATTTAGAACAAAAAACAATAAAAACTGGTAGAGTTCGTGGTGTCAAGTTTACGATGGATGAAGACGAATCAATTTGTAAGAATTATGTATTTTTTACAGTAAATCAAATCAATGGTTGCCAACAACATGGGAATACGTTTTATGGAAAGCAATTGAAAAATTTCGTGAAAAAACTGGTAACATCAATTCTCGTAATCCTGAAGAGTTGTCTCATTGTTTTCATACAATCAGCAAAGAAGTTAGTGAATACGTAGCTTTGATCATACAAATGTGGTGCTGCAAAAGAAGTAGTGAAGGTGAACCAGATGTGTAACGAAAATGTCGAGAAGAGTGGCAAAGATCCCACAAAACTGGTTTCCAATACTAAAGTTGTTTCAACATTCTGAGGATGCTTAACAAATTTCCATACGTGTTGGAAGGTAATCAAATGCCAACAAGATCACCTTATGGTCCAATTTTGCATGCTTTTTAGAATGATACACCTGCTTCCTCACCTGAAGGAAATGCATCTCAACATGTTGGGTCTCCAAATAGTTTGGAACAACACAACACCAATCCGGATGTTAATACCAGTGTCTAAATAAGAAGAGGAGGGGGTCAGAAAGCTAAAAAAGCAGTGAGAGATGAATCCAAAAGAGTAGCATAAGGAGGTTCAAACAAGTTTAAATATTCTGAGCACAGGGAATTCGAGCGTCAAGTAGATCAAGATAGAAAAACGGAACCAAGGCATGGCATTAATGCAAATTCGAAAAATTCGTCTTTCACGAGAACAACATTACATGGATTTTAACAGGAACAAACTACTCTCTATGAACACTTCAACAATGAATTCACGACAACTTCTTATATGGAAAAGGAAGTAGATAAGGAGGAACAATAACTGGATGAACAACAATACCCACAAACTTCCCAGTATGACGATGCCAATGCCTCCGAAGAAGAAGAAGATGATGATCGCCTTGATTAGTTAGATCTAGCTAATTTTAATTTATATATCTTAGTTAAGTTTTATTTAAATGTAATAGTTTAGCTTAAATTAGTTTTAATGTAATTGATTTTAACTTATCAATTAGTTTAAATAGTCTCACTACGCTACATCTTACTTCAAGCTACATAAACTACTTAAAACATAATTAAAATAAACAACATTTAATTGCAAAAAACAACCTACGCCATTTTTTGATGACCCCGCGTAGCTCTTTTTGTAGCCCAAAGGTGCTTAGATAGATCTTTTCTTAGCTATCCATAGAGGTCCCGGTTTTGAATTCTGTCAGTGGCTTGTCTATATTCTCTTGCAGGACGGCCATGGTGCACTACAAGCCTTGACCTCAAATATTCGTCTGCATAACTAGTCCAGGTGGGGTCACATCTAGTTTCCTCAATGATCATGTTATGCAGAATTATGCAAGTCAGCATAATTTTGTTCATTTCTCGAAGATCAAAAAAGCGTGTCGGCGCAGCTATGATGGCGAACTTCCTTTTCAAATTTCCAAAAGCGTGTTCAACATCCTTTCTCGCACCCATTTGCTGGCCATTAAAATACTTCTTATCCTTCGCAGTCGTTGGTCCAAACCCTGTCTAACTATAAGCTTAAACCAAAGTTGACCATTCAGGATAGATCTCATCTATAAGATAATACACCTGAGTGTAGTCATGATCGGGAGTCCAAAAAAGCATGCCAAAACCAACAATAAGTAGCCGAATCTTCCAAAATTACAGTTGGTGTTGGATAGTGACCCTTATATTAACCTTCCCATTCAACATGGCATGAATGCCGCGTCTAGTGCATGCAATCAAGACTACCTAACATTCCTATAAAACCCCTCTTTGTGTTTTCGGTGGTGATTCTATCAGCATCTGAGTAGGTATTCGTAAGAAAGTTATACCAAAATGGTCGACTATTGCAAAATATTTTCAGATACCTAATTTTGGTTGTTTTGCCCATACATAAGTACTTATCTATGGAATCCGCTGATACCCCATTACATAATATTTTTTTTCCGGAGGGCTGCAACGACCTTTTGTTTAGGACTAAATTCTCGGACATGTGGTACATCAAACTGATAATTAAATACAGGTTGTACCTGACAAAGCTCAGCAATAATCTTTTGAGTTAAGTTGTGGCCCATGCAGAATCGACGTTGAAAATCTGCATAGGAATACACACATCCAGGATTAAAATAATCATGCTCATCTTATCGTGGTAAAAGTATCGATTTCTCCATGTCCATCTTATAGTCATAGATTGTTGTGGCTCTAAAGGCTTTGGTATCATTCCTGAATGTAATTCCAACATTTCATCGCCTTCTATCCTCAGTTGCTTCTTCATCCATTTGACACAAAATCTCTACATATATTTCTTCCTCTTCTTGATACAAGGTTTCATCAATTTCCATATCTTCCTCATAAGAACCAAAATCAGTATTTATTGTTGAATTAAAAGCGACTGAAATTAAAAATTATTGGTAAAAGATTGATCGTAGAAAAGAGTGTTGTTATTTTGGAGGATGAAATTGAGTAGTATATATTGGGGTGGAAAATAGTCGTTCATGTGACCATTACAAAAGTAGTTGTTCGCGACCTATGTTTACCCGCCAGCGGATGAAGTTAACCGCTAGAGGATGAAGTTAACCCGCCAACAGATTATGTTCGACCGCGTATTCCTCTCCCACCCGCACATGTCACAGTTGTCCGCCCTTTATAATTTACCATAATGGAAAACCCACTTTGACTATTATCACAGGTTCAAACTATCCAAATGCAACAACCAACCTTGACAACGACACTATGCGCCACAACATAATCTCATCCAATTTGCACTTACCCAATTTCAATTCTTTTTGACTAAAACTCTATTCATCCCATACTAAACAAAGGTTCTGCTCATAATCATTCAAGTTAATAAACCAACAAACACACTCCACTTGATGCGTAAAACAGTAAGCAAAACAAAGGGATAAATGCACCAACAAAACTTAGCTTTAATCTTGGCCGAATCCTTATTATTACTGCACACTTAGGGTTACACAAACTCTTCTTGTTCCGGACACCCAAACCTTCACAATCAGACTTTTATAGCCTTACAAAAGTTATATACAAATAACTGACTAGCAGTTACATATTTGCTTTACACAAGGCAGTTGGTCAACCATGCCAACTTGCATACCTTCTTTCCTAAAGCCATAGAGGCAGTTCCTATCCTTGGAAAGCATAAATTAAACACCAACTCCGTGTAACCAACTTTTAACCATCAAGGCCATGTGACTGGCACATCTCTCTAGCCTTGCAGCGCCATGATAGCTTGTCTCAGCCAAAGTATGACCATCATAGTTGTGCATCACTCCCCTAATGATGCAAGTGTGCTTATGTAAGCCTTGCTTGCAGCTCTGCATGCCTCTTGCACACAGGCTATGTGCCAAATTATTTTGGTATCTATTGATGCTAATTTCGCATATTTGTCCATGTCCAAACCCTGTTTGGCCCATGTCTTGGCCTAGTCTGCAACACTGAATACATCATGCATTTTTGGCCTTGGTCAACTTGCAGATAATGCGCCATCTTAGCGCTTCATTACTAGGCCGCTTGATCGACAGGTTATAGACCTCCCCCACCAGCTGAACTCGACGCCCTCGTCGGATCTTTTTGTTGTAGGTAAGCCTGAACTTATTCTTCAAATTTCCAAAATGTCGTGTCCTTCTCCCAAGAAGCCTTTGAATATGGTAAACCATTCCACTTTACTAAATAATAGGTTTTCCTATTCTTCTTGGTTTGCCCCTCAACTCGATCATCAGGTATACTCTCAACTTGCTTGTCGAATTGTGATCTGATTACTAGTGGTGCACGCTTCGATTGATGTCTCGAAATGTCCAATAAATCAGGATGGTACTTTTTCAAGAAGCTGACATGAAAAGTGGGATGCACTTTCAGTCGTTCCGGCAAAATGAGTCTGTAAGCCACCTTACTAAATATTTTCATCACTTTAAAAGGATCATCGTATCTTGGAATCAAGCCTATATGCTCTGTCTTGCTAGATATCTTATTCCAAATTTGGGGCATTAGCTTTAACAATACCATATATTTCACCTCAAATTCCACATCTCTACGACGTAAATCAACATACTTATTTATCCTTCTCAACGCCTTGGATAAACTATCACGCGCCTGTTCAGTCATCTCCATCTCAGACCTTCCATAGTGGTATGCTGCTGGACAGGTGCCTTGCTTCTTAGCATTTGGCACCTCATGAGGGGCTAATGGTTGTTGTCCTGTTGCTAACTTGAAAGGACTCATATCCATATGCGAACTTTTGTGCAAATTGTAACAAAATTGAGTTGTATCCATCAACGAAACCCAATTTCCCTGGCTTGTACTCTTCTAACAATACATTTATCCTCTCTGTCTGACCATCGGTTTGAGGATGATTGCTAGTAGAAAACTTCAATTCAGACCCAAGCAATCCGAACAAGGTAGTCCAAAATCTGGCTGAAAACCGTGAGTCCTTATCACTTACAATCACTACATTCTTGATGAACAAATCCGATGCAACGTCTGCATTAATAGAATGGGGACAGGGAATGAATGTAGCATACTTCAAATAACGATCGACAACGACCATTATCGAGATAAATCCTTGCACCTTAGGCATCCCATTAATAAAGTCCATCAACAAGCATTTCTATGGCTTGTGTGGAATCAGCAAAAGTTGTAACAATAGTGCTACATTAATCTTTCGGTCTTTTCCAGTTGACACACTAAGCATGTCTTCACATACAACTCAACATCTTCTTCCATCATAGGACAGTAGTAAGAACGAGAAATCAGAGCATGTGTCGGTTCCATGCATGGATGACCATCCCAAATAGAATCATGCGTCTCTCGAAAGAGTCCCCCCCCCAATCCACCTGAATTGGGTACATAAATTCTTCCTACTTTGGCATAGAAGACTCCATCATCTATCCAATATCGAAGAACGATCTCACTACAGATCTGCTTAGTCAGGTGCACACAAGCCTGATCATTTTTTGTTTCTTCTTTGATTCGAGGCAACTACCCTGGCTCAATCGTGGTCAGTGCCGCAACATATTCTACTACCAACTTCATGCTCAACGCATCTGGTACAGAATTAAGCCTTCATGGCTTATGTTCGAATTTATAGCCGAACTCGCTCAAAAAGTCAAGTCATATTGCTTGTTTTGGCGAAAATTTCTCCTGGATGGTACAGAACGTAATAGCCACATTGTCAGTCCTTATGATGAAATAAGTTTCCAACATTTAATGACGCCATGTTCTTAGGCAATGTATCACTGCCAACATCTCATTTCATGCACAATGTATCTCCCTTCAACATCGTTAATCTCAGGACTCTCATAAGCTACCAGATAGCCATCTTGCACCAAGACTCCATCTAGATCCCTGTCTGAAGCATCAATGTGCAATTCAAGTGGTATATCGAAGCTAGGAAAGCGGAGAACCGACTCTGTCGAGACCTTTTCATTTAATGCATCAAATGACCGCTGACACTCGTCAGTCCATGCCTAAGATTTGCCCTTCCTCAACAAATCTGCCAAATGGGCTACTTTCTTTGAATAAACAACTATAAAACACCGATAATATTTAGCCATACCCAAGAAAGAACGAAGTTCTCCCAACTTGTTTGGCTCAGGCCAATCCATAATGGCCTCTACCTTTTTATGGTTAATATGCACGCACCCTTGCGATATCACATGGCCAAGGAAAGTTATTGTGGTCTAGGAAAACTCACACTTTTCCTTCTTTACATATACAAACTAGCTTCCTTAAGTTTCGCAAACACTTTGCGAAGATGCATCGCATGCTCTTTTAAAGTCTCACTGTAAATAACTATGTCGTCCAAGTATACTACTACAAAGCGGTCAATATACTCAGAGAATACATCATTCATTAAGTTGCAAAAGGTTGCAGGAGAATTTGCCAAGTCGAATGACATTACACGGTACTCATAAGAGCCATACCTGGTTACCATTGCAGTCTTTGGTTCATCTCCTTCTATTATGCGCACTTGGTAATAACCTAAGCGTAAATCCAACTTGGTGAAGAACTTAGCCTTGGATAATCTATCGAACAAGTAGGCCACTAGTGGAATTAGGTAATTGTTCTTTACAGTTAGCTTATTCAAAGCTCTATAGTCTACACACATACGAACCGAGCCATCTTGCTTCTTTTGGAACAGAACCGGAGCACCAAATGGAGCTTTAAACGGTTGTATATAACCTGCCCCCAGCAATTCAAAAATATGCTTCCGCATTTCCTTGAGTTCTAGCGGTGACATACGATACGGTGCTTGTGCAGGTGGCCTTGCCTGACACCAATTCGATCATATGATCGATCCTACGCCGCGGAGGTAATGTCTTAGGCAGTTCTGCAGGCATCGTGTCTGCAAAATATTGTAAGACCTCAGCTATCCCATTTTCAACTTCTACAACCTTTCCTGATTTGATCTCAACCAACACGCCTAGGAAAGTAGTCAAGCCTTTACGTAGACCTTCTTTCACCTGAATCGCAAACAAGCATGGCTTAAGTGTCTTGTCTGGTTCATCACTTTGTCTCACCCTTGGGACAAAACATGGGTATTAAGGGTGGTGAATTAATATACCATCTCCATGAAGAAGTGGCGACGCCTTCGTCGCGCGAAAGATATTCATGCCCAATATAAGGTCATATCATCCATGACCATCACTAGAAAATCTAGTTTTCCTTTCCATTCTCCAACTTGAACACCCGCATTACGAATTTTCCCTCGACTGGTTTGTGGTTCTGAGTTAACAGCCTTGATGGTGCTAGCCGTGCTAGTGACAGTTAAGTTCAATGCTAAGCCAACGTCCGGATGAATAAATGACTTGACAAAAAAAAAGAGTTTGGCAACATTTTCTTCCGCCCCCGACCACATACCTCGTAGCCCTCTTGCTTTTCCTTTTTTTTTTTTTTAAATTAATTTATTTATTATAAGAATCTATTTATTAAGAAAGAAAAGAAAATATTTTTACAAATAATTTGTTGGAAGTCTAGCCACAAGTTGGGCTCCAACACCTTCTTCAAAGACGAAGAAGATAAAGAGTCAAGATTTTTTTTTTCTTTTTTCGGAACGGTTTGATAAAGTAAATGCCAACTGCAAAGTAAACGGTTTTGTTCACACATAGTCTCCAACTTTCGTCACCGTTGATGTCTATTATAGAATTTGATCCTGTTCCCTGTATCCTCGTCTGAAACTGTAGAATGGGGAAGAGATACAGATCGAAAGAATCTATACGTATTCCATTTCCTTCTGGGACATCACTTTTTCAAGATACACTCTTCTTACTAGTAAAGTCTTGACTCAAGAGAATCCATGGCTGCGAATAGGATTACTAATTTGCCTCGGGATGTACCATTTTAAAAATGAAAGATGTGTTGTCTTATGTAGACTTTGTAGACTCTCAAGTAATTTTAAACTCGAGAGAATTGATTCCTTTTATCAATGGAGTTTTTTTCTTTGTGACCTTGAGAAGACTTTCGGCATAATTTCACAAGTCGTCTCAGATCTAATTGCTTCAACTATGAGCAACTTACGAATTTCGCCCAATCGATGGCAGTTCGATTCTTGCAGGGAAGATGATGAGAGCTATTTTGGTCATCTTAAAACTATTGCTAATATCATACCCCTGGGGAGTAAGGACTGTAAGTCTTTGTGAATTTTGGTTGTTCTGGTTGAGTTTTTTCGCTATTATTTTGTGATTTTTTGTCATAGGGTAGTTTATATTCACTGAACGCAAAGCCTATATCATTTGTCCCTTAATTTTGTTATGTAGGACTCGTATCCACTGCCAGTCTCCCATCATGTGGTCTCTTGCCTGAAACTAATTAACAAGTTTCAGTAACAGTGGCAAACCATTACTTGTATCTGGTTGAAATTAAGCTGGAAATTTCTCCTCATTAGCTTATTTTATACTAATGAATTGAACTTACCGTATTTGTTAACTTCTTGTAGAAAACTGCACTTATCCAAAATGCTTACCGTCGATGCTTATATGCATTGGACTTGAAAAAGGAAGAGGAAGAAAAAGTTGAAGAAGTAGTGGAAGAAATTGAAGAATTAGAGGAGGAGGAGGAGGAAGAAGATGATGAGGATGATGAAGAAGAATATAAAAAGTTACTACTAAGAAGGATCAGAACACAAGCACAAGCGACAAGAGTAATGCTACATATTCTATCAGACATTCTCTTACTCAGTAGCTGATTTTGTGTTTTTATCCTAATTCCCGATCTTCTATGTTTTAGGCTGCAATACTTTTTCGAGAAGCTGCGCTAAGCATCAAGGGTACGTTAAATCTCTGTAAACCTCGAGTTTAATTCTCAATGTCCCCATATCTGATAAGTTTGAGCTTCTCTATATTTTTGGTAAATGCAACTGTTGTTTTCTTTCCCGTAGGGTGAGGTTAGCATCCATTATGTATGTATGCATAGACTTCTATGCATTTTTCACATCTGATACTAATCTTGCTTCCTTTTCTTGTATGTATGCTTATTACCTCTTACTAGTTTCCAGTGGTGATTTTGGAATTGGACAAGATCAACTTGTTACAATGACAGGAAATAATGACTTTGCTACCTTAGAAGAGCATGGTGGTGTAAGTGTGCAAGTATTGAAACTTTTGTATTATTTTTATTCATCTACACAGGTTTTGTACTCCTTATTCATTAAACCTCCATCATGCTTTACATCAGGTTGGTGGACTATCAATTAAGTTAAAGACAGATCTAGAAAAGGGCATCAGTGGAGATGATGCCGATTTACAACATCGGATGCAAGCATTTGGTTCTAACACATGTCCTTGTAAACTCCCCCAAAGCTTTCTGGTAAATGGCGGCTGATCATTATTCCCCATCCCTCCTGTTAATTGAATATATTCGAATTTATTCATCTAACGGTTAACGTTTCGGTGTTCTCTGTCGTGAAGAACTGATGTAATTTCTGGTATCGTTCATTTACATTTGTTATTGTAGATGTCCCTCTGGGAAGCCTGGCAGAACCTAACCATTATCATCTTGATTATAGCTGCAATAGCATCCTTGGCCTTGGGGATAAAGTCAGAGGTGAGTTTAAATGTAGTGTTATTGGCAGTGTATTTATTATCTTTTTTAAAAGATTTATGGTGATATATTATTATATGCCACAAAGCAATTCTCAAGGCACTGCAATTTGCTTCTCAAGGATTTCATGAGTTTATTACATGTGCGTAATATGTGGACGAATGGTCTTTATATCCCAAAGATTGTTCATGTTGTAGTAGTTTTGGTCTGGACATAGAATCTAAGGGATTGATGCGCTTGTTCGCTTAGAGTTAGTCACACAAGGTTAACTAATTGACTACGTGATAACTGTATCGAAGTCTGGTCCGAACAAAGTCTGTACAAGTATAGTCTTCAAATAAAGGGCGGGTCCATAAAGTCCTACTTTGAGTTGTTGAACGAATGTTTTGAAGATATGGATGGAACAATAAACTGGTAGAGCGTCTCATAAGTCAATAGGTACGGTAGGGGTTTTATATAAGTTAAGCCTGAAATGGGGTGCTTTTTCTCTCTGGTATTCTTTCTTAGATCAGATAAGTGGACATAAGGAAATCTGCAAGTATTAACCCTTTACTTGCCATGTTGCTGACCTTGGAAGATTATGAAGTCTCATCTTTGTCTGCATTTGGTAATATAACATGTTTTAAAGCTCATCAACCCTACCAGTTTTAGCTTTAAGACAGATTTCCATGCAAAATCAGAACACAAGTTGTTTATGTATGAAAAACCACATGTGTACTTAATTCTTTCTCCGACTTTCAAGCATCTTTGTCCTTTTGCGGTAAATTGGTGTAGAGCATGAGGGTTGACAAACATTTAGGATAAATTTATTGATAAAGTCATGTTGTTACTTTGTTTATTAACCATCGACCATTGCTGTTAGGTGAATATATATGCTCTCTGCAGTTCAGCTTTCTAGGGAGAGTTTATGTGCCAATCTAAATGCATGTGAATGCTTATCTGTTGTCAAGCTTTTGTTTTACTTGTTCTGGTTTTCTACAATTATGGTGAGTTTTGGATGTTTTTACAATTTTACCTTGCTTTGTTTAAAAACATCGTGCAATTTATTTACTTCTTCAAGTCTATCCAGGGTATCAAAGAAGGGTGGTATGACGGGTGCAGCATTGCCTTTGCAGTTTTTCTTGTTATTGTTGTTACAGGTAACTGAATTTAATATCCGAAGCTCACGTGTAGTTCTTCTTTTCTCGATGACTGGGTTGATTTGTAGTTTTTGTGCATTTAGGGGGTGGGTGGGCAGTATGGTTTCACTTTTGTTCAAATCAATTTTTATAAATCAATTTTGGTAATTCTTATTTTCTTTGAATTTTTAGCCACCAGTGATTTCCAACATTCTCTTCAGTTTCACAATTTGAATGTCAAGAAGCAAAGTATACGTATAGAGGTTTGATTTCTAGACACAGTGCTTATCATCCTTGGTTATCTTTGTGTAAATTAACATACATAACATAACCTTTGCAGGTCATGAGAGCTGGTAAAAGAGTTGAGGTTTCAATATTTGATCTTGTTGTTGGTGATGTTGTTCCTCTAAAAACTGGTGATCAGGTGAATTATGTTAATTAACTTATTTGATCTTGTTCCTAATTTGCTCAGGTGCGTTGTGCTGATTTGCTTCCCTAATTTGAACTTTAAACCAATATTTTTCAGGTCCCTGCTGATGGAGTTCTGATTTCTGGCCACTCTCTTGCCGTTGATGAGTTTTGTACGACGGGTGAAAACAAGATTGTAAGTTGTTTTTGTTACCAATGAAGGGCTATCCTCATTGTAGTTGCTGTTTAACCATCTTCCTCCACCATGTTGTAATGTTACAGGTTAAGAAAGACAGCAAGTGTCCATTTTTGAAGTCTGGATGTATTGTCGCTGATGGTTATGGCACTATGCTGGTAAGATAACAAGTTACTTATTTTGATTTAATTTTCTTATCTTTTCTATTTTTTGTCTATGGTTCTTCTATACTGCTGAAGGGAAGCATGAATCATACTTTAATCGCTGAAAGTATATATAGTGAATCCCAGCAGTGTTATATACTGAACAGGATGTGCCCTTTTCAGTTAACTGTGGTCGGAAAAAACACTGAGGGGGGATCGGAGATGGCTAGTATATTGGAGGATACTGGTGAAGAAACTCCCTTGCAGGTTTGTTTTCTTAAAAATGTTTCACTTTAGTGATAAACATAAATACACATAGCTTACACGTAAATATTCATGGATGAGCAATCATAGGTACGTTTGAATAGTCTGGCAACTTTTGTTGGCATAGTTGGGCTTGCAGTTGCTCTTTTGGTGTTGCTTGTTCCTTTGATCAGGTAAATCAGAGTTTAGCAACTGAATCGTGTCAACTATATAATACTGTAGATTTTACTTCTTTTAACTTTATTCTTCCAGATAAATCTATTCAATTTATCAAAAGAAAGACAAGTGCTGGTGATGCGGTAGAGGAAGTTATTAAAATTGTCATTGTTGCGGTGTGTGGAGTTTTTTTTTTTCCAATATATTTTCGTAACTGTAGTTTCCTGATTTGGTACTAAATTAATCGTATACCTATTTAGGTCACCATTGTGGTTGTTGCAGTGCCTGAAGGTCTTCCCTTAGCAGTTAGCACAGCGTAAGTATCTGGTTAACCTTTCTGATCTCTATTACTTTGATTTGTGTTATTGTTTTGTGTTTATACTGTTTGGTTTACTATTTTTCTGGAAATTTTGAACCTTGTGCCAGTTTTTGAGTTATCTGTAATAGCTACTGAGTTATTGGTGACACCTATATTTGATTAGCTGCAATCATGTTTTTTGTATCTGATACAGTGCTGCTTATTCAATGTGGAAGATGATGTCAGACAAGGCTCTGGTATGTTTCTGGTTTGATATGTATATCTTTAGTTATTATAAGAATTATTTTGTTTTGGGTTGCTAGTTGTGGTACAATGATGTAGAAAGGTTTGGGAATTTGTCTACTGATGCAAATGGGATGAAGACATTGAGACATTGAGTTGATTCAGTCTGAAAATTCGATCAAATCAACCCTTGAAAACCTTTGTGTCTGTTTTTTTTTGGAACATGGCTAAAATTTTAAGGTCAGGTCTGTACAATCGAAAATTTTCTTCATGTGTATGAAGGGGATGAAAAAGCAAAAGAAGATGTGTTCGATTAGAACAAAACAAAAACAGGCATCTAAAGTTTTATATAGCTTCAGTCCACCAGATCAGAACCTGAATAGAATAAAGGACAATACGAACTTCTTGCACCTTCAATTGTGATAGAGATCTAAGCACCATGATAGTCGTGACACATGACTCACAATCATTGGTGTTCCGTATAACACAAAACTCGCCTTTTTTTTTGGCAAGATTTCAGACGGCTAATCGGGCCAATTCACGGTCCCAATCCCATCTACATGATTAATTAAAGGAGTTCCACCCTTTACGTCACTGTACCATAACTAGCGACCCTACATATCTTTTATTATAACGTAATAACTTATATCTAGTGGTTTAACTAACGTTATTGAGGTACAGGTGCGGAGGCTATCTGCCTGTGAAACCATGGGTACTGTAACAACCATTTGCACCAAGACTGGCACATTGACCTTGAATCAGGTGAGTTTTAATCATGATTCATGATATATTTCTTTTTTTTGTTCGCTTGCATTTCTATGGCTCTCGGCATTGATGAGTCGGTTTTTTCAGGGAAGGATTTTGATATTTTCTATCAGAAAATGAATTTTCTCTCTAATCAGGTGTTTAACTGTTCTCCTATCACATTGGCTGTTGGATTTTCATTTGAGTATTTTTAATCCCACAGATGGCTGTGGTTGACGCTTATATTGGCGGGCAAAAGGTAGGTTCACCTAATGACCGTGCTCTTTTATCAGCCACTGCAGAATCTCTAATTAAAGAAGGCATTGCACTGAACACTATAGGGAGTGTCTTCACATCTGAGGTATTTCGATTCTACTTCACTGAGTATATAGAGAGATAGTCAGGAAAATATATGTCCGCTGTTAATAGTTGCATTCTTGCAAGTGTTTGCACTTCTCTTGTCGGGTTGATTCACCTCTTTGAATTTTGGTGAACTTAATTTTTGCTAACATGCTGAAAATTTATAATATTGTAGATCGGTTATATTGTTATTCTGTAGTAAGCTGAATTTTTTTAGAGTTAGGATCTCCTGGAACCAGTTACCGATTCATCGTATATGTTATTTGGGCACGTGATTCTCTTATCACATGAGGTGCAATATGTGCCATTGTGACTAAGTCAAGGGGTGTTGCTAGTGTCTATCAGAATAAACTCTGTAGCTGATAATGAAGAAGTTGAGCATTGTCTTCATACTCTCCCCTCCTGTTGTAGTGTTCTGGTAGAGAATGTAATCTAGCAGATGGTTAAATACTCAGCAAATAGCAACAAAGAAAAAAAAAAGATGCCCTAATTAACATTTTCATGTCACATCATGTTAGGGTGGCGAGGTTGAGATTTCTGGGTCTCCAACGGAGAAGGCCCTGTTTTCGTGGGGCGTCAAGGTACTATGTCCTCAGTGGGTACTTTCTGATGGTTATTGTTCCCTGGATCTCATCTCTGTCATTTGCAATTCTGTCAGCTTGGAATGAATTTCGATGATCTAAGATCGCAATGCAAACCCCTTCGTGTATTTCCATTCGATTCAGAGGTAAAGCGGGGTGGTATCGCTCTGCAACTGGTAATTTAGCATCTTCAGAATTTCATTATCAAGTAGAAGTGAAGATATATCTTTATTTATAGATTGATAGACAGAATTGCTGCATATTTGGTCCATACTTGTGGGCGTTTATAATTTCTGTGATTCTTCCGGTTATTTTCTGGTAAATGCAAATTTGGGTTTATTATCTATCATGTGAACACTTGTCTTTGACATTTCTTTGGTTTGTGCCCTATCAAAAGTTTGCTCTGCATGTTAGTAATGTAGTTAATGATACTGATACCACAATGGCCCCATTCTCATGACTTTATATTTGATTTTTTTTAAAAAACTTGAAGCACTCTTGGTTATCATCGAAAACTTCCTTGAGTTATTCCGACAAATGTCGCACTCTTGGCTAAGTTCATTGAGTTATTCTAATTCGAAGCTAATTTTGATTGGATGTCAACGTGTATGGACATCATTATAGTCTCATGTTGGCATATATGATTCAACAGAACTGTTATATGTCAGAGTTTGCTATTTCACCTGTGATTCAGTAGAACTGTTATACATCAAAGTCTGATATGTTTGTAGAGGGTTATGTTTCACATTTAGTGGCATTTGATATGGTGTAATACAGAAGATTCCACAAATCCAATGACATAGTTCAAACTAAAATAATCTGACTCCTTTTGCAGACAAAGAAAGCTTTGCATGTCCAACTCATATTCCTTGTCTCCTCCACGCTGAAAGACCATTAATGACTACAATGTACTCTTTTACAGTCTAGACATCCCTCTAGTTCTTGTTTCCTGAGTGCTAGGGCATACTATTTTGAAGCACTGGTTGAGAAGTGACGTCCTCTTCATTCTGTAGAAACTTGTTTTTCAGTATCCTTTGTATAAATGTATGCTGCTTCCAAACCTGTTTATTTCCGCGAAATGTGAATGATCAAGTTAATAACATATGTGATGCACATTAATACAATCTTATGATTGCAGCCTGACTCTCAAGTTCATGTTCATTGGAAAGGTGCTGCCGAAATAATATTAGGCTCATGCACAGAATACCTCGATGTAAGCGGTGTGTGCCAAAAAATGGATAATAATATGGTAAATAATTAAATTCCCACATTCCTCATCTTTCAAGGAGTTCAGATATTTTTTTGTTTGATTAATATATGTAGATGCACATATCCTTCAGAGAAGCTTAATATATAAAATACCAATGCTGTCGAAAATTTATCCTGGCCCAGAGATTTTCTCAATTAAAATCTGAAAGGAAAAAGAAAAGTTTCCAATTGTGTTTCTGATTCCAAGTTCCAACCAAATCTGTGTTTCTGATCACAGGCGACATATTTCAAGAGGGCTATTTCAGACATGGCTGCAGGTAGCTTGCGGTGTGTTGCTGTTGCCTACAGATCATATGAGATAGATAAAGTTCCAATTGATGAAGAAAGTTTGGCAGAGTGGGTTATTCCCGAAGATGAACTTGTTCTGTTGGCAATTGTTGGGATAGAGGTACATAGGATTTACTATTGTTAAAGCTAGCTTCAATTTATTCTTTATTGTGTCCTCCGGAAGCAGTTTAGTTCATTGAACGATTTTGTTTCTTTGACCTCATTGAAGTATTGTATATGTATATACAAAAAAACCATAGTCATTCATGCCGTACGTTCTATTTCTCATGAATGTCTCTGTTGTTAAGGGTTTGGTTTTCTCGAGGATTACTTCATAGTTTAGTTGGTTTCCTTACAGATCTTTTTTGCTAATAGTTATATTTTGTTTTAGGATTCTTGCCGACCAGGAATTAAAGAAGCTGTAAAGCTATGCGCTAGGGCTGGTGTTAAGGTGATCCCTCCCTCCCTCGTAACAATTTTTATTATACATACTTGTGTTTGTCTTTCCGATCTTGAAGTTGGAGACGTTTCATGTGTCTGACATTAGGTATGCATGGTTACTGGGTACAATCTTGAGACTGCAAAAGCAATAGCTTTGGAGTGTGGCATACTTGGCTCTGTAGCTGATGCTAAGGAGCCAAATATCATAGAAGGAGAAGCCTTCCGAAGGTTGTCTGAATCCGAAAGAGGCATAGTTGCTGGAGAAATTTCGGTAGGACCTGAACATTTATGTTGTATTTGCGTTTTGTTATCCTGAATTGAAGTTGATGTGAAATAGTGATGGAACCCTGGCACTGCAACTCGTCAGACACATCAGAATTTGATTTGTCACACTTCTGGTGAAAATAATAACCACGTGGAAACAATGTTTGGTATGATTAATTTGAGAAAGAAGCTTCAAGAAGTTGAATATTTGGTGTAATGGTTGTAATCATTGTTTTTGGTACAATTTTCCTAGAAGCAAATGCAGCTATACCCAGTTCAATCTGAAGGGAAGGAAGAGGAGAAAATTTCTTGATGATTTCAGCGGCTTTTAGTCTGTATGTAGGCCTGTTTGTTTTTCTTTCCATTAAAGAGAATGGGAGAGGGAGAGACTGAGATATTAAACATCTGTCTCATAATGTGTATACAAGTGTTAGCTACAAAATGGGTGGACCAAAGAGAAGAAAAACTATCCACGCTAACTAAACGGAGATGGAGGTGGTCTTAAACAGATCAAGTGGACTCTCAGAAAGTAAAAATATAAGTACCATCTCATTTTCCTCAAATTTCTTAAGATCTCTTGTAAACCTTAAGAGGATAACAGAGACCGCTGTTCCCACCGCTGTGTTCACCAGTACTTGATACATGATTACTGCTGTCACATTTTTTTTAGAAAGTGCTATTCTTGTTGCGCAGCTTTTTGTTTTTCTTTCTTGTATCAATTTATTAATCCATTTCTTATTGGAAATTTTGGATAGCTATCAGTGATCAAATATATAATTGATATTAGATATTAATGCTTATGTGTTTGTTATTAATGTTCCTAAAGTATTTCTTAATCCTATAACCCAAAATGCTTATGACTTTGTGACACCCAGGGAATACTAAATGGTTAGCATTATGAATTATTGATTCATCGTTATGTTTGACTTGCAGGTAATGGGAAGCTCTTATCCTAATGACAAACTTTTGCTTGTGAAAGCATTGCAGAGAGGAGGTCATGTTGTTGCTGTGACTGGGGATGTGTCCAATGATGCTCTTGCACTGAAAGAGGTATTATTCTGCATCATATCCTCAATGAACAAAGACACATCTGTTATTTCTAATATGTGGCAGACGCCTCGCAAGTTTTAGGCATTTTGTTGCATCACATGCATATATGTGGTGTATGGATATCTGTTTCGTTGGTTAAATCTTACATATTTCAGGAATGAAATGAATTATGTTTTGATTCATATGAAAAAAGTCTAAAAATTGAAGCAAAATGGATGGTTGGGGAATATATGTTAGTAAATGGGCAACTATGACCTCTGAAAGTGTCATGTGTGCAGGTTCCCTTGGTGGAAACTTATTAAACATTAAATCTTTCTTTTAAACAAGATTGCGCCTGGTGAAGTTTGAATTAAGTTTATATAATACACTTTTCATCTTACACGTGTTAATTCTTTCATTTGGACTTTAGGCTGATATAGGGCTTGCCATGGGAATCCAAGGTACTGAATTAGCAAAAGAAAAATCGGACATCATTATATTGGATGATGATTTTGCTTCAATTGTAAAGGTTTGTTTGGAATATTCTGCTTGCTGTGCATCAAAATTAAATAAAATCTGTTTGTTTTCCGGAATGAAACGTTAACATTTTCTCCAAAGTGAAACACTAACTGTTTCGTTACTGTAATGAAGAGTGAAACTATTACCGTAACAAACGCCAAGTAAAGGGAAACAGGTCGCATACTGACTTTGTGTATCATCTTGACAGTTAATTGTTTAATTCCTAAAAAAGGTTTTTTGTTGTAGAAATTCACTTTAAGTAGTTACTATATAAGTGATTTCTGCGTCGGTACTTATGTAATTTGGTTGGCTCGGTGCTAACTACCTATGTTTTAGTCTGTCCCCGGTCAACTAAATCATTCAGAAAAATAGTCTCCTCCACAGTCAAGTAGTGATATTTATTCTTTGTTACCCCATGTGATTTGTGGTTTGCTTGCGAGTTAGACTACTTATCATGCCATGAATTCCTTGTCATTCTCCGATGTCACTGATATCTTATTTTCTGTAAGATGTAGGTTGTCCGCTGGGGTCGATCTGTATATGCAAACGTGCAAAAGTTCATTCTGTTCCAGCTCACAGTTAATGTTGGTGCTATCATTATTAATTTTGTGCCTGCGACTTCCTCTGGCAATGTTCCTTTAAACACAGTCCAGGTTGGTGTAGTTGTTTCTTTCCCCTTAGGTCGATGTTTTCCTCTGAAAAGACCAACGTTTATATGTTCACAGCTTCTTTGGGTTAATCTCATCATGGACACATTTGGAGCACTTGCATTGGCAACTGAACCACCTACAGATCATCAGATGGACAGAACTCCAATTGGTCGAAAGTTAGTATTCTTGGATTTTTTTTCAGATTTTGCTTACCAGATGAATATGGTTAGTTCTTAGAAATGGATGAATATACAAAACAATAACACTCTCTTCTTCTCATGTTTTCTCACTTAGATGCGGTTGCATCTCTTGTCCATATATTTGAAGAATTCCTTCATAAGTTAGTGTGACTAGTTGACAGTTTTCCATGGTTAATATTTATTTATTAGTAGTGCTTGCATAAGCATTTTTGGTGGAGGTTAAGGTTATAGTATTATGTCCAATTGAAGGATTTGTTTAGGGTATATGCTTTGGTTTAGAGTAGGTGGAGAACTGAATTCAATATCTAGGATTTTGTTCCCCAAGCATTTTGGGCGTGATTTGCTTCATTGGCCACTTTGTGCATTTTGTATTTACTGTCGTGGTTTTATGGGACACCCTCTACCTTGGCTACCACATATCTACGGCGTTTGTGAAACACGTACGAAAGGCCTAATGCAATGTTAGAGAAAGTCTACACTTAGTGACCTTTGTGGCTGTCAAGGAAGGTTTAACCCGACACAAATCCTTGGCTACCACATATGTACGGCATTTGTGAAACACGTACGGAAGGCCTAATGCAATGTTAGAGAAAGTCTACATTTAGTGACCTTTGTGGCTGTCAACCACACCCTATACCCAAATTTCCACATATGAGCTTAAGGAAGGTCTAATCCGACACAGCGACGTGTAGGCTGTTCCACCATTAAGTTTTCATGTTGAGACTCAATATTGGTTGACCTGTAGTGATGGTAGGGGAAGACTTACGGAGTGGGCACAAAAACGAAGAGGGATTTATTTATACAGTGATGGCTACATGGTTTTTGACATTTTTATGTACTATTAACTTGTTATGAAGATGGATTTATCTATATAAGAAGGCAGAAAAATGAAAATTACTTATTTGTTGAAGATTGTCAATAGATAAAATCATATTGTGTTAGAGACAGAATTTTCTAGTTGTTGTTCTCAAACTGAATATATTGTTTAGATTCTGCCCACCATCATCTAGGCAATCGTGTTATGGTAAATATAGATTCACATGATAATGGTGCTTGGTGCCTGGTTTGTTTTGTCAGGGAACCGCTCATTACAAATATCATGTGGAGGAACTTCGCTGTACAGGTATATTCTTAGTCAGAGGAACTTTGTCTTGCTCTGGTTAAATTAGTTTCTCTCTTCTGTAGTTACAAAGTTTAATTAGCTTCTGTTTGGAGATTGTAGGTTATATATCAAGTTACTGTGCTCCTCATTCTCAACTTCAAGGGTTTGAGTATTCTGCATTTAGGGAATAACAAAATTGATATCACAGAGAAGAATACTTTGATCTTTAATGCGTTCGTCTTTTGTCAGGCAAGTTTTTTTTATTAATTAAGACTGCGAAGTTCAAGAGAACAAATTGTTATCTTTAAACAGATTCTTAAAGACTTTGCCATCATTTTTTCAATCCATTAGTACCCTGGGAAAACTACAAAATATATTAATAGGAAAGCTAATAACTGAAAATCAAATTTGTAGTTATTCAATGTATTCAATGCTCGCAAGCCAGATAAGTTGAACATTTTGTGTGGAGTGACCAAAAACCGCCGCTTGCTGGTCATCGTAGCAGTCACACTTGTACTTCAGGTTAGATAATAATGGCTTGCCTGTCCTTTTTATTTATGCATTTCTTTTACGAATTATAATAGGGCTCATTATTCTCCTATCCAGGTCGTTATCATAATTTTTCTGGGAAAGTTTACTGGTACTGTTAGGCTCAGTTGGCAGCTATGGATTACTTCTATTATTATCGGTTTTATCAGGTCAGTTTTAATTTTAAAGAATTCAAAATATTTGTTTCGAGCTTTGTCTGTGAATTGTGTTCTTAGATCTATGTTGTCGTTTCTTTTTGTTGCTTTTCCATTTTCCAGTTGGCCTCTAGCTGTTGTTGGGAAATTTATTCCAGTTGGGCAAAATCCTCTCACCAAGTACTCTTCAACAATATGTCTGCTCATCCTTATAATAGTAGTTATTAGTTATAAAAATCTAAGCGACTAATCCTTAATCATATCTTTTTCATTTCCAATAGAATTAGACGATGGTTTTCTTCAGTTCCATCCAGTCTTACCTGTTCTTGATTTTGGTGTGTCTGTTGCTGTTGGGCTTTCTATATAATAATAGAAGTTCTTGTAAACTGACCTGAATGTAATCTGTATAACATTGTTGCACCTTTAGTCCATATGTTTCCAACTTCCCTTTATTCAGTGTGACAATTTGAGAGTTTCCCATGGTTAGTATATTTATTTATTAATTAGTGGTAGCATTTTTAGTGGAGGTTTAGGTTCTAGTATTTTTCCTAGTTGAATGATTTGTTTAGGTTAAATGGCTTGATTTAAGAGTAGATGGAGAATCGAGTTAAATCGACTTCAATTGTTTTCCTGTGTTCATTGATTTTTTAATCTTCATGATTTCTTCGTCTTCAATAATCTTAGAGATTCATGATTTAGATAGTAAAATCTGCTAACATATCAGAAACCTCCTTTACATCTGCCTAACTCTGATACCTAGAAATTAAAATTTGAACTACTTTTGTTCCCCATCTTTCAGAATTTGGTTTCTTTCTCGCAGTTACTTCCATTGCGGAAATTGAACCCTAATTTTTTCGTGTTTCTTTTTCTATGTTCAAAATTCATGTTTCCTATGATGTTATGAGCTTTATCAGAAAATGTCATTATGAGAGCACAACAAACTGATCTTATTTTATTTTTCGACTTCTTCCATCTTCTTACACCTGGTTTTATAGATTTTGTAGGTGCTTTTTTTTTTTTTTTTGATGGGTTAGTATAGTGGTTAGTTAGTGGTACTAACAATTACAAGGTTCAGGGATTGAACCCCTACCTCCTCCTAAGGAAGGAGCATGAGAACACTACTTGATGATGGTTGCCTTGAAAATATTGAAATATTGAAATTTCTTAGTTTAGTATGTAACAAATATTGAAATTTCTTAAATTATAGGAGCTTTTCTGGTTAGAGCACCTCCTATAGGTAGTCTCATTTTGATACCAACTCCATAACGACGGAGGACTAGTTCATACCAAGGAGGGACTCCAATAGGGTAAATATGAGACTACACAAAGCAAAATTTCCATTCACATGGGGGACTGTCTCCTATTTTTAGGTCTACATGGGAGACAGTCAGTCTGCTGCTTATGATTACCCCATGTGTACCCCGATCGAGGGTGACACTGCCATCCACTCCTTCACATGGAGTATATGAAAGAGAACTTTGGACTGAAAAAATAGAGGCAAATTAGAGCAAACTGATAGAAGGAGTGACACACCTCTTATGCTTTAAAAGTAGAAGAAAAACATAAATGGCTATAACAATAACCCCAAGCATATCATCATGTCAAAGCAAAACCCTTCTAGACTAAACAGAGATACATCTATATCTCTGCACACCCTTGCTTTAAACTGGATAAATGGTTTGCGTTGTCTGAGACCCTAACGCGCAGTCCACTAGACGGCAAAATAAGGATGTTGCCCTAATCCTTGAATATGTCCCTTAACCATGTCTTCCAATTGCTATTTTAACCCTTAGTACTCCACTAACTATCTGCGCTAGAATACTAGATCCAATATGAAACCAAATTTTATTTGCGTTTTTCGTTATTCATTCTCGTTTGAAATCACCCAAGTTTTATAGTTTTGGGACCAACAACGGTGAGATGAATTATGGTGAAGTTACTTTTTATATATTTTAGTGGTTACATAAGTTCGTGTATCATCAGTATCAATGTCGTCTCAGTCATAAAAATGTTATTTCTTCCCCAAAAGAACACGACTAACAGCACATTCAGACTCCAAATGAAGAACAAGGTCAAACCTGTATGAGGGGGCAAATATCATCCCTCACAGTTTTTATTTTTTTCGAGACGGCTTTTCGTAGTCAATAACTCTACTTGATGACCGAACCATGTTTATTGAACATTTTGTGTCAAGAAATTACAATAATTGATCAAGAGCGCACATGCCTTGGTCGTGGATTCCTTTCACACGTGTCCCTGTAGATAAAGAAGAAACATAATCCACAGAAGGGCGGGAGATTTCATCAATTAAAGTAACATACATACTAGGGACTAGATCTACCACTACGCCAAATTCTGGGATTAGATATACATAATACTAAACATCATTCAACGAATTACAATGCATGTTTCCTACATTTTTGGTATTACATTTTTTATTATAATTGTTACATCGTTCTTCTTCTTCTAATTATTGGGTTGTCCAACTTCATTGATCCTTGAAACTGCTCACATAACTCACCCATAATAGTTTTTGCATTGATCTCTTTATAATTACGTCCAGGACAATCTATCGACCAATGCGTACGACTTCCATAGCTAAAAACAACCCCTTGTTGAATGTTGTTTAGGTGATGGTAATATGTTTCCTCATCTAACCGTTGGAATTCAGCATGGTTGAAATGCTGGCACCTCAAAAATCTCATATTAGGATTAGCCTCAGTATTTGCTTCCCAACACCTTCTAATCTCATTGCATCGTCTACATTTGGAGTACATGAATGGGTAACTTATCGCCGAATGTGTTGAGATTCCAAACAAATTTGACAGGTTCTTTTGTCGAAGGGCCGATGGCATTCTGTAAATTAGAATAAAATACATTTATTTAATATTTGGTTTCCGCCATTAAAACAATTGAATATACTAGTTTGCGAATTTTTTGTGAAATTACCCGACTACGAGACTTGATGATATTCCCCATAAAAGTCCATATTTTTGATAAGAATGGTTTGACTTAAAGAAGTTGTGTTGATACGGTGTTGGTCATTAAATACACAAGGGGGAGACTTAGAGGAGTAGATGAAGAGATAAGACGAACGTTAAACGGGAAAACAGATTTTGAAATTTACAATTCTACATGTGTTAAGTTTGTTTTGTGGAGTAATAAAGAACATATAGTCAAGTTCTTTGCAACTAAAAATCTAAACAACCGAATCCATATAGTCGTGAAGCACTGGACATTCAATGTACAATTTAAATTGGTAGATATGATGGCGAACATATTAAGACACCATATTAAATAAAACACAGAAATGACTAGATCAGTTTTGGAGGTGGTAGTGATGAGGACAATGAGTTGCAGCAATTGGTGGACAATTATCTCCTTGGTTGACGTACTCTCATTGACTACATGAGGAAGTACCCTGATGCGAATCCAATTCATATATAAGTCATAAATCTCTACTCGGATAGTCCCATCCATATTCGGAATCAAACAAATCACATGGAGAGATTAAGAAGATGGATATAGAGAGAAAAAAATAGATGATTTACGATGTTGACTAAGGTGAACGGTGTTCCCCATATCTGTCTGAAGGCCACTGCCAGATGAACCTATCCTAATGGATTGAGATACTGATCTGAACTCTAATATCAACACAACTTGCATATACAAGGGAACCAATGGCCGATAATCCTAATTCTGGGTCAACTCAGCTGGCATATACAAGGGAACCAGTGGTCGATTTTATTGAACAACAATAAAAAAAAAATTCTGTTTAGCCTGATTGGTCTAGTCTCTTTATTATTTTATTATTATTATTTTTTGTAACGCAATCACTCTACTTTATCCCGGTAGTGGTAACAATTCGATGTGTGTGCCCCACCAAATCACTTGGAGAAACATATAAGTTTTCAAAAAATAAAAAAAATAAAAACAGAAAGTTAATAAGGACTCAACGAGATATGGTGAAATTACCATGTTATTTCTAACACCCGAGCTCTGTGCTTTTATACATATACTTTATTTTTGGGTTCCTCAACTCCTACAACCAAGATGGTTCCATCCATTTTGATTGGTTAGTGCTATCCTTAATTGGCATAAATTTCTAGGCTCTGGAGTTTATTTATTGCAATAAAAAGCTAACAAAAAGTTTCATCCCACCCCCAAACTTAAATCTAATATTGTCCTCAATGTTTCTAATTAAAGAGCAATACTAAAAGTATGAGTAACAAGAGGATTTAGTAAAGAGAAAGGTCAGAAAGATAGTATCTGGGTAAAGCGTAATAATCCTTCCACGGAGAATAAGGAGAGAAATAATTAAAAAAAACAAAAAACAATATACAACATACAACTACCTCGTTGGTCAATCAAGGTAAACAGGGTCCTCCAGTGGGACCTCCCCAACATTACATGTAGGAAAAGACTCTAAAAAGGGTTTCAATCTCTGACCGTTAACCTTTGAAGAACTAGTACCATCGGGTGTCTCAATTTCAACAACGCCATGAGGAAAAACAGTATAGACCACAAAAAGGACCGGTCCACCGTAACTTCCCGGGGAATAGATGCAAACGAGTATCATACAGAAGAACTTTTTGACATGGAGAAAATGACTTTCTTAAAAAATTCTTATCTTGCACAAGTTTCATTTTGTTCCTATACTCCTTAGCACTATCATGCATCTCTACGAATTTCTTCCAACTCATTATGCTGGAGTTTTCTGTGAGCTCCTTCCTTGTCAAGTGAAAAGTTTAGCTGCTTAACAGCCCAATATGTTATATACTCTAACTCAAAAGGTAAGTGACCTGCCTTGCCAAATACTAGAAGATAAGGTGACATTCCAATGCGGGTCTTAAACGCAGTACGGTAAGCCCATAAGTGGTCAGTAAGCCTCCACGACCAGTCATTCCTATTAGGATTAACGATTTTCTCTAGAATATGTTTTATCTCCCTATTGGAAACCTCTATCTGACCACTAGTTTGTGGGTGATATGGCGTAGCTACTTTGTGGGTAATACCATATTGTTTCATTTAAAAGCGCAAATGGTATATTACGAAAGTGTGTTCCTCCATCACTAATTATAGCTCGCGGTGTACCCAAACGTGTAAATATATTATCTTTCAAAAACTGGAGTACGACCTTGTGCTCATTAGTTTTACACATAACCGCCTCAATCCACTTAGAAACATAGTCTACAACGACAAGTATGTAAAGATAACCAAAAGAATTAGGAAATGGAACCATAAAATCAATGCCCCACACATCAAAGACCTCAATCACTAAAATAGATCATATTTTTACGGGAAATGGTCCGTAACTTCTGGCAACACTCACAAGAAACACAATGACTATGGGAGTATTTAAATAAAGAAGGATAGTAAAATCCACACTGCAATATCTTAACATCTGTCTTCTTAGTATTAAAGTGACCCCCACATGCATGTTCATGACAAAAGGACACAATACTGGACTGGTCACTCTAAGGAACACATCTCCTAATAATCTGATCTAGACAATACTTAAATAGATAAGGAACGTCCCAAAAGAAGTGATTAACCTTAGCTAAAAATGTAGAACGATCTTGCTTACCCCAATGCTGGGGCAGTCGACTAATGACAAGATAGTTCACTATATTTGTATACCAAGGAAATTCGAAAACAAAGAACAGTTGTTCATCAGGAAAGTTATCTCTTACAGGAGTGAAATCGTCAGGGGAATCCACAATAAGCCTAGGCAAGTGATTTTCTACTACATTAATTCTCTGCATCATTTTTGTCTCTGATATCTAACTTGAATTCTTGTAACAACATGATCCATCTAATCAATCTAGGCTTGGAATCCTTTTTTGACAAAAAATATTTCAAAGTAGCATGATCAGTAAAGATTATGACCATAGAACCTAATATGTAGGATCTAAACTTATCCAAGGAAAAAACGATGGCCAATAGTTCTTTTTCGGTAGTTGTATAGTTCAGTTGGGCATCATTTAGAGTTTTGGTAGCATAGTAAATCACATGAAGTAATTTGTTTTATCTCTTATCTTACACAACACCTATGACATAATCTGAAGCATCACATATAATTTCAAAGGGTAGGTTCCAGTTAGGTGCCTGGACTATGGGAGCGATAGTGAGTAAAGCCTTAAGCTTCTCAAAAGCCTCTAAACAAGCATCATCAAAGACAAACTTAACATCTTTTGCAAGTAAATTGCAAAGAGGTCTAGAAATCAAGTCAAAATCCTTAATGAATCGACGATTGATAAGTGCATATTTTACATATATTTAGTGTCGATTTCATGCTAGTAATTGCTTATATTCTTGCAAATTATTGTATATTAATCTTGTTTTCTCTTATTTATATTTTGTTAGGTGAATCATCCGAAAAGAAGTGTAAAAGTGT
The DNA here is from genome assembly GCA_023531105.1 of Papaver atlanticum. Classification (NCBI taxonomy): domain Eukaryota; kingdom Viridiplantae; phylum Streptophyta; class Magnoliopsida; order Ranunculales; family Papaveraceae; genus Papaver; species Papaver atlanticum. Next base: position 3,928,756 of record JAJJMB010006998.1, on the reverse strand, counting down.
CAAAGAACAAGTGGAACTCGTTCAAATCCAGGAGTTCTTAGTATCATCTTGAAGAGGGCGAAAATACGAAGCCAACGGCGAAATAATGGAGTCATTCTGACGTCGTATGAAGAAGTTAAGGGCGATAGAAGCAAGCTAAAGTTGTGATTTATGCACAGAATTGCTAAAGGCACCCGCCTGAATTACTCGAGGCAGCCACGATTCAAGAAAGAAGTTAAACTGTCAGTTTTCTGAAATTGACAGTTGAAAGCAATTACTAAAGGCACCAGGGAATCAGGGACTGCCATTTTCTTCCAAACACAGTCGTCTTCCTCCTCTCCCCGATTCACGACCAGTTTTCCCGGTTGAGTTATGTGATGTTGATAGCAGTCGGAACTTGCAGGTATATGGGTTGGCAGCAATGGATGAAGTAGTCTGTGATGCTGATGGAGCTCGAAAGGGAAACAGAGTATTATCTGCTGCCATTGTCATTGACGAGAAAAGAGTTGATATGATGGCGTTGATCGATGGTGAGTGCTACTGTGGCTCCAATAGGAAAGTGATGACCGGTGACTGATGGGGATGATGAGCTTGGTGTTGGGATTCGAAATCAGTTAAGGTCCGGAGTAGGTTAATGCCATTAATGGTGATACTTTTGGTTTGTTATTCCATTGGCAGTCAACGGAGTTTTGCAGCGATGCTTTGTCGGTGATGATGAATGAAGGTGAGGAAGGTGAGCTCGAGCGTAAACATAGAACAAATGGTGGGTTGGATGCCGTAACATGAAAGATAATGGATTTGTGATGATAGGTTTTGGATGGTAGAGTTTGTTGGAACTGCAACAATGAAATACTGAAAAATGATGTCAAAATAAATTTCTGAAAATGAAATAACACACTCAAATATTTAACAACACACTGAGGACAGAGTCACTTGATCATCAAGCTGCCCTTAACACGATAGTTCACTGGTATGCCTCAAAAATGAGTGATGCTTATACCTTGTGGTGAAGTCGTATCCAGGATAAAACTGCCCATTGCAAGTACTATAAGCACTACAACACTTTCCCACTTACGAACTCAACAACAAGAATTATGAGGAGAAATAAATACACAAGCGCACAACTAAACGACAAGAGGAGAAAATAGTTAGGGATAATAGCCTGCTCTGGTACATCTTCAAATGAAGAAATCCGTTTTCTTTTATAAGCAGTGAAAATGGATTTGACATAAATTACTTTTGGTAACTTCCTCATTAAACATCAAACCATTTAAGAAATTAAAATCATGTTTTAATTTTAATAAAATAGTTTAATGAACTTAATTTTTTGTTTTAATTATTCCGTTTAGGAATTAGAAACTTATTTAAATAATCCGTTTAGAAATTAAAATACTTATTTTGATTTTCATCCGTTTAGGAATTAAAACTTGCTTTTAATTTTAATCTTGGTTAAAATCATGCATGTGCATAAATGCATTAGGCATGTCAAGTGTCTCATGCCCACCAATATTTTCATTTCATTCACTCATAGAAAATGAGTAAGCATCCTTAGACCTTTAGGTCATTAGATCAATTCTAACCAAGACCAAAAAACTAAAACACATTAAAAAGACTCATTTTCTCCAACAATCCCCCACATGAATGAAATACCGATAAAAAATCAGAAATCGGAAAGCGAGAAATACCACTATAGGCAAGAGGTGTCCATGAGGTCTTGAACCTTTGCTTAGTGAGAAATTGCCGGAACTACTTGATGGACAGTGAACGTGATGTCTTGAACTGCCATCGTTTAGTGTAATTCGAGATAATAGCCACGCGTGATATCTCTCTAAGTGCTGTTAAGTTTGTGCCGTTGTGTCCATTTTGGCCCTAGACATATCCCGTTTCTCAGAATGCTCTAGAGAATTAGCTCCATTCTCATAGGAAGCGACCCACTCCCTCATTCAGATACGTGAATTCCATCAAGAGTGTTTACTGCTACACCCCACATCAATCTTAAATTGAAACTATAGAACTCATTAAGACTTAATTAAAAGTCATCCTCCACATGCAGTCACACTATCACGTCTACACCATATTGAAGGGACAAAGAATGAAATTCTCTGATAGTGTTTACATTAAATCGCCACAAATTAGTTGTGTCATTCAAAACCTTTGTTAGAGCATTGCTCGGTCGAACTCGCAAGCGTTGATATCTCAAGCTTGTTTGTCAAGTTTAGTTTCAAAACTATAAGTCTTGATTTCTAGTTTATCTACAGTTAAGTCTCGGATTAGGATAGATTGTGTAGTTGAGTTTTAGACTTCACGACGTTCATCGATTGAAGACGAAGAACTGCTAAGGAGAGCTTGTGGAACTTCATCAACAAAAGGTATATGAAGACTTGAACTCATCTATCACTCAGAAAGTCTATTTATACTCTATCTCCTTCTTGAGACAAAAGTCGTATAACGATATAGTTTTCAGTTTATACACTTTTGATATTTCGAGCTGAGTTTAACTCACTTACATGTTTATCGAAATATGTGTTGGTAAGCTTTTGCTTTAACCAAGTTCATCTTATGTTCTTGACGCAAGTCAAAAGATAATCATGTGGAAATGGCCTTGTAACATCTTACATGATTTGTGTGAGAAAGTCATTTGAAGTAGACTCAGAATGTTTCGTATTGATCATTAGATCACTTGAAAATTGCTTTGAAGCGACCGACAGCCAGTGGGTTGATTCTTCGTTTTCTCTCTTTTTGTAGGAGCAGATCCGCTGACAATAGTTTGTGTGAGACAGCTATTCCCGTCTTCCGAGAATGTTTCAATGATTGAAAATACAGTTTAGAACGATTAACCATGATTGAATATAGCATAGTGTGAGTACTTGCATATATGTTATCCATATCCGAAAACCATGGTATGCATACCCGTATGCGTACTGCTTGGTTTGGTAAAAGTCCGGGAACCATGGTATGCATACCCGTATGCAAACTGATTGGTTTTGTGAAAGTCCGGGAACTTAAGTATGCATACAGGTATGCAAACAGTCATAAGTTTCAAGTTCCGGAATTTCAACTGAGGTTGGTGGTATGCGTACCGGTATGCATACTGGCGAACAAAACTCAGTCAGACTACTTAGGTATACGTACCTGAGTAGGTTAAGTTCTAAAATCGGTTTATTCATGAACTAATACATTTATATTAATATTAAGGAATGCAATCTTTTGCAAACCGTGGCTATAATGTTCATGAATTGATTCAAGTGAATCAAAATCGATTTTGCTTCAATTGTGTCTTGTATACTTCTACGAGAATATAAACAATTGAACAACTCCATAACTAGTTTCATTTGAGTCATTTGAACTAGTTGTGATTGAGATGAACAAGGTTGATAAGAAAGTATTCATGTGGATAACTTCGGTTAACTAATTTTGAACCAACCGTGTGCATATGTTGTTTAGGTACGGTTACCCTTATCTAAATGAAAGCACATTTCATTTGTGTATAACAAGTTAAGTTCGATCTAGCGATTGAAAGATATTAGCTTGAATCTAATCAGGTTTTCATCTAACGGTGAATATTGAATGCTTTGTTACCAAGGAAACTTAGATTGCAAACCTTGATTTGAAAACTATATAAAGGAGAACTCTAGCAACTGGGAAACCTAATCCCCGCACCTCCTGTGTGATACTAGTTGCGACTAGAGTCGATTCTCCTTTAACCTTTTGTTTTTTCCAAAAACCTGTAGGTTAACGACTTGAAGACTTCATTGGGATTGTGAAGCCAGGCCCAACTATTTTATTTGTAGTTGAGTGTTCTGATCTTGCTTTATTTTATCGTGATTGAGTACTATCTTCTCTAAGATTTGCTCGAGATTTATTCTCTGATAGGTAAGATAAAAAGTAGTCACAAACATCTTCGTCTCATCATTTGTGATTCCACAATATCTTGTTTCGCTACCATACGATTAAGATTATTGTGAGGTGATTGATATTACTAGGTTGTTATTCGAGAATATAAGACCGGTGTATCAATTGGTTCCTGTTCACCTTGATTTATCAAAATACGGAACAAAACTCATAGGTATTTCTGTGGGAGACAGATTTATCTATTCAATAGACTTTTCTGTGTGAGACAAATTTGTTTATTAAAGTCTTCGACTTTGGGTCGTAGCAACTCTTAGTTGTGGGTGAGATCATCTAAGGGAATCAAGTGCTCAGAGTCCTGCTGGGATTCATAGGCGTAAGGAGCGCAACTGTACCTTGATTGGTGTGAGATTGATTAGGGCTCAACTACATTCCAGTCCGAAGTTAACTTGGAGTAGGCTAGTGTCTGTAACGTCTTAATACAGTATGGTGTTCAAATTTGGACTAGGTCCTGGGGGTTTTCTGCATTTGAAGTTTCCTCGTTAACAAAATTTATGGTGTCTGTGTTATTTCTTTTTCGCATTATATTTGTTTATATAATTGAAATATCACAGGTTGTGCGTAAGTTCAATCAATTAGATAATCCAACCTTTGGTTGTTGATATAAATTGATTGACACTTGAACATTGGTCTTTGGCACTGTTCAAGTTATTTCTAAATATACGATCAGGCTAGCAAATTCATATTTGTTTGATTGCGGATTGAATTGAGAAATTGAGATACAACTCTTAGATATACTTTTCTTAAGATTGAGTCTGATTGTCTAGTTGATTCTCTTGAAAGTATATTGGAGTTTTTCCATACAGATTGCTAAATGAATTATTGGGTGTGGTTGTTATACCCCCGGTTTTTGAACTGGTATAAGAGCAGGAAAACATGTTTAAGACCTTATAAGTCAGTGTTTGTAACGATCTGACTCTATGGATAGTAAAGTCTCAATAAACGCTTCACCAAGATCTAACTCTGATCTTAGAGAAAGTTCTGAAAAGCTGGTTATTCTCCAGAAGAAGTTGGATGAACAAATCCGGATCAATTCTGATCTTATTGCAGAAATTGCAAAGTATAAGGATTTGAAGCCTGTCAAAGTTCCTTCAATGGATTTGAATAACTCCTTTAATTCTTCTCTAAAGAATTGTCACAAGTCAGGGGATAAAAGAGGTTTAGGCTTTGTGAAACCTGATGGATCTCAGAACTACTCAGATGAGATTAAAGATGTTGGTCCATGTATGTTCTGTGATTCTCATAATCATTTTCAACATACATGTACATCTTTCAAGAAAAGTTTAAAAGTTGTGAGTAATCTTCATAAGAAAGCTGGACAACTGTTTACTTCTCTGAAAAGGTGTACAATTCTAACAAGAAATCCCAAACGGGATAGTAGTGTTAGTATGGGAGCTTTCGCTTTAAAATCAACATCACCCTTTCAATGGTTTCTTGATAGTGGATGTAATCGACATATGACTGGAGATATTTCATGGTTTGTGAATTCAAGCGACTTTGAAGGAAGACCTGTAACATTTGGAGATGGGAGTTGTTGCTACATAAGCAAGAAGGGGACGATCAAACTTCCTGGTGTTCCTGAAATCCATGATGTAGTATACGTTAAAGGTATGATTGCAAACCTTCTTTCTGTTAGTCAAATTTGTGATAAAGGCCATAAAGTTGTCTTCAATGCGAATGGATGTGACATTGTAGACAAAACTGGAAAAGTAATTTTTTAGGGTACTCGTGGTAAAAATAACAGTTATCTTCTTGATACTCAGTTTAGTAATTGTTGCAATTTGACTAAGGTGGAATATTCACATCTTTGGCATGAGCGTTTTGGTCACATCAATTATCGCATTCTAACTAAGATCATTAACAAAGAACTTGTTAGAGGCGTTCCCAAAATCAATGTAAAGATTGATGGTGTCTGTGGTGCCTATTGATGGTGTCTGCATTTGCGGTTTCCTTGTTAACAAAATCTTGTTGTGTCATTTACTTTTTTTTTCCGCAATTATAATTGTTATTATTATTATAATTTAAAGTAAATCACACAAACGTTAACTCTGTATTACTTGATAGTGATCCTATAGAGTTTGGTTAAGTTTGAACCTATTATCAAGTAATCACACTTTGATTGTTGTATTGTCCCGATCTCGTATCCATAAATGATCACAGAAAGTGTGAATACCGATTTGTCGTATTTTCTCGACTTTGTCCATAGACAATCACTTTCGGTAAGAGGACTTATAGGTGGATAATTTAAAGATTGTGGTGTATTTGGATACCCTCGTCTTTTCAATTGGTATAAGAGAAGGCAAACACGAAAAGATCTAACAATATGTGTTTGGTGTGATCCAACCTATAAGAATTGAATCCTATGGATGATTCAGTTAACGTAATAGCAGGATTCGACTACTTAAAAGACTCGTGGTGGAAGACACGATTGAAGTTTATAATACTCTTGTTCCTAAATTTGTTAGGAATTGAGATTATGCCTATGTATTTCTTGGTTGACCTACATAATTTCTCAGATATCATAGAATTGTATCTCATGGTATGGATTACTACTTAGGTTAGTAACTATGATACAATACTCTATGTGACATGTTGTATCTTGAAAATGCATAAGATTCCACATAAGATTTTTCATTTTTTGAACCATGAATATTCTTTTCTTGAAAAATCTGGGATCTTAAATATATTTTGGATTATCTACCGGAATATATGTATGTACATTTTCAGATCTAAGACTGTCAATGTATCGCTGATTAGGTTGGGATTTTGGAACCTTTGTAATGTTACAAAGAATAATTTTTTAGTTAATTATTCTATTAACTGTGGATTGCTTCATACACCCCACAACTGTTTTAATGAAGCAAGTGATCTTTTAAAATATTACTGGAAATATGATTCTAAAGATATTATTAACAAATATCTTGTTATGTTCAAATTTGTTTTTGTATACTCTATTGGAAAATTCTTGAGTGAATTTCAAAAGATATTTTCAAGTTTTGGTAATAATAGAGTAAACAAATTTTTGGACATAAATTTCGTATATGGATAACATATATGCAAGTACGCAAACTATGCTATATCCAATCATGGTTAATCGTTCTAAACTCCATTTTCAATCATTGAAACATTCTTGGAAGACGGGAATAGCTGTCTCACACAAACTATTAGCTTCAAAGCAATTTTCAAGTGATCGAATGATCAATACGAAACATTCCGAGTCTACAAAAAATGACTGTCTCACACAAATCATGTAAGATGTTACAAGGCGATTTCCACATGATCATCTTTTGATTTGTGTCAATAACATAAGATTAACTTGGTTAAAGCAAAAGCTTACCAACACATATTTCGAGAAATATGTAAGCGAGTTAAACTTAGATCGAAATATCAAAAGCGTATAAACTGAAAACTATATCGTTATACGACTTTTGTCTCAAGAAGGAGATAGAGTAGAAATAGACTTTTTGAGTGATAGATGAGTTCAAGTATTCACATACCTTTTGTTGATAAAGTTCCACAAGATCTCCTTAGTAGTTCTCCGTCTTCAATCGATGAACGTCGTGAAGTCTAAAGCTCAACTACACAATCTATCCTAATTCGAGACTTAACCGTAGATAGACTAGAAATCAAGACTTATAGTTTTGGCAACTAAACTTGACAAGCTTGAGATAGCAACGCTTGCGAGTTCGACCGAGCAATGCTCTAACAATCTCCCCCTTTTTCAATTTTAGTGACAAAACTATCAATACATATGGATTACAAAATAAATAAACTTTGTAGCTTCTCATCCAAATACTTGATCTCCTTGGTTCTTCAACATTACTTGAAATCTTCGTTTCTTCCAAGTACTCCATGATTCTAAAGGTGTTCAACTCATCATCATAGTTGTTGAAGATCCGTAGCTATAACAATGTATAAAAATAAGATGTTTTCGTATTGTTATACAGTGTCATGGTATTATTACACAACATCAAAGTTCAATTGTTTAACAACTTTGACAATAACACTATGGTGATATGTATCACCCCCGCTTAGTCAATACTTCATCTCACATGAAAACCACTCCCCCTTACATAATGATCCGTAAACCATATGTATTTGTAGTGTGAACTACACATTAATTCTCCCCCTTTTTGTCAATAAAAATTTGGAAAGGTACGAAAACTAGTGGGATCCTAATGAAATTTTCATAGAGATACTTCATGACCAAAAGAGAACATATCAACTTTGTTTAGATGCAATCATATAGCCGAAACTAAATTCTTTCATCAAGGAGTTTATAAAGATACAAGATAACTCCTATTTAATTCCGCAGCCATACTCCCCACGAAGATTTGGAAATTAAGCACAAGTTCAATTAAGAACTATCCCCCATTAAATGTCATTCCCGAAAGAACAACAAGAGCGACCTTACTTTTACGAGAAAAGAAGGATTTAAAAGTATACTTTGATTCCTAACAGAACTGTTATCTAAGGAAAAACAAATACGAAACTGAAACAACACTACGCTGACTTTCTAAGCCTTGATTGCCCAAAAGATATGAATAAATACAGGGGTAAAAGGCTAGAGTACTAATGAACCAAAACAACACCAATAGACTGCCATAATGTTGAAATATAGCAGTATCTAAAGGTTTGGTGAGAATATCAGCCAATTGTTGTTCTGAAGGCACAAATTCCATATTGATGATACCATTTTCATAGAGATCTCTAATAAAATGATACCTTATGTCAATATTCTTAGTTATTAAGTGCTCAACAAGATTCTTAGTGATGAAAATCGCACTTGAGTTATCACAAAAGATCTTCATTACACCAGTGTCAATTCCATAATCAGCAAGCATTTGTTTCATCCATAGAAGTTGAGTACAACATTAACCTGCAACAATGTATTCCGCTTCACATATAGACATGGATTGTGATTTTTATTTCTTGCTATGCCATGCCACAAGATTCAACCCAACATAGTAAAATCCCCCAAAGTACTCTTTCTGTCTTCTACACATGCTGCCCAGTCTGCATCTTAATAGGCAGTAAGATCAGTGTTAGTATCAAAAGTATAAGATAGACCATACCCGATAGTGTGTTGGATATATCGCATGATCCTCTTCGCCGCTGCAAGATGAGATTCCTTTGGATTCGCCTAAAATCTGGCACAACGACCAACACTGAAAGCAATATCAGGTCTAGTATCTATAACATATAAGAGGCTTCCAATGATAGATCGATAAAGTTTTTGATCCACATTTACTCCTTTCTCATCTCGATGTAGTTTACCAGTAGTGGGCATAGGTGTCAGTTTTGGAGTTGACTTGTCAAGACCGAACCTTGTCACAAGATCCTTAGAATATTTTTCATGAGATAAGTAAATTCCATCATTATGTTGTTGAATCTGTAATCCTAAAAAGAATTTTAATTCACCAACATTGCTCATTTCAAACTCCTTACCAAGAGAGACTTGAAAATCTTTTGCAAGTTTCTCTGAAGTCGATCCATAGATGATATCATCTACATAAACTTGAGCAATGACAACATCTTTCCCACTCCACTTGGTAAACAAAGTTTTATCAGCTCCACCTCTCGAAAAACCTTTCCTGAGAAGAGAAATAGTTAGTTTTTTGAACCAGGCACGAGGTGCTTGTTTCAACCCATATAATGCCTTTTTGAGCTTAAGGACATGATCTGGGAAGTCAGGATTTTCAAATCCCTTTGGTTGAGCAACATAGACCTCTTCCTTTAAATTTCCGTTTAGGAACACAGATTTTATGTCCATTTGAAACAGCTTAACCTTAAGAAAACAAGCATGAGCTAATAGTAACCGAATGGACTCAAGGCGTGCCACAAGAGCAAAGGTTTCGTCAAAGTCAATACCTTCAATTTGTGAATATCCTTGAGCGACAAGTCTGGCTTTGTTTCTGACAATGGTGCCAAATTCATCAGACTTGTTCTTGAATATCCATTTGGTACCAACAATATTGATATTGGAGGGACAAGGTACGAGCTCCCATACATCTTGTATTTGAAATTGATTCAACTCTTCATGCATTGCATTCACCCAAAATGGATCGCTAAGAGCTTCATCAATATTTCTGGGTTCTACTTGCGAAAGATAACAACCAAAATTGCAAATATTTTGAAGTTGTCCTCTTGTCTTAGTTGTAGAATCTTTTTCTCCAATAATACTGTTAGTATCATGATTTATTTGAACCCAGAGGTGTCGTGGAGGAACATGTTCTTGTTCAACAGGAATAGCCTGATCAGTGCTCTTCTCCACGTCACGGGAAATATCAGGATCAGTGACTGTTGGAACAACTTCAACTGATTCTGGGATTTCCTTGACTTTCTCAATTGTCTCAGTTGGAGGCAATTCAGCAGGAGGGTTATCAAGACGAAAATTGCTCAGATCATCAATGATGACATTTGCAGATTTCATCATAACTTGGGTTCTGAGATTAAATACTCGAAAACCACGACTATCAGAAGCATAGTCAAGAAAGATACCTTTATCGCTTTTAGAATCAAATTCCCTTTCTGTTCTCGGCCTTTCAGAATGTAGCACTTACTTCCAAACACTCTGAGATAATGTAAGTTGGAATTCCTACCGTACCACAACTCATAAGGAGTGTTTAGGGTTTTCGACCGTAGGTATACACGGTTGATCAAATAACATGTTGTGAAAACAACTTCTCCCCAAAACCTTAATGGTAAGTTTTTGTTATGGAGCATTACCCTGGCCATTTCCTGAATGTTCTTATTCTTCCTTTCTGCAACTCCATTAGCTTGAAGAGTAATGGGTGGTGAGTATTGTTGAATAATACCCAGTTTGTCACAAAATTCAAACACTTTAGTGTCCTTGAATTCAGTTCCACGGTCGCTTCTAATTTTCTTTAGTTTGCGACCTTGTTCATTCTGGATTCTATTAACAATAATCTTGAATTCACCAAGGGTTTCATTCTTATGAGCTAAAAATGCCACCCAAGTGAATCTGGTGTAATCATCTACCATAACTAAAGCATACTTCTTCCCAACAACCGTAGGTTGTTGAATAGGACCGAAGAGATCCATATGAATTAAATCAAGTGGAGCTTTAGAGATCCATAGTCTAATTCCTTAATACTATGATCATATGATCATGTCTCACTACTAAAGTAAAATATTCATTCACAGCTTCGCAGTTATGTTTTCAATATATCACGACTTGAAAGATACGTTAGGAATGAAACAGTTCAAGTTAATATTACTAACCTCAAGAGGAAGGATGATGTCGTCGTTGTAGCTCGTTACTTCTTTACATTCTTCAGGTCTTCGAGTAATACTTGTATGTCTCATATTCCTAGACTTTCTAGCCTAACCTACACAAAGTTGTCTCTAGTACATAATTAAGCGACTCTTAGATGAGTTTTGATTCACTAAAATATGACAACCAAACTTGACATACCAACGCTTGGTGGGTTCAACCGAGCTATGTTCTAACAATACGGTTACACTTAGCATGTATAACAATCCTTTGAACCCCTAGGTGTCCCTAATGGACGAGTTTTAGTCTTGTGAGGGTTTACAAGATATATACCCACAAAATCTATATTTCTAACTCTAGCTACCTGTGAAAAATTTAAGAACAACACTTAACAATCTCTTTAGTTGGCGTACTATCAATGACTACAGGAGGAAGTACCCTGATGCGAACCCAAATTCATGTATAAACAGAGCTCTATTCAGAAAGTCGAACAAACCACAATACTCGGAATCTAACTAACCACAATCACATGAATAGATTAAGAAGATTGAATAGAGATAGATGTTTGCGACGTTGACTAAGGTGAACGGTGTTTTCCATATCTGTCTGAAGGTCACTTCCAAGATAAAACCTCAAAATCCTATTGGATTGAGATACTGGTATGATTTCTAATATCAACACAGCTGGCATATATAAGGGAACCAACGGTCGGCAATCTTAATTCTAGGTCAACTCAGCTGGAATATACAAGGGAACCAGCGGTCGATTTTATTGAACAATAATAAATTACTTTTTTTTTCATTTTTATTTATTTGACAACATGATTAGATCTTTTGGATCCAAGCGCATGCTTCTTGTCAGCAGGTTACATGGTAATTTCCATGGATCCTGCGTTCCACGCTTGTTTAGGCGACGAAGACAGGGAAAACACACACATATTGCTATCCAAGTGTTATTTATTTTTTTGGTAACTCAATCACTCTATTTCAGCCTAGCAGTGATAACAATTCAATATGGTACCCCACCAAATCACTTAGAGAAACAAGAGAAAAATGGAAAAAGAAAAACATAAGGTGATATGGCGACCACTCCAAGATATGGTAACAACTATGATGTTATTTCTAACACCCGAGCTCTGTATTTTTATGAATAAACTTTATTAAAGGATCCCTCTACTCCTATAACCATGATGTTTCCATTAGTGTAAGGCACAAGTTTCTAGACTTAGGAGTTTATCGTTTTTTTATTTTTTATTTTGGTTTTCTATATATGTACACAAGGGAAAACTAACAAGGCTAAAAACTCTATATGAGAAACACTCCCCCACACTTAAACTTTACATTGTCCTCAATGTGAAATTTAGTCATTCAAAGTAAATTTAAGGTGGGAAATACCTAACATGATATGTGACAAAAAATCAGAAAACAAAACAAAACAAAATAAAAAAAAAGACAAGATAAAAGATAAGAGATACTAAACCAATGGGTTGCCTCCCATGCAGCGCTTGGTTTAAAGTCGTCAGTCCGACTATCTCCTTGTTTGTTACGCCTTAGCCGGCTTCCAAAACATTATGGAAATCTGATTGAATTTTACTTGGGTGTTTCCTCGCCTCAAAAATGTTGAAGTATATGACTTCTTCGTCGAACTCCATAGTCAAGGTGCCATTGTGGACATCAATCTTCGTTCTAGCGGTACTCATAAATGGTCTGCCCAATAGTAAAGGTGTAGACGAGGATGAATTCACATCACTCATGTCTAAAACGTAGAAATCCACTGGAAATATTAGTCCGTTTACCTGCACCAAAACATCCTCAATAATCCCTTTCGGGTAAACATAAGATCTATCGGCAAGTTGAATAACTATGCCGGTTTCCTTAAGAGGACCAAGATTTAAAGCATCATAAATTAAAGTAGGCATAACATTAATGGAAGCTCCTAAATCTAGCATAGCTTTTGTAAACCTTGTTTTACCAATAATGCATGGAATAGTGAAACTACCGGGATCCTTCAACTTAGGTGGGAGTTTCTTTCAAAGATATGCCGAAGCATTCACCCCCACACTCATTACCTCATTACAGGTTAGCTTGTGCTTGTTAATGCACAATTACTTTACACACTTTGTATAGCGAGGAGTTTTCCTAATTACTTTAATGAGTGGAATATTCACTTGGACCTTCTTAAAAACATCCCAAATATCCATGTCTTGTTCCACTTTCTTATTAGCTTTAGCAAACCTGCCAAGAAAAGGTAAAGGGGGAACATAAGTATGAATATGAGTTTTAAAGTTGGAAATAGGTACCTCGAAAATTTAGGGAAAATCAACGTTCTTTTCCTCCAAAACCGGTTCTTTTTGGATATCTTCTTTACCCGAATCAGTAACTTTAGGTTGCACAAGTTGTGTACCACTTCTCAACGTAATAGCATTGACATCCTCTCTTTTAAGAGGTTAAGAAGAGAGTTTCTCACCATCTTGTGCCTTGAACTGACTCAACTCGCTAGCCAAACAACCAACTTGTGTTTGTAATTCCTTAACTGCACTATCCGCGCTTTGCATAAAAGATTTCGGCAACTCTTCTATATTTGACCCCTTATTTTGAGGTTGCTGTTGTTGTTGCGGTTGACCAATATGCGTTTGCAATTCCTTAATTGCATCATCAGTTTTCTGCTGATGTAAGTCTGCTAGTTGTTGATTTTGATGTACCACGGAAATTAGAGCCTCCACCAAAGTAGCCATCTTAGCCAATTCTGTTTTTTCAGCTTATTGTGGTTGTTGCACTTGTTGTTGGAACTCACTCAGACGGTTGTAAACAGAACTTGCACTTGCAACTTGCTCATTACCATAGCGAATGTTGAGGTTGTCTCTCCATCCTTGATTGTGGTTATTGGAGAAAGTATCATACCGCTGTGTTGAGAAAATAGCATTGACTTGCTTTACGTTCTCATAAGCTTGGCGTGATGGTTTTACAACTACGACCAAAATTTGTTGTATCATTGCTGTCATGTTGCTCATTTGTTGACGTAACTCAGTAATCTCGTCAACTTGATTGACTCCCTTGATAGGTGGCTCTGGTATACGGCTTGAGAATTGTTGAGAATTTGTTGCCATGTTTTCAATCAAATCTTTAGATTCTGACACTGTCTTATTCATTAAAGCACCACCACTTGCAGCGTCAAGGAGATTTCTATCATTTGTTAGAAAACCATTATAAAAATAATGGATAATCAATGGGTCGCTGAATTGATGATGCGGGCAACTAGCCATCAATATCTTGTAACGTTCCCAGCATTCATACAATGTTTCACCATCCAATTGTGTAATTCCACTTATCTCTTTACGAATTAGAGCCGCATCGGATGAAGGAAAATACCTCTGTAGGAAAAGTTTCTTCAAAATTTTCCATGTTGTAACACTACCAGGTGGTAAGTAATATAACCAATCTTTAGCTGCACCGAGTAAAGGGAAAGGAAAAGCACGCAACATTCCTTCCTCTACATTAGCCTCATCAGGTATCATGCTTGTCATCAACCATTGAAACTCCATAAGATGCTTGTTCGGATATTTCCATGCACATCCATGGAACTTTGGTATTTGGCTGGTCAACACTGGTTTGATATCAAATTTGGAAGTTGATTCAATACACCATTATTGTTGGTCCAACTTCTGAGAAGCTAGCTCCTTGAGTGTACAATTTGCATCACCCATTGCTTCTTCCGGTTTGTATTTCAGTAAGGTACCTGAAACACAATTTTCAAAAGGAAATTAAAAACAAAATAAGAATAAGAAACCAAAACAAAATAACAACTGCTACACCCTCGGCAGCGGCGCCAAAATTTGATCTCTGTCATATGCGTCAAAAATAATTCACTTTCTCACTCAACTAAATAAATGAATATAGTATGTGATAAGAAATATTTCGTTCCACGGGAGGTTTATGTTGCTATGTAAATTTCAGTTTCTTAGTAACCAAGGGGGGAATTTTGATTTATCAAAGCAATAAAAATAATAGAAATAAAATAAAATAATTGGAATAATCAATAAGGAGAAGATATTGGTCACAGGATAGTATCATTCACAAACACGTATTTTTATCAATGACTAGAATTGGTAAATTAATCTCTCATTTACTAAAAGCCCTAGGATATCTTGATCGCAAGTATATCCCGCTAATTCCCTGATTTCATCACAACCACATTAAAAGATGTATATGTGAATTCTTCCTAGAAAGCAACCTAAAGTGTAAAGCAAAATTAAGTTTAACTCCTTAAAAGCACTAAGTTCTATGGAATAAGACTAATCAAAGCAATCGAACGTGCAAAAGCACTAATTCGATTTAACCAAGGTTATGATTCATATGTGAATATAAAGATGTATCACTACAAGTAATAACCACACTATGCTACTTAGAATCAGGGATTAACAACTTTTACGTATTGAAAACCTTAATATAGCTTTAGCTTTGAATGTACATTTAATTGATTCCGGACTCAACCAAATAAACAATCAAATCATATGACAATATAAGCCATGAATCATAAACAATAAATTATTGAACAAAACTAATTAATTGATGCAAATATCATATTTGAGAAATCAACTTTATCCCATAACCAATATTATTTGTTTAGCTACTCATATCTTTTGAGTTCATCATAATCAATGATAAAATGAAGAAGATGAAAAATAATGAAAGCAAACCCTAGTCGCCGCTATCTCCAAAAGCTCCAAGTAGTAGTAGAATACGTGATCTCTCCAAAGTTTTAAAAATCTTCCTTTAATAGCTCTCTTGTTTCCAAAGTCCATTACCAAGAAGTCCACCAAGCCCATATGTGAGAAATACCCTTATAAAATCTCTGTCCAAAAGTAGTCGCCGGAAAAATGGTGACATTGCCGGAAGTTGGACGGAAATACACCGGAAAGTAGCTCAGGTGGTTGGGAAAGTCAAACTGGCCACTGATCAGAGTCAAATCGGGTAAATTTAGTCAAGTCCGAGTCAACTCGGATCAGGTGAATCAAAGCCGAGTCAGAAGGATGAGTCAGTCAGCTAACTCATCTGAGTGGGGTGAGTGCCAGACCAAGCCACTTTGCACGGTCAAAATTTGTGTTGCGCAAACCTTAACTCAATTCATACAGCATAAAACTTCACTTTCTTCTTTTCCACCAGCAAAATCATCTTTACCACCCATCCATGACTGCAACTCCCATGTAATCGTCATCTTCTTCCATACTTGGATTTCAAGCAAAACCCATTCATAATCTCCTCCATTTATTTATCTGGATTTAACCGAAACATCAAACCGTATCTCTTCTCGGATACACATCAACCCACTGTCTCTGTGTTAATCAAGCCCTAGTTTTATTCATACTGAAATCAATTTTCTCTCTGCATCTCTTAATTTCTATGATCTAATGGTGCCGCCATGCCCTCTCGGTTTCATGTGGAGTTAGTGAAGAACAAACAATGATAAGAGAATTGATTTCTATCTGAATTTTAGGGTGGGTGTAGGAATAAGGCTAGTTGATATAGACACCCTGATGAGGTAGATAAGGGGTACCCAGATAACTCTAAGCACCCTAAGAGTTGATACGAGCCACCAGAGAATGATAACTCATTTTCCTCCATTGTGCTTCCAATAGTACCTGCACGTGAGAAATGATGCTTTTGCTCTTCTTCGAATTCTTCCACCAACAACAGCCGTCTCTTACTTCTCAGATCCACTTCTTCTCTTCAATTTCTCTACATCACTAAAGCTGCCATGCTTTTCAGACAACGAATTTGCATCACTAAAGTTGACATGCTTTTCAGACGGAGATGAAGAAATAAAAGAAAATAATGAGAAATAATTTCGCCTCCAACAACATTTGCACCTTTTTTCCTTTCAAGCGACATTTCTTCTTCTTTTGTTCCAAATGACTCCAAAGTACCTTAAACTCAAAACTAAACATAAGATACATGATTTACAAGAAAACTTAGCAAAGAAAGCATAAACAATAGATAAATATTAAGGTGTTTTAGACACCTATCAACAAACAATAGGACTTATACCCTTAATGTCTGCTATGGTCCACCCTAAAGATTCCTTGTTGTCTTGAAGTACGGTGACTAACATACTTTCCTGATCATTATCCAATTCGGAAGAAACAATCACAGGTAAAGTCTCAGATGGGCCTAAAAACACATACTTCAGGGTATCTGGTAATGGTTTAAGGTCCAACTTAGGAGTCTTTTCTAAAGAAGAAATTAAGGTAGATTTAGTAGTGGTTAGAACTTAGGATTCCATCCATTATTAGTGTATATCAAAAGGGGCGGAATCTAGCAAAGCATTCACCTCATTAATCACACTATCATCATCAAAGTCAAACCTAAAGTGGGCTAGGAATTTCTCTAATGGATCTTCTAGCAAAGTGTTTGGTAATGACTCCTGAACTAAGGTTCCTATCATGTTTACCTCTTCAAAGAACGAGTCATCTAACTCGGAGGGTTTCTTAAAAATATTTAAACTATTTAGCTCAGTAGTCATATTACCAAAAAAAATTCATGATACCATTTCTATAGTTAATGATTACATTGGCTGTAACTAAGAATAGACGACCTAAAATTACAGGTATCTGGTTTTATGGGTCAGGGACTGGTTGGATATCTAGGATAACAAAATCCATTGGATATATAAACTTGTTGACCTCAATAAGAACATATTCTATAACTCCTCGAAATTTTTTTCACAGACCTATCAGCTAACTGGAGTGTTATCTTGGTAGGTTTCATTTCACCAAGACCTAACTCGAGCCACACATGGTACATAAGTAAGTTCACACGAGCTCCTGAGTCAAGTAAAGCTTTTTATACCATGTAGTTACTTATTGTGCAAGAAATGGTGGGGGAACCTGGGTCTTTGTACTTAGGAGTAGTGGTGTTCTAGATAATCGAACTTACATGACTAGCTATAAAGGCTTTCTTAGGGACATTTAACTTTCTCTTTCGCGCACACATATCCTTACGCAACTTGGCGTAAGCAGGAAGTTTCCTAATTGCATCTAATAAAGTAAGGTTTATGGTAACTTGCTTGAAAACATCCAATATGTCATTGAAATGAGATTCCTTCTTGGTTGGTACTAGTAGCTGTGGGAATGGGACTCTAGGCACTACACTGAGCTTCTCAGGAACCAAATTGGCATCACCAGAAACTTTATCAGTCTTCTCAGCTACTGGTGATCCTGAGGGGTGAACTAGAGTATGTTCACTATCGGGAATGGTTACATGATTGTCTACCATTCTACCACTCCTAAGGGATTTAATTGCATTCATTCCCTTGGGATTTGGATTGGTCTGACTAGAGAACCTTCCATTATGTCTTTCACTCAGAGTCTTAGCTGTTTGACCTACTTGAAATTCTAACTTAGCAAGAGTCTTGGCATTATTTTGAAAATTCTGCCTGGTTTTCTCTTGAAAATCAAGATGGCTCTTTGTTAACATATCCAGGGTCTTTGCTAACATACTAATAGATTGCTCTAAGCTAGTCATTTTATGCTCTGAAGGGTTTTGGAACTGGGTTGGACCTGAAGAGTTCTTATTATATAACCAAAACTTGGGGGAGCCTGAGAATTACTAATCCGACCCTGAGACCATTAAAAATTAGGGTGCTTTTTCTAACCGAAATTATAGGTATCTGAGTATGGGTCAAATTTCTGACGGTTATCAAATATGTAGTTATTATAAAGAGCATGGGCTTGCTCTCACTAATTTGTCCATCCTAAAATGAATTATTGGGCTCTATTCCACAATTAGAAACTTGAGAGGTTCTGATCCTGTCATCAGTTTCAACAAAAGATTTATGTTTAGACTGACTCAATTATAAAGCTTCTAATCGTCTAGATAAGGCAGCAAACTTAGCATCCGACTCAAAGCTTGAGTCTACCATATTGGTGCTATTTCTATTTACCAAGATTATTTTAGGGGGTTCTACACATGACCCCCACTGTTGATAGTGTGGCCATTTATTCCACAAAAGGAACAAAGCATGAGATATTGAAGTGTTTGAATATTGACAACAATACATTTGTTATCCTTGATCTCAATGCTATCTGACAGAGCAGCTTTAGCAAGGACAAACTTATTTTTACCGGTACAAGTGTTTCCGGTATACCCAATACCACACATGTTCCCAAAAGATTTTTGTCCAAAAAGCATAGCCGAGAGTTTGCTGGAACTCCCTGAAAGACGTTGTAAATCACCCTTTAAGATGTCCATCTCTTTATCTTTTAAAACAATTGTGTTGGAAAAAATTTCCCGTTCACTTTTTTCCTCTCGAGTTTCATCAGACAAAGATTTTCTTAAATCATCAAGTTCCTTTATCAATTTTCGATTATCGTTGTTGATAGTCTCAAGATAAGCTAGACAGACTTTAAGAAGTTGATCAGATTCCTCAACTAGGTTACTATTAGCTTTGGAAAAAAAATGCATCACAGGATGATCTCTCCTCATAGATTTTATCATCAGGAATATCATCAAGGGTAGTGTGAAATGCTCTCTCACTTTTATAGGTTCTTTTGCTGGGACAACTTTTGAACTATCCATAGATCTTGTTTCCTTTACGATCCCACTATGAATTCGAGTTAATGATTGTGTCATAAAGACCCTTAAAATCGAAGAGTTGGGTAAATCCAAAATTCAAGGGAGGTTCATGGCAAAGGGTAAAGATGTTAGAGTAAGAGTTATTTTGGAATCCGTTTCCCCCATTTTCCTGCTAGAATTGGAAATCATGTATCTTACATATCCATACGATTGAGTCCTTGAGTTTCCCAAGCTTCGGAAGATCGCTTAGCCTCGTTCATCCTCGGCGCAAGAGCGCTCTCGAGTCGGGGCTAAAACCCCGAAAATGAAAAAAGCCAAAATAGGAATAAGAACATCTTTCATTTTGAGTAAAGGAATTATATGTATGATGATTTGTTAAAGATATGCTTATCTTTCCTTTTTAGAAGATCTTTAACACGTTGTGTTCGAATAACAATTGTTGAATCAAGCTCATCTTAAAAAAGTAATGAATCTTCTTTACAACATTCCTCAGATTGATCAGGATTATTTGAGGCATTAATTTTAACGTTCTTGTCTTTTAGCAGAACCTCTTGATCAAAGATATTTAACTTTCGAACAAGGGAGCTTCGAGAAAGTTTAGAAAAATCATTTGCTTCCATGATAACATATTTATTAGACTCGTATATGGATGCTAATGATCCGAGAATCTTGAACACTATATCTTTTTCAGAAATAATCTTTCCAAGAGAGAAAGAGGCACTGACAATCTCAGACAGTTTTACATGAAACTCCTCAAAAGTATTGTTATCATTTATTCGAAGGTTTTCCCACTCTGAGGTGAGAGACAGAAGTATAGCTTCCTTTTCTGATGTGTTACCTTCAAATACAGTCTCAAGAGTATCCCATGCTTCCTTAGAAGTTTCACACGTGGAGATATGATGCTGAAATCTCCACTCACTGCATGAATTATAGCATTCAAACCATCTGAATTCTGCTTAGCGAGGTCATTTTCTTCATTTGTATAGAACACTAAGCGTTTAAACTCATCTTCAGAATTTTCCACTTTAGGACATTCATACCCTTCTACGACTAATAATCAAGTATCAAAGTCACGTGACTGAAGAAAATATCTCATATCATATTTCCACCACATCTATTTAGTACCATCAAATCTTGTAGGTACGTTAACATAAATCGATTCATGTGAATTCAAATTCATGCCTTATAGGTTGGATCGCACCAAACACAGATTGTTAGATCTTTTCGTGTTTGGATGCTCTGATACCAATTGAAATGGAGAGTGTACCTAGTACACCACATATTTTCGCTATCAACCTATGATTCTGATACCTTGCATGATCTACTATAGACAGAAATTGTCGAGAAGATAGCAACCATAAGGTATACACTTGGTATTTAGTTACTAGTTCGAAACCGAACTTTAACTATAGGAATCAACCCAAGTATTTAGGATTAACGTACAATGTATTTATTTTTAATTATAACTAATATAATATTATAATTGTGGAAAGTAAAAGTAAAGACACAATAATGTTTTTTTAACGAGGAAACCGCAAATGCAGAAAAACCCCGGGATCTAGTCTAGTTTTGAATACTCTCAGAATTAAGCCGCTATACACAGACACTACCAACTTATTTTAGTTGAGACCAAGTAAACTACCCCTAGTTACCTAGTTTCCTCAGTATCCCTGCGCCTACAACCAATCTGGCCAACGCACGTGAATACTAAGATAGAGTCCACTATCTTAAGTTGCTTCAGTCTCTCTAAATACTTTAAGCACTCAACCCTCTCGATCGTCTTCTAAACAGTAAAGGTTTAATATGTCCGGTAACCACTCTCATATCTCAGGAAATCAATCAGAGATATTATAGTTGAGCGTGACTAAGGTTTTTCTGTTTAAAATCAATTTAACTCCTTTGTCGAGTTTTAGATCTTCCAAGATCTGGATTAAACAAGTTAACCAGATCGGGTCAAACATAACTACCAGATTCGGATACTGAAGAGTACCACCAAATGATAGCTAGTCGATCTAAATACGACTAGTCAATAATAATTATATCGAAAGATGAACTAGATCTAGTCGGATCCATCCGATCAAGTTTGTGCAAGAAGAAAATCACTAAGATACAAAAAAAAAAAAAATCTTCTTGTTTTTAGTATTCAATAGTCTTCTGTACCTGCACAATAACAAACTTGATTCCTTATTTATGATCAATCACGCACAGAATGGAGTCTGTTAACATTGGATGATCAAAAGTCAAAGTTAAACTCTTGATCTAGTTTGAGTGAACTTACATCAGAAGAGAAGGCGCTCAAGAATAATCAAACTAGGTGCAAATCAATAGCCAACCATCGTTTGTTGATCAAATCAATAATTGAAAACTAAAATAACAATGCAATTCTAGTTTCCCACCAACGGTACTAGTAAACGTTTCTTGATCCCAAAGAAGTCTTTAAACTAGCGGACGCAAGAGATATCGCATAATTAGGTTACTCTCATCCCCAAGATAGTATTACAAGAATATTATTAGTCGGCTATGTAGATAACAAAATATAGCATCTACCCAATAACTGACAGCTGAGACACGAAATAAGACTCAAGGTTAGACGTAGAAGACCTGAACAAGATGTTCATCGACCAAGTCATAAGCAATCAAATAAGGCGGAGACACGAAGTTGGGCGCGGAAGACCTGAGTCCAGATGCGAAGCTAAATAAGATTCTCGATGCTGCCATCTAAGGAAACCCTAGGAACCAATCCCAGTTCAGTACAAGCACATGGTAAGAAACTCTCTTAAAGGCCAGGCTGTCACGTGCTTAGTAATCTACATATAATTGTCGTGTTCATGTAAGGTACAAAATAACCAGAAAGTCTGATGATGTAAACAAGTTGATTCTAAATATAAAATAGACTTTAGATAATTCTCTCTCCTCTCTCTCCCTCTGATTCTCTTCTAACAACCATTAACCCTAACCAACTTAGAAGGTAATCGGGAAATCCAAATACGAGGTGACGAAAACAAAACCGGAGACTAGAGAACTGAGCACCTGTCGTGATCATACCCAGAACATAGGACACCGATAGGAGTTGTAAAGGTACGAGTTTACTGTATCTTCATTGGCGCCGACTATGCTTTTATAAGTTCATGATTCTTGCACATAATATAGATCATAATCGTAAATCTGATGCATTATTTGGTATAATTACTTGAAAAACCACATGACTAAGCATGATTTTCTCAAATATTGATGATCTATGTGTTTATTAGTCCAAATCATGATAATTCCAATTGGAATCGAACTTTCGCATGTTGATTTTGATGATCTTAATCCCATAAACATCTCGACCAAGATCAGATCTATATATCAATAGTAGAATTTCTTGAAGAAAAAAAGAAATCCGCGAACCTAGATCTAAATTTTACCGAATTATAATGTTTTTCTGGTCAAAATCTTGTCTGATTCGTGATCTTGTATGAATAGAAATATCAAATCTAGATATCTTATGATGTTTTATTAAGATCGAAACATGATTTCATCGTTAATTAAGCATCTTCGTCAACTTGACTGTAAATACGTCTATAACATGATGATATGATAATTTATTTCTTTAGATTCGCATTTTTCATATAGAATCACATGCTCTAGACGATCAAGACTTCAAAATTCTTTTACTGTTAGGTTTTCACAAACATATCAATGATTAGGAGCACGATAATTGCGTTTACCTGTAGACATAACGTTCTAAATCAACAAAGTAGTATGTTTTAAAAAGCGGGGGTCTAACAACCACACCCAATATTTCGTTCGGAAATATTTATGGACTAACTCCAATTCCAAGAGAATAAACTAGACAGTCATACTCAATCAAGGAAAGATATCCAAGAGTTATATCTATTTCTCAAATCAATCAGTAAATCAACATGATGAAATCCGTGAACTAATTGGTAAGAGAATAACCTGAACGGTACCAAAGACCAATGTTCAAGTGTCAATCAATTTATATCAACAACCAAAGGTTGGATTTACCAATTGATTGAACTACGCACAACCTGTGATATTCAATCATATAAACAAATATAATACGGTAAAGACATAACACATACACCAGAAATTTTGTTAACGGGGAAACCGCAAATGCAGAAAACCCCCGGGACCAAGTCCAGATTTGAACACCACACTGTATTAAGCCACTACAAACACTAGCCTACTACAAGTTAACTTCGGACTGGAATGTAGTTGAGCCCTAACCAAGTCTCACACCGATTAACGTACAGTCACGTTCCTTACGCTTCTAAATCACAGTAGGACTCTACGCACTTGATTCCATTAAATGATCTCACCCACAACTAAGAATTTCTACAACCCAAAGTCGAAGACTTATAAATAAATCTATCTCCCACAGATAAGTCTATTATGATAGATAAATCTGTCTCCCACAGAAGTACCTGTGAAGTTTTGTTCCGTATTTTGATAAATCAAAGTGAACAGGAACCAATTGATAATCCGGTCTTATATTCCCGAAGAACATCCTAGAAATATCAATCACCTCATAATAACTTAACTATATGGTAGTAGAAGAAGTTATTGTGGAATCACAAAGAATGAGACGAAGAGATTTGTGATTACTTTTTATATCTTACCTATCGGAGATAAGTCTCGAGCAAATCTTAGAGAAGATAGTTTTCAATACGATAGAACAAGTAAGATCAGGACACAGAACTACAAAGAAAATAGTTGGGTCTGGCTTCACGAATCCCAAATGAAGTCTTCAAGTCGTTAGCCTATAATGGTTTCGGAAAAACCTAGGTTAAAGGAGAATCGACTCTAGTCGCAACTAGTACCACATAAAAGTGTGGGGATTAGGTTTTCCAGTTGCTAGAGTTCTCCCTTATATAGTCTTTCAAATCAGGGTTGCTTACAATCAAAGCTAGGTTATCTTAGAAACAAAGCATTCAATATTCACAGTTAGATGAAAACCCGATTTAAGATTCAATTTAAGTTTTCTTAAAACCAAAGCAATATCTCCCCACCGTTAGATGGTCTTAGTTTGTTACACACAAATGAAATATACCTTCATTTACATATGGGTAACCGTACCTAAACGTGTATATTGAGTTGGCTCAACAATAGTTAACCGAAGTTAGCCATATGAATACTTTTGTCTTAACCACATTCATCTAACACTTCTAGATCAAATATGATGATCAATCAATTATGAAAGGTAATCAAATGAATCTAATTGTGTTACTCATAGAGTTGTTCAATTGTATATATCTCATAGAAGTATACAAGAAACAATTGAAGTAAAATCGGATTGATTCATGAGAACCAATTCATGAACATTAAGCCACGATTTGCAAAGATTGAATTCCTTAATTCATAATGTATTTGTTCACGAGTATGAAAACATACTTAACCGATTTTAGAACTTTAACCATTAAGTTTGCAAATGGGTACGCAAACTATAGTTCCGGACTTTGGTCTTGTCCAGCAGTTTGCAAACCGGTATGCATACTGCCGTCCCGGACCTTACTCAGGTAGAACCGTTCGCATAATGGTATGCAAACTTGGTTCCTGGACTTTATCAGTTAAAACCGTTCACGTACTGGTATGCAAACTAGGCTTCCGGACCTGAATCATACCACAACAGTTTGCATACTAGTTTGCATACTGTGCTGTGTTCAGACAAAGGTTAATTGTTCTAAACTCCCATTTTAATCATTAAAACATCTTTAGAAGACGACAATATCTGTCTCACACAAACTATTAGCTTATAAGTAATTTTCAAGTGATCGAATGATCAATACGAAACATTCTGAGTCGAAATCAAATGACTGTCTCACACAAATCATGTAAGATGTTTCAAGGCAATTTTCACATGATCATCTTTTGAATTATTATTTAGTTTCCAACAAATAAATTGTTTCCAACTAAACTCATCAAGAATAATGATGAACGTAGCTAAAGCAAAAAGCTTCCAACACATATTTCGAGAAATATATAAGCGAGTTATACTCAGCTCGAAATATCAAATGTGTATAATATAAAAGTCTATATAGCTATATGACTTAGTCTCATTAGGAGATCGAATAGAATAGACTTCTGAGTGATAAATAAGTTTTAGTCTCCACATACATTTTATTGATGAAGTTCCTCCTGATTGAATTTTAGATAGTGGTAAGAAAGGTTGTCGTTCACTCGGACTTGATGAGATTGATTTAGACTTAAATAATAGAAAATACCAGAAATAAAGAAAATATATACACAATATAGTAGCAGGATGAAGGAATACTGAGACTCAGGATTTCACTGTTTTTCATATACATGGGGTTCAGAAATTAATCCTTGACATTTAAAGCTCAAAACAAAAGAAATATCAACTCTATTCTTTTCCAAAGTAGATTTCATAAAACATTAATTGTAAGTCGTAAGCATGATGCATCAAAAGTAATTAAACTAAGCATGCAACATCAAACAAAATAACAAATAATTAATAGAAATCATAAAACAATTAAATTCTATGCAAATAGTTATAAAAGAATTAACTTAATTACCATATGGACGAAAAACAACTTCCTCCGTCATCCGAATGATGGGTTCTAGCTCCACATAGTGAAAACACACTCAAAAAGATAACTCATAGCTCAAATGGTGTTTTTATTGAAAAAATATTAGAAAACAGAGATTTGCAATGGTGTACGGGTGTTACAAATGTTGCAAAGAAGCTGTTACAAAACTATAGCACAAAACTTTCACAGAATCAACAGTCGCAGAGGGAAGAAAATGTGACAGCCAATAAACGACTGTCTTCTGACGTTGTTTGTTCTTCTTCTTCTCCTCTCTCTGCTGATGATGAAAACTCACATCAACTTCCTATCTCGCTCTTATTTCTTCCCCTAACTCTCAACCCCCCTTCTCTGTGGTCCCAGCAGCCTATATATACCCATTTTGACCGAGAATAAATCCTCATAACTCCAAATAATACCGGCAGTCAATCAAAAACATTTCCATGCAAGATACGGGAATGTCTTCCCTGTTTTAAATCTTTACGCGCTCCAATTTGTTTGAAATACGCTCAAGATGAAGTCAAACACTCTGCATCACAAGTAAATACTCCAAAGATAACTCAAAAGATACCCGGGAATAAGTATTGCCCTGTTTTGTCGTGTATGCACGTAATCTTTCCTTACTTTTCGTTTCCAGGACACATACCTTCCCTGTTATTGCGTAATAGGATTATTCCAAGTCAAATCATCAACCGAATCCGTGTAGAGCTCATGTAAACCAAATCCAGGGAATACCGCAGAAACCAATTTGTTTAAACTCTCTCTGTTTTGTTCGAATCTGAGTATCCAGCCCAACTGAATCGAAACCAACGCATATACCATCCCTGTCTAGCCCAGAGGGATAAACCCAATTAATTCGATCCCTTCAATCTCACTGAAACAATCTCAAATGCAAACCCTAATTATGTCCTTCTGCTGTAATTATTTCCCGCCAAAAGTGAAATTCAAAATGAAGAGGATGAAGTGCCCTGATCCAAAACAGAGGCACCTTTAATAGCTTGGGGTGCCCTTATCCAAAATGAGGGTGCCTTTAATGCTTTTTTTTCTAGGGGTGCCTTTTGCACTTTTCCTCGGGTGTTTCCAACACTTTTATGGGGCGCCTTTAATACTCCTCGTGGGTGCCTTTAGTACTTTTTATGGGTTCCATAAGTAATTTTCTCCGGAGGTCCAAAAACCACTTTTCGGACAACTTTTTCCATAAGAGTTTATTTCTCCAAAAACACCTATACACACATAAAAACACCATAATTAATACAAAAATCGAGCACTAACGATACAGACATTGAGGACAATTCAGACACACAAATGTGTCTATCAAATACCCCCAAACTTATTATTTGCTAGTCCTCGAGCAAATCTAATCTAGAAAATAAAATCCCAACTCACTGTCATAGGCATCGCGATTGCACTTGGCATGTGCAACAAGCCCTAGTGGCCGAGTTATAGTCTCGGGAGGGTTTATAAGAGGTGTACCCACAAAACCTTGACTTCTAATTGGTCACAAGTATCCAAAGAGCTATGAGGACATACATATTTTCAACCTATCTCCAAGTAACTAGAATGCAAGAGAAATTAAGGGTATCCGCTCTGTAGTTGAATAATAAAAGGGGAGACACATCCGCTATACTGCTAGATAAAGAGATATCCGCTATAAAGCTAGATAAACATTATGAGATGCATCCGCTTTACAGCTGGATAAGATTAGGAGAGAGATAAAGATGAGAGGGACATCTGCTACACAGCTAGACAAATTACGTGTGATGAGTTGAACCAGTGTTAGAAAGATCTTGTGCCAGATGGAAAGCGGACTAACAAAGCAACCAATATGCATCTCTCTTCGACTCTCTCATAGTGCTCAGTAGAAACAACATCTTCTCCGGCTTCAACTATTGATGATAAACTCTCGAACCTTATAGAACCTTGACAATTAACTCTTCTATTCAATATCTTGCTTGAAACTTCCTTATAGATTTTTACTTCCCCATGGCCTTATTGAATAAAAAGCTAACTACAAAATTAAATATTTTCTTCTTTTCATTTTTCCATTTTTTTTCCATTTTTTTTTTCATTTTTTTTTCCATTTTTTTTTTTCATTTTTTTTTTTCATTTTCCATTTTCCATTTTTTTTCTTCGTTTTTTTAACACAAAAATTACAAGACTAATATTTACATGGCCATGAAAGAAGGACTTAAGAACTTGGATCTTCGCAACTTGTAATGTCTTGGTATCATGAACTTCAACAACTTACATTGTTTGATTTTCTTTGCTCTCTTCACTTTGATTTTGAATTATGCTTTTCTTTCTATTGTTGTTTATAAACCTTAAACGTCTTCAACTTTCTTCATAGATTTTGATGTCGCTCCACTTGTTGATGATAATAAGTTTCTATTGAGAGAGAGTCGTAATCCAATAAGTAAGACTACATTGTGAGGTTGCTTTGTCTTTCTGGCATTTCCTTCTAACCTAATTGCCTTTCCATCATGGATGGTTAGGTCCATCACGATTACCCTATAAAAGGTAAGTTCTCTCTCCTGAGTGTCAATGATTTCTCAATAATGTCTTTTTCTCTAATGTCTCACTAGAATGTTATCCATGGCAATTTGAATTTCCATCTATTCAGTGAGAAACAGTATGTAAACTTAGCTAACCGAATACTATGTGACACTAGAAGTTTCTCCCTTACCCCAAAACTTAAATCTAACATTGTCCTCAATGTTCTAAAGATTAAATTAAAAACTTGAACAAGCAGAAACTGTTACCACTTGAAGGAAAGGAAAAAGGAAAGATATTACCGTGTCGACGCATAAGCATGGGTTACCTCCCAAGAAGTGCTAAGTTTAAAGTCTTCAGCCAGACATGGGAAGAATTAGTCACCTCAAAGAATCATATAATAGTAGCCGGAATAACTGTGGGTCATCTGGATGAAAAGTGTTACCCAAAAGAAGAGAAAATTGCAGCAGATCATGAAGATACCGAACATACCTTATTTAACTTTCTATTTAAGACAACTATATCTAGTTGTGGTTCAGGTTCAGGCTATATAAAAGGGTCTAAATAAAATGTTTTCATGGACTGGACTTCCTCAAAGGCAGGATCCTGAAGATCAGGTTGTATAGTTTGGAAATACTCAACTAAGAACTTAGAAGCACATAACAATAACCTGAATAACTGGGGGACCTATAAGTCAATTAGATTTGACTCACAAAACAGACCACAATGATAGTGGTGGTCTTCCTTAAGAATCGAAACCAACGCATATACCATCCCTATCTAGCCCAAAGGGATAAACCCAATTAATTCCATCCCTTTAATCTCACTGAAACAAGCTCAAATGCAAACCCTAATTATGTTCTTATGCTGTAATTATTTCCCGCCAAAAGTGAAATTCAAAATGAAGAGGATGAAGTGCCCCGATCCAAAACAAAGGAGCCTTTAATAGCTGGGGGTGTCTGGGTGCCCTTATCCAAAATGAGGGTGCCTTTAACGTTTTTTATGAAGATGCCTTTAGCACTTTTTCTTGGGTGTTTCCAACACTTTTCTGGGACGCCTTTAACACTCCTCCGGGGTGCCTTTAGTACTTTTTCTGGGTGCCTTAAGTAATTTTCTCCGAGGGGTCCAAAAACCACTTTTCGAGCAACTTTTTCCATAAGAGTTTATTTCTCCAAAAACACCTATACACACATAAAAACACCATAATTAATACAAAAATCAAGCACCAACGGTATAGACATTGAGGACAATTCAGACACACAAATGTGTCTATCACCTCCAAGCTCTCCTCAGTAGATCTTCTTCTTCAATCGATGAACGCCATAAAGTTTAAAGCTCAACTACACATTCTATCCTAATCCGAGACATAGTTATAAGTAGACTAGAAATCAAGACTTATATTTTGATCACCTAAACTTGACAAACAAGCTTGAGATAGCAACGCTTGCGAGTTCGACCGAGCAGTGCTTTAACAATGTTATTGCTCAATGAATGATTAGATATGATACCTGAATCGTTAATCAAAAACTTTGATGATTGATCTCTGATGATGACTCTATTGCATAACAATTAAGCAATGCTTAATCAACGGTTTCCAAGTCATGAGATAAACCGACTCAAAAAAAAATTTCCTCTAAAATGAAAGGCGGTGATCTTTCAAAGTCAGATCTAGTCAATGAATTTCATCTTGACGAAAAAACTAAAAACTAAAGTCACAGATACTCATTCTATCCTATCTGTGATTGTGAAGCTATACAATGGAACGCCATTATAGAAGGTTACCACCTAGAACTGGAGTAACCTTACCATTGCGCCAGACACCAATAGCACCAACTATGGAAATACCAAGTGTTAGCATACCAAAAGTGCCAACTGTGAGCTTAACACCCTCAAGTACAACAGTTCCAGCTGAGAGCACACAACACCTACACCAGCAACAACGGTTGTACCACCAACAATCACAACTTCAACATCCATGGAAAGTGGTCAACTACAAGCGGTTCTAATAGGTCCAATTGTGACACCTGAACAACACAGGAGGCTGCAAAGACCGCCAACCGCTACCACAACATCTACAACCCCAGTGGTACAAATCTCAGTGACATGCTATAAGACTTCCTCAGGTTAATAATCACCTTAGCTGAGAAAGTCAATCGGATGATGCCACCACCAACCCAACAAGCTATCACGCCAATCGTATAACATCAAAGCACACAGCTGGAACAATCGGAATTACACCTAAACATACTTAGTGAACCATTCACCAGGTCATCAACAGAGAGAAGTAAGACATGGACTAAGAAACTACAGCTCGTTAGCCAATCATCTATAAAACTCAAGATAAATAAGTTTTGAGTCTCCACCAGCTGCCACAATTGATCTGGTTCATGAGTCTATAGAATGGGAAATTGACAGAATGATAAAAGCTCAAGAGGAAAGGATAAAAATAATGGTTAGAAAATCAAAGGCTGGCCCAACTTATTGTTAGAGCATTGCTCGTTCGAACTCGCAAGCGTTGCTATCTCAATCTTGTTTGTAAAGTTTAGTTTCCAAAACTATAAGTCTTGATTTTTAATCTATCTACGGTTAAGTCTCGGATTAGGATAGATTGTGTAGTTGAGCTTTAGACTTCACGGCGTTCATCGGTTGAAGACAAAGAACTATTTAGGCGAGCTTGTGGAACTTCATCAACAAAAGGTATGTAAAGACTTGAACGCATCTATCACTCAAAAAGTCTATTTCTACTTTATCTCCTTCTTGTGACAAAAGTCATATAACGATATAGTTTTCAGTTTATACACTTTTGATATTTCGAGCTGAGTTTAACTCGCTTATATATTTCTCGAAATATGTGTTGGTAAGCTTTTGCTTTAACCAAGTTCATCTTATGTTATTGACGCAAGTCAAAATACGATCATGTATAAATTGCCTTGTAACATCTTACATGATTTGTGTAGGACATTCATTTGATGTAGACTCGGAATATTTCGTATTGATCATTCGATCACTTGAAAATTGCTTTGAAGATAATAGTTTGTGTGAGACATCTATTCCCGCCTTCCGAGAATATTTCAATGATTGAAAATGGAGTTTAGAACGATTAACCATGATTATATATAGAATAGTGTGCGTACTTGCATATATGTTATCCATATCCTAAAACCATGGTATGCATACCCGTATGCGTACTGCTTGGTTTGGTGAAAGTCCGGGAACCATGGTATGCATACCCGTATGCATACTGATTGGTTTTGTGAAAGTCCGGGAACTTAAGTATGCATACCAGTATGCGTACTGTCGTAAGTTTCAAGTTCCGGAATTTCAACTGAGGTTGGTGGTGTGCGTATCGGTATGCATACGGGCGAACCCAAACTCAGTCCGGCTACTTAGGTATGCGTACCGGTATGTGTACCTGAGTAGGTTAAGTTCTAAAATTGGTTTATTCATGAACTAATACATTTATATATTAAGGAATGCAATCATTTGCAAACCGTGGCTATAATGTTCATGAATTGATTCAAGTGAATCAAAATCGATTTTGCTTCAATTGTGTCTTGTATACTTCTACGAGAATATAAACAATTGAACAACTCCATAACTAGTTTCATTTGAGTCATTTGAACTAGTTGTGATTGAGATGAACAAGGTTGATAAGAAAGTATTCATATGGCTAACTTCGGTTAACTATTGTTGAACCAACCATGTGCATATGTTTAGGTACGGTTACCCTTATCTAAATGAAAGCACATTTCATTTGTGTATAACAAGCTAAGTTTGATCTAACGGTTGAAATATATTAGCTTGAATCTAATCAGGTTTTCATCTAATGATGAATATTGAATGCTTTATTACCAAGGTAACTTAGATTGCAAACCCTAATTTGAAACCTATATAAAGGAGAACTCTAGCAACTGGGAAACCTAATCCCTACACCTCTTGTGTGATACTAGTTGCGACTAGAGTAGATTCTCCTTTAACCTTAGGTTTTTTCCAAAACCCTATAGGTTAACGACTTGAAGACTTCATTGGGATTATGAAGCCAGGCCCAACTATTTTATATGTAGTTGCGTGTTCTGATCTTGCTTTATTCTATCATGATTAAGTACTATCTTCTCTAAGATTTGATCGAGATTTATTCTCCGATAGGCAAGATAAAAAGTAGTCACAAACATCTTCGTCTCATCGTTTGTGATTCCACAATATCTTGTTTCGCTACCATAGGATTAAGATTATTGTGAGGTGATTGATATTACTAGGCTGTTCTTTGGGAATATAAGACCGGTGTATCAATTGGTTCATGTTCACCTTGATTTATCAAAAGACGGAACAAAACTCATAGGTATTTCTGTGGGAGACAGATTTATCTATTCAATAGACTTTTCTGTGTGAGACAAATTTGTTTATTAAAGTCTTCGACTTTGGGTTGTAGCAACTCTTAGTTGTGGGTGAGATCAACTAAGGGAATCAAGTGCGCAGAGTCCTGCTGGGATTCAGAGGCGTAAGGAGTGCAACTGTACCTTGATTAGTGTGAGATTGATTAGGGCTCAACTACATTCCAGTCCGAAGTTAACTTTGAGTAGGCTAGTGTCTGTAGCGGCTTAATACAGTGTGGTGTTCAAATCTGGACTAGGTCCCGGGGTTTTTCTGCATTTGCGGTTTCCTCATTAACAAAATTTCTGGTGTCTGTGTTATTTCTTTTCCACATTATATTTGTTTATATAATTGAAATATCATAGGTTGTGCGTAAGTTCAATCAATTATATAATCCAATCTTTGGTTGTTGATATAAATTGATTGACACTTGAACATTGGTCTTTGGTACAGTTCAAGTTATTTCTCAATATTCAATTGGGCTCGCAAATTCATATTTGTTTGATTACGGATTTAATTGAGAAATTGAGATACGACTCTTGGATATACTTTTCTTAAGATTGAGTCTGACTTTCTAGGTTATTCTCTTGAAAGTATATTGGAGTTTGTCCATACAGATTGCTAAACGAATTATTGGGTGTGGTTGTTATACCCCCGGTCTTTCAATTGGTATTAGAGCAAGCAAACA
This sequence comes from Papaver atlanticum, assembly GCA_023531105.1. Lineage (NCBI taxonomy): Eukaryota > Viridiplantae > Streptophyta > Magnoliopsida > Ranunculales > Papaveraceae > Papaver > Papaver atlanticum. The sequence continues at coordinate 3,894,961 of JAJJMB010006998.1, read as the reverse complement.
CGTTTAAGACCTCATAAGTCTGTGTTTGTAGCGATCTGACTCTATGGAAAGTAGTGTTATCTCTAACAATGTAACACCAGTTCAGAAGCTCTCTGATTTGGTTCAAAGACTTGAGTCCCCAGAGAAATCTCTCATATCTTCTCCATTGTCTGAAACTGTGTTCGACTAGGAGAAAGTCCTTGATGAACAGTTGGATGATCTTTTAGATGAAAGTGATTCTGAAGAGGGACAAGATCTTAATGAGGAAGTCTCACAATATATCAATCTTTTTGACCATCTCTTAAAGAAAAAGAAGTCTACATCTTGCTTGGCTGAATATCTGACTCCTCTTTGTCAAGAAAATAGAAAATTGAGAAAACTCTTTAAGGGATATGATTGCGGTTACAAACTCTTACAATCTATCCTTAAAGATCGTGAAGAATATGTGCGTTCAAAGAATTCTGAATGTGATAATCTTCGTCGAAATCTTTTTGTGTTGAAAGAAAGACTTGCAGAAACTGATGCAAGATATGACTCTCAACAAAAATGTTTTAACGACAGAGAAATCAACTTTCTCACCAGAGAAAAACAATTGGAGGCTGATCTAGCTGCTGCTCTTGATAAGGTCATTTCACTGGAAGAGAATCTGAAAAGATTCAATGCTAGCTCTAAAAAATTATCCACTATGCTGGGAGCATGTACAGAACATCGTGATACACGTGGTCTGGGATATAAAGGAATAGACGCTCCAAGTACTAGTAAGATCATTTTTGTCTGTGCTAACGACAAGTTCCTAAGTGAAAATCTCACTGACATCAAAAGTGAGAAACTTCTTTCATCAGCTGATATTCCTATGAACAAAGTCTGTCCACCTTTGAAAACTTCTCATATGAGAACAGTCAAAAATGTTCCCTACAACTGTTATTATTGTGGAAATAAAGGTCACCTTGAAAGGAGATGTCGTTTTCGACTGCGAAATGAAAAACTTCATAACATTCTTGTGTGGATGTCTAAAGAAGTAATCAAGCCTGCTTCTCATTTTGCTGGAATAAAAGGTCTTGTATGCAATCAAAAAGGGTGCTGTGATGAGCCAATTCTTGATTGTAAATATGACGCAAAACCCGTTTACAATTGTAAAAGGGAAGAATGTCATATGGACGACTGACTCTTCAAATTGCCTTGTGAAGAGATAAAGTCATCAAAGAAAGAAGAGATGTTCAAGATCCTTGCCTCCCACTAAAGAAAGTCTTGAATCTAAAATGTCTGCTCCAGACTTCATTCACATCAATAATCGTGTCTCGGAGCTCAAGACAAGTATAAATAGACTCAAACGCAGCATTAAGAAGGCAAGGAAGGCGGCAGTGGTAGGCTTCTAAACCTACGATTATAAACCGCAAGCGCACGGTGTCCATAATATAGATAGAGGCACATACAGGTAGATCCTACGGGGAGTTGGATTGGTGAACTAAACTTCTAAGTTCTACTTCTACTAATTTAGATCAAACAGGGGGTTTGTCGATACGACTAGAGATTGATGATTATACTAGAGCAATAATATTAAAAGGAAAAATAAATATGAACTAGGGTTTTGAACCCACCACCTAAAAGCATAGAAATTCCTGATTTGAAAACTTGTTCTCTCTTTAATCAAGGAACTATAGAGGTAATAGCCTCAAGCACCCTTGAAGATGTGATAAATCACTACCAATATGTATGACTTAACCTTAGCTAATATGCCAATCCATAGCATTACCTATCTTTTCAGGGCATAGATAATCACAGATTGAACTAAATCAATATATATAGGTTTGAACATCCAATAGAGAATTAACCTAACTACCAAGGATGCATCACATACAAGGTGAGAGTAATCTATTGTAATTCATAGATTAAGAAATGTTTATCAATAAAATTCCATGAAGAACAAATAAAATCAAACCAAAAAAATTATAATTAAGAAGAGGTTTCATCTCTGCCCTAGCAGAGATTTTTAGAACATAATAAAAATTGAAATTAAAACCTAAACTACTGCTACATGTTGTACCGGCTACTCCGGGCTTTCCTTTTACATCATAAACCCATCTCTATTTATACACAAATTTCCCCCAATTTGGATTTCAATTCAATATTAACCATAACCTACTCACCATCAATGCCTCACTACAATCTTATCTTCTTTCTGCAGAAATACAAACTTGCAGCAATCAATTGATGTGTTGTCTCATCTTATGATGGTGTAGTAATATCAATTACTTCTTTATTTAACTCCATCATGAACATTTTTCTATCTAGGTCACTGTTGTTGACAAGATCGAATAAGAAAGAGATAGGATTGGAGGTGTAATGGGTGATTATGGTGGGGAAGGTTGGGTACAGAGGGGAAGGTGGAGTACATGGAGAGGGTGAGCTTGGTGGTGGTTAGAGTACACAGAGGTGGGGAAGGAGAAGATGAGAATGGAGTTGGGTTTCTGGTCAATAGAGTGAAATTAGGGAGAAAATAGGAGGTGATTCGGTGTGGAGCGGTTGCATCAAATACTGATGTATCGGGTTATGAAAATGGGTCAAGCCTTGGGTTTGTTTTACAATTCTTCTATAAAACCCACTTTCTCTTTTAAGCAAATATTTCCAACCAAGCCCACTGTGTAAACGGATTACAAGAGGATTGCACATGTCTTTTGCGTAACATTTCTTCTACATTTCTCACGGCCTTTCCCCGGAGCCCTTGTTGTCTGCCTCTAGCCAGCAATTCTTTGTTCCTTTATCTCTCAAGACATCCAATCTTTAGTTACTACCTAAAAACATAAAAAAAAATTTAGTAAAAGTAATTATTCTCAAAAAAACAACGAAAATACAGAATTTGGAATAAAATGGAGAATTAAAGCACAAAAGATGAGATAAATGCCAATAAAAAGATATAAAATTATGCAATATTTGGCACTCATCAAATACCCCGAAACCTGAATTTTGCTCGACCTCGAGTAAACCAAAAACTATGAAACAAACAAACAAAGGAAATCCTACCTACAACACTGTCGCTGGTCTCTCGATTGCATTTAGCGAATGAAATAAGCCTTTTAAACCACTAAGTGTCCCTAGTGGACGAGTTGAATTCTCGTGAGGGTTATCTTAGAATACACCCACAAAGTTCTAGGTCAAAAGAGAGCTCACCTTGTATGATGTGTAACACCTGCATTTTAGTTCAAGCTCACAGCAAAATGGATTTGTCAATCTAGCTTTCAAAGGAACAATTCAAGCACTAGAAAAACTAAGGACAAGTGATAAGAGTGTAAAGTGTATCTACACATGTTTAGAGAATGCTCAGAAGTCATGACTGCCAATTACCAAGAGATAGTTTTTAGCTAAGGACCAAATTCAAAGCCAAGCTAACTGTCCGGCTTTACAAGAATTGTGAATGTTCACCTAAGAGTTGGTGATATTTCAGTTTACCCGCGATGTACATCGATGGCATACACCCTCCCTTGCTTATTACAAGACTATTTACAACATATAACAAAATATAACTCTTATTTACATCGACTACTCTCTTATTTTTGGGGCAAGAGATAAACATTGACTATAACATTTGAAACATGACAAAATGGACTCTCTTATCATTTATTCATCTATTTTTTTGATTTTCTTTTTTTCTTTTTTCTTTTTTCTTTTTTCTTTTTTCTTTTTTCTTTTTTCTTTTTTCTTTTTCTGAAAAGATATCTTTCTTTTTTTTCAACTAATGAAATACTTTAAAAGAACAAGAACAATACAATAATATAACATAACACTGTACCCGGTCAAATCCAATGGTTGCTTTTCTTAATATATCCTCCAACTTCTATCCCAGACAACCAAAGAACAAGCTAGTCAAGTCTCATTCAGTATTCTAAAGTGATTGGCAGTCTATTTAACTGATGAAACACCTGCGGCCCAACGCTATACATGTATTGGTATATCGTGCATGTGCAAGTTTCTTAGCACATGTGAATTGTGCTAGAATCAAGTGGTGCCTCATCATCTAGATTAAGAATCCTAAGATATTATATATGCAGACACCACAAATCAAGGTAGATGAGCTCAACATTTTTTATTTTTTTTAACATGGCAGAGTTCAGTTTCAATTATAGCACACTGACAGTCACATGGTATCTACTCTTCACCCCCAAACCTAAACTAAACATTGTCCTCGATGTTTCAAAAGATAAACAGGATTGAACAACAACATACCATTAGAACAATGCTGAGTAGAGAAAAGGAACGAGATTACCATATTTGACGAAAGAAAGAACTGAACTCCATTATTCGCGGCTAGAATCCAACATTTTTCAGCTGAGATCACATTGGATTAGCACAATATATACAAAACAAACATAAGATTCTACTGAAACATTACCTACTGGATTATATACATGAAAACTTCACCATACACATACAACCTAAAGAGTTGAGGATCAACCCAAAAAACAGAATATAGAGATTTTAGTAGCCTAACACAATTATAATAGGACAAAAATGCAATTGAGGATACCAGACGAAATGAGCTACCCCCAAACCTAGATTTTTCAATAGATATGCTTTTGGGCACAAAGTCTAGCAATTTTAGAGGTGCATCATGCACAAGGTCTAGTTCAAAGTGAACTGTGTTAGGGACGGGCAGACAAACATCAGTGCATTCCAATTGTGGCCCTTCAAAGATACTATATTTAGCTGCAAAATAGTCCAAAAGGACTTGAGAAGCACAAAAATCTAACCCCGGGTTTGGAGCTGTCCACAAAGTGGGCTTGACAACCTCTCGGTAAACATTAAGACAATCATGTTGTAACTTAAGCAGGGAATCAGATCTATCTAAGTTATTTTCATCTATATCATTACACGATTCAACTCTCCCTAAGTCAGAAACAAGTATAATATCATGCTCATGTTCATTGAATAAATTTACAAGCCTCAATTCAGAATCAGGAGAAGCATCATATTGCGACCTAGGCAGGAATCCGACACAACAATTATATCATTATGCATAAGAACATTAGTGTCGACATAAAATTCATCCTTCCCCAAGTCAAATACGAGTTGTGCATCATGCTCACTTTCACAGAACAATTGTTCAAGCCCAAATTCAGAAACATCATCCGGATTGTGATAAATATCAACATTAGAAGAAACATTATCAACGTAGTTCTATGCATTATGGTCTAGCATTTCAGAGTCATGTGACTCCAAAATTGAATCTTCAAGAAAACCTAATTCTTCTAACATTATATCATCATCAGAGTAATATGCATACCCTTCGCTATTAACATTTGTGGTGTCCTCGGTCCACTCATTTTCCTCTAGATGAGGTTCATATTCAATATCAGTTGCATGAGTAGGACTAGACACACTATGGAGTTCAGTTTGGGTACATGACTTAGGGACTACAATATTTTCATTTGTGCCCCTTTCTAGATCTTCGACTATCCTAGTCATGCATATCATGTTTGTATCAGAGTCAAAATTAGATTCTAACTCATGAAGATTACTCCTGGCATGCAATACTGTTCTAGTTTCCCTAATGGATTCCCATTGATGGGTTTTCTTCGCAAGTTCAGCTAAAAATGACCATGCATCATCCACAGTTTTATCAATTTTGAATTCACCATTACACATACTCCTGGAATCCGCCGCCTAAATGCATAGAAATCCTAGATTTGATAAACTAGTTCTCTTTTCAATCAAGGAGCTATAGAGGTTCTAGCCTCAAACTACCTTGAAGATGTGATAAATCACTTGCACAAATAGATGATTTAACCTCAAGCCAAAAATATGTCAATTCCTAGCATTACCTATCTATTTAAGGCATAGATAATCACAAATTGAGATGAATCAGTTTACACAGTGCTTGAAAACATACAAAGAATTATTCTCACTACCATGGATGCATGACATACAAGGTGAAAGTAATTTGATGTTTTCCAAAGATAATATCATGCTTTCAATAAAAGTTTCATGGAGAACAAAGTAAAATCAAACCAAAGGATTCTAGTTATTTAGGGGTTTCATCTCAACCCAAAGAAGAGATTAAAACATAAACAAAGAAAATACATACCCTAAATGGCCTGCCTTGGGTGTTAGACATTAAGACCAAACTTAGGTGTTAAGGTCAAACTTGCTTCTTTACTCCCACGCGTGAAAAGATTAGGATAGTAACTCTGTCTTCTTTTCATCTTCGTTTTCTCACGTGCCAGCCTTACACTTGATGTGAGTTTTAATTGTAGTAAAAATAGTGGTGAAAGGTTCGTTGCTCGAACTTGTGAAGGATTCTTTTAGACTCAAATTAACTAAAATAAAATTGTATCAAATTATAAAAAAGACACCGAGACTTTGGATTCCACCATTGACCAATTATTTGATAAATTCTAATCAATATTCATGCAATATTTTTCTTTAAGTTGACTCTAATATTTGCCTCTAATATGGTTCTTGAAGTAATAATTGTAAGCACGAAGCATGAAACATCAAAAGTATTAAAACTAAGCATGTCCCATCAAAACACTTCACAACTACTCAATAAAAACCAATTTTTCTTTTAAATTCTATGCGGAAAAATCATGTAAAATAATTGCAATAAATAATAAAAATAGAATTATACCACTTTTCATGGAACAATGGCTTCCTCCGTCGCCTCGGCTAAGGGGTTTAGCTCCTCATATTAATCTCTTGCTCAAAATACATCTTTGGTGTTCAAAAGTTGATTAAAAGAGTGAAAAGTTCTAAACAGCGGGTTTTGTAACTAATATAAGTGTTACAGAACCTATTTCTACCGAGAAACTGTTGCGACCAGAAGATAACTGTTGCAAAAATTGTTACAAAAGGTTTAAAGTTTGAAAGTTACGGTCACAGAATCTGCGACTTTCTTTTTCTGCTGTTTATGTTCTTCTTCTTCTCCGGCCACGGCTTGCACCAGCAGAAACGTGATTTCTTCCAATGGTTTTTCTAGCTTCTCTAAGGCTCTAAACTTCCCCTAACTTCTTCCTCTTCTTCCTAGGACCCTAACCAACCCTTTTATACATAGTAGAGCAAAGAAAATTCGAGAATAAACTTGGTTTTTTCCTCCACAGCACGTTAAGTTATTTCTTTTTTTTCTTCTGTTTCACGTGCATTCGATTGTCCAAACTCCTCCCTTGATAGAAACAAGTCCTTAATAAGAGTTTCCTTCCTCTTCTTCACGTAAATTTCTAAAAAATAAACCAAGAAACTTCCCAAAAATAGAACGTGATATTTTAACCATTTTTCGCTTCCAATTCGAGTTCTAGCCACTTTGGATCCATTCCAACACCCTTACCTCGCCTGTTAGGTCCATAGGAACAAACCCAATCAAATTCATCCCTTTAATCTCCCTAAAAATCAATCAAAAATTCATCCAAAAAAATCGTCTGTTTTCTGAAAATTTTCCCGCCAAATTTCTGTTTTTGAAAACGTGAAGAAATTTGTCCTCCCCCTATCCAGTCTCGGTCTGTGCTTAGCAGCTGCTTGGAAATGGGTTACCCCTTATCCAAAATGAGAGTCCGAATAGCAAATGTCCTCCCAGGAGCCTTTAGCAACTTTTCGAGCCAATTTTCCCGCAAAAGCCTATTCCTCCAAAATACACCTACAAGGGATAAAATACCAAAATTAGTACAAAAATGGGTACTAACACTATACATAAAAGAGATGAAAATAGACACATAAATGCGTCTATCAACACTCATACCCATTTCTTATCCACTAGTGTTTGCTTCATTAACTCAGGCAAATCCAACAAAATGGTTGCACATTTCAGCTCCCTGTAATTCTTCTACGGACAACACTCTCTCCTACAGATGTAGAAAAACACTAATTATCAGTAATTACCAAATATAACTATTAAAGCCTCTAGAATACAAAATACACAATTTGACAGAAAATTATAACATTAAAGCACTTTGGATGTGTAAAACGCCTATAAAATGATATAGAAATATGCATTATTGGGCACATATCACACCCCCAAACCTGAATTTTGCTCGTCCACGAGTAAAAAAAAAACTAATAAAATCCTACCTACACCATTGTCGCTGGTCTCTCGATTGCATTTACCGAATGCAATAATCCTTTTAAACCACTAAGCGTCCATAGTGGACGAGTTGAAGTCTCGTGAGGGTTTTCTTAGAACACACCCGCAAAGTTCTAGGTCAAAAGAGAGCTCACCTTGTATGATGTGCAATACCTGCTGATAGACGCATTTATGTGTCTATTTTCATCTCTTTTATGTATAGTTTTAGTACCCATTTTTGTACTAATTTTGGTATTTTATCCCTTGTAGGTGTTTTTGGAAAAATAGGCTTTTGCGGCAAAATTGGCTCGAAAAGTTGTTAAAGGCTCCTGGGAGGACATTTGCTATTCGGACTCTCACTTTGGATAAGGGGTAACCCATTTCCAAGCAGTTGCTAAGTACAGACCGGGACTGGATAGGGGGAGGTCACATTTCTTCACGTTTTAAAAAACAGAAAAATGGCGGGAATTTGTTTCTTTCACAGACGATTTTGTGGATGGATGGTTGATCGATTTTTATGGAGATTAAAGGGCTGAATTTGATTGGGTTTGTTCCTATGGACTTAACAGGCGAGGTAAGGGTGTTGAAATGGATCCAAAGTGGCTAGAACTCGAATTGGAAGCGAAAAAAGGTTAAAAATATCACGGTTTATTTTGGGCAAGTTTCTTGGTTTATATTTGGAAACTTACGTGAAGAAGAGGAAGGAAACTCTTCTTAGAGATTTGTTTCTATCACGGGAGGAGTTTGGACAGCTGAGAACACGTGAAACAGAAGAAGAAAAAAATATATCGCAACTTGCTGTGGAGGAAAAAACCAAAGTTATTCTCGAATTTTCTTTGCTCTACTATGTATAAAAGGGTTGGTTCGAGTCCTAGGAAGGAAATGAAGAAATTAGGGGAAGTTTAGAGCCTTAGAGAAGCCATAAAAATCATTGGAAGAAGCCCGAGTTCTGTTGCTGCTGCTGTTGCCGGAGAAGACGAAGAACACAAATAGCAGAAAAAGAAAGTCGCAGAATCTGTGACCGTAACTTTCAAACTCTATAGCTTTTGTAACAATTTTTCCAACAGTTAGCTTCAGTTCGCAACAATTCTCTGTAAAAGTAGGTTCTGTAACGATTATATTAGTTACAGAATCCGCTACTTAGAACTTTTCACTCTTTTAATCAACTTTTGAACACCAAAGATGTATTTTGAGCAAGAGATTAATATGAGGAGCTAAACCCCTTAGCCGAGGCGACGGAGGAAGCCATTGTTCCATGAAAAGTGGTATAGTTCTATTTTAATTATTTATTGCAATTATTTTACATGATTTTTTTGCATAGAATTTAAAAGAAAAATTGGTTTTTATTGAGTAGTTGTGAAGCGTTTTGATGGGACATGCTTAGTTTTAATACTTTTGATGTTTCATGCTTCGTGCTTACAATTATTACTTCAAGAACCATATTAGAGGCAAATATTAGAGTCAACTTAAAGCAAAATATTGCATGAATATTAATTAGAGTTTATCAATTAATTGGTCAATGGTGGAATCCAAAGTCTCGGTGTCTTTTTTATAATTTGATACAATTTTATTTTATTTTATTTTATTTGAGTTTTAAAAAAATCCTTCACAAGTTCGAGCAACGAACCTTTTTACTCACCACTTTCACTACAACTTAAAATTCACATCACCTGCATTTCAGTTTAAGCTCACAGCAAAATGGATCTGTCAATCTAGCTTTGAAATACACAATACTAGCACTAAAACAACTATGGACAGGTGATAAAGAGTGTAAAGTGTATCTACACATGTATAGAGAATAGTCAGAAGTTATGACTGTCAATTACTAAGAGATAGTTTTTAGCTAAGAACCGAATTCAAAGCCAAGCTAGCTGTCTGGCTTTACGAGAATTGTGAATGTTCACCTAAAAGTTGGTGATATTTCAGTTTACCCGTGTTGTACATCGATGGCATACACACTCCCTTGCTTATTACAAGACTATTTACAACATATAACAAAACATGAATCTTATTTACATCGACTATTCTCTTATTTTTGAGGCAAGAGATAAACATTAACTATAACATTTGAAACATAACAAAATGGACTCTCTTATCATTTATTTATCTATCTTTTTGATATTCTTTTTTTTCTTTTTCTTTGCTTTTCTGAATTATTACCCTTTTTTTTTCTTCAACTGATGAAAAACTTCAAGAGAACAAGAACAATACAATAACATGAGAAAATACTGTTTGACTTATGGACAAAAATAAAAATTACATGACACTTAGCAAGAGGTAGCCCTTTTCGATGTACCCGGCCAAATCCAATGGTTGTTTGTCTTAATGTATCCTCCAACTTCTATCTCAGCCAACCAAAGAACAAGATAGTCAAGTCTCATTCAGTATTCTAAAGTGATTGGCAGTCTACTTAACCAATGAAAAACCTGCGGGCCGACGCTATACATGTATTGGTAAATCGTGCATGTGCAAGTTTCTTATCACATGTGAATTGTGCTAGAATCAAGTGGTGCCTCATCATCTAGATTAAGAATCCTAAGATATTATATATGCAGACACCACAAATCAAGGTAGATGAGCTCAACAATTTATTTTTAACATGGCAGAGTTTAGTTTCAATTATAGCACACTGACAGTCACATGGTATCTACTCTTCACCCACAAACCTAAACTAAACATTGTCCTCGATGTTTCGAAAGATAAACAGGATTGAACAACAACATACCATTAGAACAGTGCTGAGTAGAGAAAAGGATCGAGATTACTAGATTTGACAAAAGAAAAAACTAAACTCCATTATTCGCGGCTAGAATCCAATATTTTTCAGCTGAGATTACATTGGATTAGCACAATATATACAAAAGAAACATAGGATTCCACTGAGACATTACTTACTGGATTATATACAAGAAAAATTCACCATATATATACAGCCTAAAGAGTTGAGGATTAACCCAAAAGACTGAATGCATAAATTTTAATAGCCTCACACAATTATAATTGGATAGAAATGCGAGTGAGACTTCAAAACCAAATGAACCACCCCCAAACCTGGATTTTTCAACAGATATACTTTTGAGTACATAATCCAGCAATTTAGGGGTGCAGCATGCACAAGGTCTAATTCAAAATGGACTTGTTCAGGGACGAATGGAGCGACATGAGTAAACTCCAACTTTGGATCCTCAAAGACATTATATTTAGCAGCAAAATAGTCCAAAAGGACTTGAGAGGCACACAGTTCCAATCCTAGGTTGGGAATTGGTTTTACAATATCTTTACATGCAAAATCTAGATTGGGTGGAAGAGTCTCAGTTTGTGACATGGGAAGGGAGCTAGATACGTCTAAGCTATATTCATTATTAAGCTCAAAAGTGTCACTACGCAGCCTAGTATTTTCCCAATCAGAAACAAGTTGTGCTTTCTCATGCTCATAGTCATTGAACAAATCATCAAACCCCAATTCAGTATCATCATCATCCGAAACTTTAGTTTCATGCATAGGCAAATCAGAAGAAACATCATACTGTAACCTAGGCAGCGAATCAGACACATCAAAGTTATTTTTATGCATTAGATCATTGGTGTCGACAGAAAATTCAGCCTTCCCTAAGTCACAAACAAGTGGTATAACATGTTCACCTTCACAGAACAATTGTACAAGACCCAAATCAGTACCAAAATCATCAGGATATTGATTGCGATGAATATCAACATTAGAAGAGACATTATCAGTGGAGGTCTCTACACTATGGTCTAGCATTTCAAAGTCACGTGACTCTAAAATTGGATCTTCAAGAAGAACTAGCTCTTCTAACATCATGTCATCATCAAAGTAACATGCATACTCTTCCCTATTATTTTGGGGTAAAAACTGATTCTGCTGGTTTTGGTAAATTTGGGTGTATTGATGAGAAACGAATTCAAACCTTAAACAAATGCACTGCACGGGAGTACTTTAGATTCGAGAGATCAATCTGTACAATCCTGGCCTAAACCAAGAAATGGACGTTCCAGTCTTGCTTCGGTCACAAAGTGAAAGAGAAGGGTTGATCTTAGGGAGGGAAGCGAAGAAGGTGTTGAGATCAGAATGGTTAACTCTGAAGATGTGGCTATTTTATGACTTGTATCAAAATATGGAACTGGCTTGCGGAATGTAAGCTATCATTTCTTGGTATTTTTTCTGGATACTTGTGTTGATAACCAAAACTGTGTTGTTGGTTGAAATAGGTTGAAAACCTATTTATATCAATCATAGTTGCACGCACCCTGATCTCATAGGAACTGGGAATAGTTGAGTGATGGAGGAGTGGGATCGTGCAGGATGGTGAAAACCACGTCTCCACTATGAGGGGAAGACTGGGTGGTTTCGTCCCACTACTTATCTATCATCACTAACTGCCCGCCTTTCCTGACACTTCCTTGTAATAGGCGTGTTGCACGCCGCACGCTGTAGACCGCCACACCAATACCCTGATGAACATCCCCAAGTTTGTGACATTTTGATGTCTCGAATATTTTCGTGGAAAATATGCAGCAGGCTGCTGAATGGGTCTTGTTTGCAAGACCTAGTTATTCTGACCAATCACGCACAAGCTAGGTGGCGGGTGGTCATGTGTGAGTAGCTGCCATGAGCTATCTATGTACATTAAAGATGTGGTGATCGGTCCTTATAGGAGAATGGTGGTTGGTAGCCATTTTGACATCCTATTGGTTGGCCCAAATTAAATCTAAACCGGTTAAGTTGGCTAGATAAGTTGGATGGATGAGATGATTTGCATAAGTTTGTGCTAATTCATGAAATTTCGTAATCAGAAAATTCAGATGTGAGACCCTCACTAAAACTTCTGTAGAATTCTCATACGAACTCGGATTTTGATGATACGCCCCTCTATTCTCATGAGAAAAGAAATTTCATATCTTCCCAAGAGGGAATATTTAGGTTTTGAGCTCGTTTAGGAGGTGAAAACAGCCCGATAGTAGAAACTCAGGAGGAATTCTGTCAGTTTTCAGCCATAACCTAGCTTGTCTTTTAAGTTGTATATTTTAGCTCGTTAATCCGATTGATCAGATTTTTTAGGATGTTATGCTAGACATCCATACGAAACTTTTGGCATGTAGCTCATACTAAAATTGTGTACCAAATGCTCCCAGTTGTTCGTCCAATCTTTGGGTGATCGTTTAGAAGCCATATGAGTAGGCCGCGGCGTGGCCGATTGTTCCTTATGGAAGAGGGGTGGACGTTGATCATGGCCACAGTTCGTTATGTAAAAGGGGGTGGTCGTTGATCATGGACACAACTCGTTGTGGAAAAGGGGGTGGCCGTTGATCATGGCCATAACTCGTTGGAATAGCATGGCTTCCCAATTAGCATGTCAATGCGATTTGGCAGGTTGATTAGCTAATTGGCATGGCAGCCATGTTGACACGACGGACACTAGGTGTTAGCGCAGTTTGGATTTATTTAATGCGTGTGGCGGGTTTAAAACGACCTGATTGATCGATAGGAAAGGGGGTCGGCAAGCAGCATGGGACCGGCCACACTCCAAGTGCGTGCGGCGCATTTAGAGCGACCTGATTGGTCTATGGGAAAGAGGGACGGCAAGAGTAGCATGGGGGCGTGGCCATCTACAGGTGGCGCCCGCTAGGGCGAACTGGCTGGCCATGTGGCGTGGCCACGCCTCCTCTTATTGCTGCTCCTATTTTCCGCGGCTCCTCTTTTATTTCTTGTTTTCTGATTTTTGGTAGGACTTTGCTCCTACTAGTCCATGGCGGATCAATTGCCTAGTTTGCCTAGGTTTAGTTTCGACCAGCAGGGTCCGAGATATTGCGCATGCGCAAAAAACCTAATTTTTGCAAATTAATTAGGTTAATATTTGAATCTTGTGAATTATCAAAAAATTGATTTAATTCGGTGAGTTCTGTATGTTGACACGGAGTTCTTTAAATTTTATTGTCAGAGAGCAGCATGTTTTCCGATTGAGTACTTTCATGCAGACCTTAATATTGATACTTCGGGAAATTCATGCTACTCACATGCGAGTGAACACTAATTGTCATGTCATATCAATATTAAGGGTTCGGCCGGGGAACATAGCGCAACAAAGTATTCAATGAGCCTTGCATTAATGAATAATACAGGCGGGATGTTGAAATTTACAGAATATTTGGGATTGTTGCTACATGCACCATTCTGGATAAATTTCATGTAAATATACTGAATTGGTCAACATATGCATAAGTAAAAAGGCTGGGCACTCATTACTTCAAATGGCTCTTTCTCTTTGCAAAATGACGGTACATTAAATACAGGGTTTTACAATCTTAGCCCTGAACTAAAAACCACCATCAACACCTATTAACAGCCTTGGTGTCCTCAGTCCATTAGTTTACCTCTAAATTAGGTTCATATTCAATATCAATTGCATAAGTAGGTCTAGACACACTATTCTCAAAATTTAATTCAATATCAGCATCATTGTAAGAGGGACTTTCCATCTTGGATTGCAAGTCTGAGAGTAGGTATTTTGTGTTTCATAGAAAGCATTAACTGGTCTCACTCTAGACTGCTTCGTGGCATGCAAATCAAGGCAGTTATCAATTATGTGACCTGTGTTATCACAAGAGATACAAGCATGGAATTCAGTTTGGGCACGTGACATAGGTGCAACAAAATTTTCATTTGTACACTTCTCTGGAGCTTCAATTCTCCTAGTTATACATACGATGCTTATATCTGAGTCAAAATCAGACTCTATCTCATGAAGATGACCCATATTATGTGACACTGTCCTAGTTTCTCTAAAGGATTCCCATTGATGGGTTTGCTCTGCAAGCTTAGCTAAAAATGACTATGCTTCGTCCACAGGTTTATCAATGAACTCACCATTACACATAGACTCAACCATGGCTCAAGAATTAAAGTCTAACCCCTCATAAAGGATAGCGACCAGTCTCCACTTCTCAAAGCCATGGTGCGGGCATTCAAACAACAAATCATTAAACCGTTAAAAATAATGAAAAAATGTCTCTCCATCTAACTGCTCAAAAAAGTTTATACTTTGACGAATGCTGATAGTTTTATGATATGGAAAGAACTTTAAAAAAAAAAAAATTGTTGTGAGTTGGTCCCAAGTGGTGATTGATTGCGGTCTCAGACTGTAAAACCAATTTTTAGCTCTTTCCTTTAAAGAAAATGAAAACAAACGCAGTTTTAGAGAGTCTTCAGACAAGTGATCAAATTGCATAGCCCTACAAATTTCTTCAAACTCTCTTACATGATGATAGGGGTTTTCAACATCAACCCCTCGAAATATCGGAAGAATTTGTATCCAATTCAAATGGACCATCATTCTGGGGTAAGACAATACATAAGAACTGACTTGTTCTTGTGGGATACATGAACTCCTGAAGAGTACGGGGTCTATTCATACAATCACCCATTGTCTCAACCTAGGAAGATTTACCAACAGATAAAAGTGGGATTTCACCTAGGCAAACTTAATAATAATTTATGACAAGATGCAACAGAGCCTAGACAATATACCAATCCAGCGATATGAAATTTCTAAATCAATGATTCGGATCACTCACACAAGATCACACAGCCACAGGGTACGAGAGAGTACTTACCTCCTGCCACAACCGAAAGGATGGACAAACAAAATGATCTTCCTTTTTCGTCTTTTTCTCTGGTCAAAGTGGTGGTCTTTCTAGCACCTGACAACACTCCGGCAAGCAACTGGTAGTCATAATTGCACTAGAGGAACAATTCCAAATTTATTTTCTTGTCTGTTCGTCCTTGTTTGGGGTGTGCGAAATGATCTATCTGCCTGCACCTGCACCTGCTCCTCTCCTTTCTTGGCTTTGACAGAAGCTTGTAAGCACCTGTTAAGCTCAAAAGGAAATTTCAGTACCCAAAAAAAAAAAGTGAAGCAATAATAAAAATGAAAAATCTAAACCAAATAATACAAAAAAAATTATGACCTGCTAGACTACCGAGCAAAGGTAGCTATGACCTGTACTAATAGAAGTTCGAAGAAGCCTACCACAAACCGTTAATTATTATGCACAACGAACTACCGCTAGCTTACCCTATTATAGACGAAGTTTTAAATAAAATGACAAGATGCAATTATGTACAGAAAAGAAAAAATCAATGAAAGCTACAGCTGACCTTAGACCAACTTAAGTTAAGCTAAAGAGGAAATAACTATATGAACAGGACCAAGGCTACTTAGATAACAATGTAAAAGCTACATGACAAAATTCCTGAGTGGGATGCAATATACCAATGCTACAGAAAAAATAAAATCTCTACTAAAACATGTTATGAACCTACTAGCTATTCCGTACTATGCATACTTACAAAATGATTACATAAACGATTCCTAAAACTTGAAAAATAAAAGATTCAAATAATGGGCACTTAGAAATTTACGAATTTAAATGACTCAGCAATACCAACAAAAAAAACGGCTAAGACAGTTTACAAACTTGTTAACTACAAGAACAACTAGTATATGTATTTAACTACAGCTAGCTATCACTAAAACCTCTAATAAGTACACCTTTAAAGTTCAAAAGCTAGTATAAACTATATGAAGTGAATTACTGAAACAATAACTTAAAAAAAAAAAAAAAAATACTGAAACAACAAAATCTAGCAACTAAAAGGCTAATAAACAAAAAGACTAAGAAAAACTAATAGCTACAGGACAAGCCTGAAACAACAACTAATCTAAACATGGTAGCTTGCTGCGTACTGGACTCCTATAGTGAAACAAAATGAATTCAGAAACTACGAACTAGTGAAGCAAATGTACATCAAGCTACAGGACAAAGAGAATGAAAATTATATACAATTAATTCTTAAACTATAGGGATATAGATTCAAATACAAGCTATTGAACTATTAATTATTACAAACTGCCACTACTAACAGTAAGAAGACAAAATAAAGTTTTATGCTACTACTAATTGAAAACTTCTCAAAACCTACAGATTCTCTATAACTATGCTAAATCAAACTACAATGGTATAATAAGTACCTAAAAAATTAACGAAGAAAAATGACTAGGAGGTACAAAAAAACAACAGGACAAAAGACAAACTTAACGCCATTTATAGGTTCACAATCTAATTGCTAGACACATACAGTTAAGATACAAAAGTTCAGAAATACAAAAGAAAACAAAGAATATGTACAAATCCTAACTACAACTAGTAAAACAGAACCTAAGAATCGAACTACACCGTTTGCCAACTCCCCGGCAGCGACGCCAAAAACTTGGTAGGTCGGAAAAGTTACCTACAATTAACTGCAAGTGCACAGCGTCTATTGTAACAGGGCAAATACAGGTCGATCCCACAGGGAGTTGTTACAATGTGAAACTAGACTTCTAAGTTCTACTCTTACTAATTTAACAAACGAAAAGGGTTTGTCGATACGACAAGGATATGGATGATTATACTACAAAGACAAGATTAAAACAAATACAATGGTAAACAAGGGTTTCGAATCCGCCACCTAAATGCATAGAAATCCTAGATTTGATAAACTAGTTCTCTTTTCAATCAAGGAGTTATAGAGGTTCTAGCCTCAAACTACCTTGAAGATGTGATAAATCACTTGCACAAATAGATGATTTAACCTCAAGCCAAAAATATGTCAATTCCTAGCATTACCTATCTGTTTAAGGCATAGATAATCACAAATTGAGCTAAATCAATTTATATAGGCTTGAACATCCAATAGAGAATTAACCTAAATACCAAGGATGCATCACATACAAGGTGAGAGTAATCTATTGTAATTCAGAGATTAAGACATGTTTATCAATAAAATTCCATGAAGAACAAATAAAATCAAACCAAAAAAATTATAATTAAGAAGAGGTTTCATCTCTGCCCTAGCAGAGATTTTTAGAACATAATAAAAATTGAAATTAAAACCTAAACTACTGCTACATGTTGCACCGGCTACTCCGGGCTTTCCTTTTACATCATAAACCCATCTCTATTTATACACAAATTTCCCCCAATTTGGATTTCAATTCAATATTAACCATAACCTACTCACCATCAATGCCTCACTACAATCTTATCTTCTTTCTGCAGAAATACAAACTTGCAGCAATCAATCGATGTGTTGTCTCATCTTCTGATGGTGTAGCAATATCAATTACTTCTTCATTTAACTCCATCATGAACATTTTTCTATCTAGGTCACTGTTGTTGACAAGATCGAATAAGAAAGAGATAGGATTGGAGGTGTAATGGTTGATTATGGTGGGGAAGGTTGGGTACAGAGGGGAAGGTGGAGTACATGGAGAGGGTGAGCTTGGTGGTGGTTAGAGTACACATAGGTGGGGAAGGAGAAGATGAGAATGGAGTTGGGTTTCTGGTCGATAGAGTGAAATTAGGGAGAAAATAAGAGGTGATTTGGTGTGGAGCGGTTGCATCAAATGATGATGTATCGGGTTATGAAAATGGGTCAAGCCTTGAGTTTGTTTGACAATTCTTCTATCAAACCCACTTTCTCTTTTAAGCAAATATTTCCAACCAAGCCCACTGTGTAAACGGATTGCAAGAGGATTGCACGTGTCTTTTGCGTAACATTTCTTCTACATTTCTCATAGCCTTTCCGCGGAGCCCTTGCTGTCTGCCTCTAGCCACCAACTCTTTGTTCCTTTATCTCTCAAGACATCCAAGCTTTAATTACTACCTAAAAACATAAAACAAATTAGTAAAAGCAATTATTCTCAAAAAAACAACGAAAATACAGAATTTGGGATAAAATGGAGAATTAAAGTACAAAAGATGAGATAAATGCCAATAAAAAGATATAGAATTATGCAATATTTGGCACTCATCAGGCAGTTTCAGGTATCTCTTGCCCTCCACTTGTTAATTCTCTATTGACTAACCCTATTGTTTTTTATGAAGATCCTCAAGAAAGTAAAAGGGAAAATGTCAATATTCCTGATGAGCAATGTGCTCATCAAAATACAACTTGACTGCTCAAAAGAGCATCCTCCTTGAAACTGTGTGAGGATGCTCATAATTCTCAAGAAGTTCTTTTGTCTTGGGAAAGTGGTCTCTGTTGTATTATTATTATTACCATTATTTTATTTTATTTTGATGATGATCAGTTTACTATTGAGCCCTGCTCCAGTATATTATTACATATTGTAATATATTTGATCAATAACTCTTGAGAACATTTTCCTTGTTGCTTACCTTGAAAACTCTTGTTTTCTTCCCATTGACGGGTGGGTTGTTGTTTATCAACAATTATCTTATGTTCTTTTGAGCTAAGATTGTCTGTCAATGTGTTTAGAATTTGTCTTTGATTTTTTTTTTAATCAAAACTACTTCTAAATTAGGCTCCATTACTCTCTTGGTTTTGAACCTGGGTCGCAACCATGAGTGTACGTGCATTCGAACCTTACCGAACGTATACGAGTAACCCTAGGGTTTCCCCATGGATCACTAATATATATATATATATATGTATGTATGTATCATGTTGGTTCCTCTCCTGATACATGCACGTTCAGTAACGTCAAAAGTTCTCTTGAATTTTTGTGGTGTGCACAATGGATGGATGCAAAAAGGAAGACAAAGTTGAGAAGGGCAAGGTTATAGAGTTTCACGAGAACCCTGTTTTCATAACTTGCTTTCATGCTATTGATCATGAAAACAAACTTCCAGTTCAGATGTCATCTCAACTGGTAGGGAATCTTCTTCGAGATTTTGAGTTCGTACGTGAACAACTTGGAATTGAAACAAAGAATCTTGAATTTCTGAAAAACGAACTGAAGAAAGCAACTGATGAACTTGTTTATGTTCGATCACTGGTTGCTGGTTATGTATGATGACTCTCGGTTGCGTTCTTCCTAGGAGTTTTTTTTTTTCGTTATGTCTAGGAAACTTCTTATGAGAATTTTATTTTTGTGTTTTTAAGAAGGATAACTAGGGTTTGGAATAGAAATTATTGTGAGTACACATAGTTATTGCCAACGATTTTCATCTTGCAATGTTTTTTGATTTATTTATTTAAATTCTAAAGTTTATTTGGAAGATGATTTTGCAGTATTAATCCTTATTGATTTTATATATTGCAAAAAATTGTTATGGGATATGTGAGTTTGCGTCCGTGAACTGTGATTGTCCCATATTTTGCTCAAAAATGAAGTCTATCATATGTCTTTATTGATAAAAGGTAGAATGAACTTTTGACAACAAAAGTTAAACCTATTATGTCATTATGCAAGTATTGATGAAGATAGGATGAACTTTTGATTGCAAAGATTAAGTCTATGAAATCATTATGCAAATATTGATGAAAAATAGAATGAATCTTTGAATATTCCACAGTATTGGTCCTTCCCTGATCCACTTTTTGTGATATACTGTGTGGCTCCGTAAGTTCTCTTATGTTGAGCATTTCCGATTAAATTAATCATGGGTTCTCTTGTGGTTAATTTAATTGAGTATTTTGGATTACAAATTAATGTTTTCATGTTATTTGTTAAGTCCAAAGAAATCCTTCTTTTCTCGTAAAAGTGAGGTCGCTCTTGTTGTTCTTTCGGGAATGACATTTAATGGGGGAGAGTTATTAATTGAACTTGTGCTTAATTGTCAAATCTTTGTGGGTAGTGCGGCTACGGAATATAATAGGGGTGATACATATCACCATAGTGTTATTGTCAAGCTTGTTTGTCAAGTTTAGTTGCCAAAACTATAAGCCTTGATTTCTAGTCTATCTACGGTTAAGTCTCGGATTAGGCTAAATTGTGTAGTTGAGCTTTAGACTTCACGAAGTTCATCGATTGAAGACGAAGAACTACTAAGGCGAGCTTGTGGAACTTCATCAACAAAAGGTATGTGAAGACTTGAAGTCATCAATCACTTAGAAAGTCTATTTCTACTATATCTCCTTCTTGAGACAAAAGTCGTATAACGATATAGTTTTCAGTTTATACACTTTTGATATTTCGAGCTGAGTTTAACTCGCTTACATATTTCTTGAAATATGTGTTGGTAAGCTTTTGCTTTAACCAAGTTCATCTTATGTGCTTGACGCAAATTAAAAGATGATCATGTGGAAATCGCCATGTAACATCTTACATGATTTGTGTGAGACAGTCATTTGATGTAGACTCAGAATGTTTCGTATTGATCATTCGATCACTTGAAAATTGCTTTGAAGCTAATAGTTTGTGTGAGACAGCTATTCCCGTCTTCCGAGAACGTTTCAATGATTGAAAATGGAGTTTAAAACGATTAACCATGATTGGATATAGCATAGTGTGCGTACTTGCATATATGTTATCCATATCTGAAAACCATGGTATGCATACCCGTATGCGTACTGCTAGGTTTGGTGAAAGTCCGGGAACCATTGTATACATACTCGTATGTGTACTGATTGGTTTTGTGAAAGTCTGGGAACTTAAGTATGCATACCGGTATGTGTACTGTTGTAAGTTTCAAGTTCCGGAATTTCAACTGAGGTTGGTGGTATGCGTACCGGTATGCATACTGGCGAACCCAAACTTAGTCCGGCTACTTAGGTATGCGTACCGGTATGTGTACCTGAGTAGGTTAAGTTCTAAAATTGGTTTATTCATGAACTAATACATTTCTATATTAAGGAATGCAATCTTTTGCAAACCGTGGCTATAATGTTCATGAATTGAATCAAGTGAATCAAAATCGATTTTGCTTCAATTGTGTCTTGTATACTTCTACGAGAATATAAACAATTGAACAACTCCGTAACTAGTTTCATTTGAGTCATTTGAACTAGTTGTGATTGAGATGAACAAGGTTGATAAGAAAGTATTCATATGGCTAACTTCGGTTAACTATTGTTGAACCAACCATGTGCCCATTTTTAGGTATGGTTACCCTTATCTAAATGAAAGCACATTTCATTTGTGTATAACAAGCTAAGTTCGATCTAACGGTTTAAATATATTAGCTTGAATCTAATCAAGTTTTCATTCAATGGTGAATATTGAAGGCTTTATTACCAAGGTAACTTAGATTGCAAACCCTGATTTGAAAACTATATAAAGGAGAACTCTAGCAACTGGGAAACCTAATCCCCACACCTCTTGTGTGATACTAGTTGCGACTAGAGTAGATTCTCCTTTAACCTTAGGTTTTTTCCAAAACCCTGTAGGTTAACGACTTGAAGACTTCATTGGGATTGTGAATCCAGACCCAACTATTTTATATGTAGTTGCGTGTTCTGATGTTGCTTTATTCTATCATGATTGAGTACTATCTTCTCTAAGATTTGATCGAGATTTATTCTCCGATAGGCAAGATAAAAAGTAGTCACAAACATCTTCGTCTCATCGTTTGTGATTCCACAATATCTTGTTTCGCTACCATAGGATTAAGATTATTATGAGGTGATTGATATTACTAAGCTGTTCTTTGGGAATATAAGACCGGTGTATCAATTGGTTCATGTTCACCTTGATTTATCAAAGACGGAAAAAAACTCATAGGTATTTCTGTGGGAGACAGATTTATCTATTCAATAGACTTTTCTATGTGAGACAAATTTGTTTATTAAAGTCTTCGACTTTGGGTCGTAGCAACTCTTAGTTGTGGGTGAGATCAACTAAGGGAATCAAGTGCACAGAGTCCTGCTGGGATTCAGAGGCGTAAGGAGCGCAACTGTACCTTGATCAGTGTGAGATTGATTAGGGCTCAACTACATTCCAGTCTGAAGTTAACTTGGAGTAGGCTAGTGTCTTTAGCGTCTTAATACAATGTGGTGTTCAAATATGGACTAGGTCCCGGGGGTTTTCTGCATTTACGGTTTCCTCGTTAACAAAATTTCTGGTGTCTATGTTATTTATTTTCCGCATTATATTTGTTTATATAATTGAAATATCACAGGTTGTGCATAAGTTCAATCAATTAGATAATACAACCTTTGGTTGTTGATATAAATTGATTGACACTTGAACATTGGTCTTTGGTACCGTTCAAGTTATTTCTCAATATTCAATCGGGCTCGCAAATTCATATTTGTATGATTGCGGATTGAATTGAGAAATTGAGATACAACTCTTGGATATACTTTTCTTAAGATTGAGTCTGACAGTCTAGTTTATTCTCTTGAAAGTATATTGGAGTTTGTCCATACAGATTGCTAAACGAATTATTGGGTGTGGTTGTTATACCCCCGATTTTTCACTTATATCTTTAAAGAAAATCCATTATCAAAGGAAATTTGTGATTGTCGACAACCCAAAAAGTTTCATTTGCCAACCTTCAGAAGTTTCAAAGGGAACTAGGACCCAAGTGAACACATATTTCACTATGAGAAAATGATGGCTTTGTATCTCGATAACACACAGATAATGACGAGGTTCTTTCCAAGAAGTCTACAGGAAGACGCCTTAACATGGTTCATATGTCTCCCATCAAACTCATTCGGCATATTTAAGGAGTTAAAATCATTGTTCATCCCAAACTAATTTTGCAACATCAAACAAGGAGATGTTTTAGATGATATTTGTAAAATCAGTCAAGGAAGTGATGAAAGCTTTACCGATTTCCTCAGATGCTTTAAGGAAGCCGCAACCCCAGTTTACAAAGCACATGAAAAAGGACTTTGCAAACTGTTCGGAAATTCCCTTGTTCAATGGGAGCTCGAATCCCTAGATGATGTTTATACCAGAGCTGGAAAATTTGTCAGAAAAGAACAAGATAAGTCGAGCTTCCCCAGCTCGGATCATAAAATATACTCAGCTGGACAGATCTCTGGAGAAAAGAGAGCCCACTCACCCAGGTCCCAAAACCAGCAATCGAAGAAGAAAAACTTCAGAGAAGAGTCCAAGCTGAACCATTCCTCTGCCAACCCTTTCACATCCATGTAACATATAAGAATCTTGTCCCTCTCAACCCATTCCTTTGACACTACATCCTGATTTTACTAAACCCGACACTTACACATATTTTTTTTTTTTTTAAAATTCTTCACATCAACTTCAAACTCAATACACACTTTCTTCTGGTGCTAAGAAAGTTAGCGTATGAGTTTATTCGGATTGTAGAGGATGTACCCACCACAATAAACAAGGGTCCATGGTACAAAGGCGTTTTTTTTCTTCCATAAGCATATCTCATATCGACATAAGCGTCAATTTGACATTCTTATGTCATCCCACTTCAAGTGATCCAACGATATCGTTATGCGCACAAAGTCTCGAGCTTGGTGGTGCGAGGACACATCCTCTTCTTGGTATCGCATTACAATGGGCACTCTTGTAGATCACTATATTTTCTTTGTCAGGATCCTCTTTCCCAATGATGGAAAATGTCCAAATATTCAAACCTATGTACAAAGGAAATTAATTAGTCAATATATTACGTAATTACCAACCACGTATAAGTAACCAAATCTAAAACTACTAATCAAGACTGTCCTAATCTTGACTAAATCAAGGGTTAAACAATATAAGACCATAATATATTATCAAGGGGGGTCAAAGATTTCTTACTCAGAGAAGAGTTATATTACCACCCATTTTTAGATACTTCTTTCGAGAAGTTTCTTTCAAATTCTTGATTAAAAAAGCAATGCAAGCAGTGCCATATGAATTCTTACCAACAACGTGTCCATTTTGAAATAATTGAAGGTATTTGGCATCCACCAAGTTCTCTCTTCTGTCCGGGAATATAACCGTACCAAGTACAAACATTAAGAGCGTCATAGCAGCCCACTTGATTTTGCCTGAGAATAAATGAATTGGTCTTTTCGAACTCCCCTTAAAAACAGGCCCTCAATTCTGATAGCCTAAAGAATTTAAATTCCTTCTCTTTATTCTTAGGTTCTCCATCCGGGTTTAAATTTAGTAAATTTAGCAGCAACCTTGAACTGAACCTCCATTTCGGGCCATTCCATCCAAGCAAATTCAAACCCTAGTCTTTCAAGGGTTTCCAATAAACTTTGGGGTTGTAACCATCATCTACCGAATATCCAACCACGGGCAAACCCAATGGACAACGTCATCTGAAACTATTGTCGTTTCGGCAATGGGTAGATGAAAAACGTCTTCACAAATGCAAATATTGCATCTCTATCAACCTCCTGATGAGCAGCTCTAACTGTGTTGTATGCTTGTGTACAATATATTGAACCTCCATACATTCCTGGGCCAGTAGCCAACTTGACCTTGTTTTATGTAGAGTATAGAGCTTCAAAATTGTAGCTTCACATCCTGGGCCAGTGACACAGTAAGAGTATGTTGGTGAACACATGTACTACACCTAAACAAATTTTATGACATGGGACGTCAAATTCCAGCACCAACGCGGTCTTCATATCCGAATAGGACTTCACCATTATAGCTCTGGGTAACTCATGACCGACCTCTTCAGTAGTCAATAACTGGTTAACAATGTCTTTTTTATTGTATTATTCTTCATTTTATTCTTTTCTGCTCCTTCTTCGGCCCTCTCCATTGAATCCGGTTCTTCACTCGTGGGGGATGCAAATAATAAACTCGAATAAAACTAAGTTTAAAACTTACTCTAGACCACGCTCTTTCATAAATGAACTCACAATTCCATGAAAATAAATTTACAATTGAACGATGAAAACATCCATAATTTTTTTATTTTTTTGCTGATTCTATGCAATTAACTCCTATCCAACTTAGTTGTAGTGAAATTTCAAACCAAAGGTAGTCTGAGAAATTACTCATTATTTCCATCTTGACTACGGAGTCCTCCTAGACGTCCCCTTTGTGTCCAAAAGCTAACTTGACTAGTGATCATGACGATGAATGGATGACCAAAGGTTTTTTTTTCTTACCGTTTCGCGTCATCATAGATTATAGGTAGATTATGACATCCAGCAAGAAATAGGCAGCAGGTTCTTTTGAATTAGATAAAGCCTGTGATAAGCTACTTAATTAATTGTTAATCTTTTAGGAAATGGAATTAAACTTACTGCTTTTGCATTGCAAAATCTGAGAAAGAAATCTAATGATGTTAACGTGGTTTCTCGTAAGCCACTTATTTAACCGTTTAGTTAATCCTCAAATCGGATAAGAGCTTCTAAAAGTGATGGTCATCAAAACAAAGTTTTAATACACAAAATAAGTCCTACATGGGTGCATGCTGCGCAAGATTTGGTAATCTTGCTTTATGATTTTGTTTAATTAATATATAACCTAATTGAGACATTGATTCAAGTAAACAAAGAGGAAAGCCGTCAGACCACTAGAATGCTGCATGACACAAAAGCGTATGATGCATTATAGCAATGCTGCTAACATGTATGTGGAAAACAGTTTAAATATCAGGGAATACATTTTATTTTATTACAAGTTGAGTTTTGCGTGTTTTAATTGGATGGGCGTCATATATCGAAGAGAAATACTACCGTAATCAGAGAAAGGATTTTGTCTTTATCTTTTGGGTGAAGCATCTAGAAATTTCTAATATTTCAAGGTTGCTCCTTGGGTACCTTAATAAGAACTGGGAAGCTATAATTGATAGGTAGCTTCAGCAGCCATTTTCCCCCCCATGGTAACTTGATGAAATTACTCCGTTAATAAAAGTTTGCTTTTTCTCAAAAACAAAAAAAATAATAACAAAAAAATAATTATTGAAAAAAGAAGAGAAATTGGGTCAATTGCCCAAGTATTTTTAAAACATGGTTCTAATGGACGAGTAAAAATTAGTATGGGTGAAATGGACATCAAAAAAATAGCAAGAATGAATCTGGATTCATCCTGACTTAAACTTAAAAAATAGCGAGGGTGAAACTGGATGAATCCTGATGTAAATTAAAAATAAGAAAAAGTATTTGAAAATGGGTAGGATGAAACTGTTTACATCCTGGCTATTTTTACATTCTCGTCCATTTGAACAGTATCAAATTTTACATGTCTTTTTCACCCAAAAATTGTCGTTATTGGGTTAATTGACCAATTTTGTGAAAAAAGAACACTAAAGACTTTCAACACAATAAATACAACCGAAGAAAAAAAGCGAAACCGAAAAGGAATTCGGCTACCAGTAACCTGATCATTTTCATGTATCGTATTGATGATTTTATTGGCAGTTCGTACAAATTATTGAATATTCAGAAACTCAATTATGTTTCTTCAAAATTCTTGCATTTGTTCGATCCAAATTCTGTTAGTTATTGAAAACTAATTAATTGTTTCCTAAGTTAGTCGTGATTATTTTAGGAAAGAGGTTTCCTAAACCGGTTAGAATTTTTAGTGGCCAAGTTTGTAACCTATATAAATAGGTAATTAGGCCTTGTAGAATGTGTGTGAAGAAAATTGTATAGCTTTTAGGGTAAAAAGCTAGGGTTTCGTTGTGAGAGCATATTGGTGAGGAACAAGAGACAAGGTTATCGTCTCGAGTAATTGTTGCAGTGTAACCAAGGGTTTGCTGGGATTCA
>JAJJMB010006998.1:3737025-3867472 GCA_023531105.1 Papaver atlanticum | reverse complement strand
TTTTTAACTGTCTTTATACACTCTCTTTTACTTAATGAAGAATTCATTGAATTTGAACCTACAACCCCCCATCTCTCTCAATCAAGTATATATAAACACAACAATACTAAGTACACAAGACCCTAAGAAAATCAGTGAAGAAGAACAAACCTCCACTTCAGGTTCCTCTTTCTACCTCTATCTACATTAAATTGAGATTCTAAGTAACCCCTTTGTTCATTTTTGAGTGTCTAACTTCAAAAAATTTGCATTTTTTTATTTTTTTTCACAGATCAAGAACACTAGTGAAGTTGAAAAAAAAAATGGAAATTTTGTTGGATTGGAAGTCAATAGGTTCATTACTAGCAACTCTAATGTTTGTTAGAACTGCTATCAGAGATTTCTTACCACCAGAAGTAAACCAAGCACTAAAAAGATTTTTTGCAAAAATTCTCACATATTTACAGCCAAAACTAGTATCAATTCTAATTGAAGAGTTTGATAATTCTTATAACAATGATCTCTATGATTCAGTTCAGTGTTACTTAGGTTCTAAATGTGTTTCACAAGCACAGATTTTGAAACTCTCCAAATCCAAAAACTCCAAAAACTTGAGCTTCACAATGGATGCAAACCAAACTTTCGATGATATTTACAATGGGTTTAAACTCAATTGGTCTTTTCACACAATTGAGAAGAAAAGTGACATAGGGTTCTCAAGGTCTCATGAATGTAAGTATTTTCAGCTCAGTTTTCATACAAAGTATAAGGATTTAGTGCATTCTCAGTACTTACCTTACATCATGAAAGAAGCTGAGATTATTAAGTTCAAGAACAGAGAAAGAAAACTGTTTACGAACCGATCGGCCGATGAGAATGGTCGGCTTTGGTCTTCTGTGCCGTTTACTCATCCGTCGACGTTCGATACGGTCGCGATCGACCCGGTACTTAAGAAGGAGATTAAAGATGATCTGATTAAGTTTGTTAACAGAAAAGAGTTTTACACTAGAGTTGGAAGATCTTGGAAAAGAGGGTATCTTCTTTACGGTCCACCAGGAACAGGTAAGAATCTTGAATTTGGTCTTACTAACCATTTTTTATTATATGGTAAAAAAGTTTAGACTAATTTGTGCTTAAAATTGTTTTGCAGGAAAGACTAGTTTGATTGCATCCATTGCAAATTTCCTGGAGTTTGATATCTATGACCTGGAACTAACGGCTGTTTCGAGCAATTCACAGCTAAGAAAGCTATTGATTTCCACTACAAGTAAGTCAGTGATTGTGGTTGAAGATATAGATTGTTCATTGGATCTTTCTGATCGACAAAAGAAATGCAATAACAGTGATGCCGAAAACGATAAGTTTAATATAGGTAACATTAAGAAAAGTAGTCAGTCAAGTTTTGGTAGCAGCGTGAGCTTATCCGGGGTGCTGAATTTTGTGGATGGACTCTGGTCTTCATGTGGTGGAGAAAGGTTGATAATATTCACAACAAACCATAAAGAAAAACTCGACGCCGCGTTATTAAGACCAGGTCGGATGGATAAACATATTAACTTGACGTTTTGCGATTATAAATCGTTTAAGATTCTAGCGAAGAATTATTTGTTAGTCGATGAGCATAAGATTATGAAACAAGTTGAGGAATTGTTAGGCATAGTTAAGATGACACCAGCTGATGTTGCTGAGATTTTTATGAGTTGCGACGAAGATGTGGACATGGGTATGAGGAATGTAGTTGAAGAAATGAAGAAAAGATTGAAAATGAAGAAATGTGAAGCTGAAGAAGATGTAATTCATGAAGACAAGTTAGAGAAAGAAGAGGAGATTGTTGAGGAGGAATTGGTTAACTCCATTGTTGGTTGTGAGTGGTAAAAAATGACATTTTAGGGAGTACTTAATTAGTTGCGTTTTCATTTGCTTTTATTTCGTTTTGTAATTGTAGTACTTTGAATATTTTTTTTGTTAGGTTTGTTCCTTGGGACAATGGGACTATCTGTTGTTCTCTAAGGCTTCATCATCTCACATTACCATTTATTATCAATTTTCTTTCAAGCAAGAGCCATCTTAAGCTAATTTCGGTTTGTTTTAATTTGTAGCAGGGGTGCTCTGTATTGCAGAGTTTTCCTACCCTAGTTTTATTTTGTGTTGGGGTTGTGGCAATTTGTGCTACTACTTCCCTTTTGGCTTTGCTCTCTTGTATGTAGTTTTTTGTTTTTCTCACGGTGTACACTGTTTTTGTTCAGTTTCGCCAACTAAAAAATCGTA
The DNA here is from genome assembly GCA_023531105.1 of Papaver atlanticum. NCBI lineage: Eukaryota > Viridiplantae > Streptophyta > Magnoliopsida > Ranunculales > Papaveraceae > Papaver > Papaver atlanticum. The sequence goes on along the minus strand of JAJJMB010006998.1, from coordinate 3,865,225 downwards.
AGAAAAGGTTTCTATGTACGGAATCATAATTGAACAAACATTGACATACATTGGATTTTAAGAGTTGATCAATAATTTCTCTAAATTTGGCTGCTTGTTATGAAAGCAACATCTGACCAAACATTCCTGTCAATAAAAAGAAAGAAACATGCTAGAAAAAATATAAAACGGTGAAAACACTCGGATCTTTTTAAATTTCTCCACTTCATGGTGTGGGGTAGCCGAGTATTGGGCTCCTGAGTCCTGATAGTATGATAGTATATTGTGTGGTGCTTGAGATGGGAGTGTAGATATGCAATTCTCCTGTAAGTTTATGCCCATTGTCACATGTATGTCGTATCACTAAATAAAAATCAGCACATATTTTGTCCAACTTCATGTTCTGTTGCTTAACCTTCAGCCCTAGCCTTTGTTCATGGTCACATAATACTCCATGTGTGGATTTCTTTTCATAAAGAATTTGGTGCTGACAAATCTCAAACTCAGGTCATAGTGCCATATCCAATAACTTCACCACTATTTACAGCACGCGATTCGAGCATAGACTTTCTGTAGTTATTTAACTTATTTTTCATTTTCTTCAATTTTTTTTTTTTTTTTTTTTTTGGATAAAGCATTTTCTTCAAATTCAATATTCATCTAAATTTATTTAGGGCTTTTTCTGATATACACCCATTTGATAATGTGTTTTCTAAAATACACCCGTTTTTTTGCAATATTTCTAAAATACACCCGATACGATAATTCCGTCCGTTTTTTTTTAATAAAACAGCTAACAACCGTTAAATAACCAGGTGTCATAGAATCAGGTCAACTTGACCAGTTGACTATGCTGTAAACGGTCAGAAATACCCTTAGCTGTACAATACGTTTCTTTCACTTTAACCATAGTTTCTCAACAACATGTACAATACGTTGTTTTCTGATTCAAACTTTAATCAACAGATCCTTCCTTATCTTGAGCTCCAAAATCACTTCTTAGCCTTCCTTGGTATACACATCCATGAATTTACTACTAGCTACAAAAAATCAGGGCATGCCTTGGTTGTTCAAGACTTCTATCAAATACTTAGTGTGGGTGATGAAGAGATAACCCCTTTTTGTTCTAGTATTAGCCGGGGTTTAGCTCCTTCAACCTACAATTGCAAATTCATTCACAACCCATCGTTCGTATTCTATTAAACATTAATTTCCACGACTTAAACACAAACATTAATGGTAACAACATGATAATCTGTAAGCCCATTCCTATTCCATTATCCTGTTTTTGATGATTTGTAAGCCGTTGATAATACATCTGTAACAAAATCAATTCCTAATTTTCTATTGAGACGAGACAAGCAGAAGAAAGACCGGAAGAGATCGAATACCCGGCTAAATTGGGGCCTACTCCATTTAATTTAGGCCTATCAAATCTCCCTTCCCACTCCACCAAATTACTATGGGCTACCAAACTTCTAAAAAATCCTAATTTACCCCCACATTAATTCATAAAATAATCTCATATAAATACTAATCTTTCCATTTTCAGTAAATCCAAAACCATAAAAAACCTAAACCTAAAAAACTTTGTATTTTCATCATAATCTTTCTAAATTCTCAGAACCTTAATCCAATTTTTTTCATCCTCTTCTCGAAGATCTTCGATCCAACCAAGAAAAAGGTAAATCTCCATCAACCCATTCTATGATTCGCATTTCTTCATTGATTTATATGTTTAAATCTTCGATTTTCGTCCAACAAAGAATCGGTATATGTTGACATATCGAATAAACCGATTCTGGGTTTTGTTCTTCGGCCATGAAGAGCATGCAGAGTAATCGGTTTATATGATAATTAACATCAACCGATTCTAGGTTTAGAAATGAATTATGAAAAGACATCACCAGAATCGGTTTATAAGTGCTTTATAATAATTCGATTCTTGGTAGATTTTTTTTTTTAACTATGCGATCCCATAATCGGGTTTTATGTGCTTGTTAATTTACCGATTAAGATTGTCTCCTCAGATTTCTTTCCACAATCGGTTTTTATATATGTATCACATAAACCGATTGTTTATGTTTGACATTCCTGTGTGTTTTGTTGTTGAGAATCGGATTACATATGTTTAGTTATGTACCGATTGTTAACTTGATTTCTGTTTTTTTTTTAATGTAGATATGGACTTCGGACACCTAGCGTTTTACACTCGATAGCTCACCTTGAAGGATATTCTTAGGGAACCACAACGAGTGCCAGAAAGAAGCCTTTATAAGTTTGCTTATGGGGGTGAGACCCGTCTTGAACAAGCCCTCGCATTGATTGACAAGCTTGCACTGGAGGAGCTTCATGAGGTCATGAGGTTCACTAGGATGAGGTGAAACATGATTTCAGCTGAGAGGGATCGCCATGGATTTATGGAAAGTTTGTGGGAAGAAATGGCTCAATTTCAAGCCATGGCTGAAGCAGAAGATGCTGCTCTTGATGGTGGTGCTGGTGCTGGTGCTGTTGCTCCTGATGAAAATGCTCATGGTGTTGCTGCTCCTGATGCTGGTGCTCCATGATTTTAGTTTAATTTATTAAGACTTTGGTTGTTTAAGTTTTTAAGACTTGATTGTTTAAGTTTATTAAGACTTGGTTGTTTAAGTTTTTGGTTTTTAAAACTTTAGACTTCGGATGGTTAAGGTTTATATTTTGGATGATCATGGTGTTGAACTTAATGCATTTCAAGTTTTAATTATAATTATGTATATCAAACAAGTTTATGCATGCTCAACAATTTTGTTGCCAAAACACACGCCCACAATCGGTCTACTTGATATGTCCACATAATCCGATTGTTGAGGTCCATAAGAATTATGTGTGGGGTAAATATAATCCAATTCTTCATGCCTTAGAAATCCTGTTTTTCTTGTATGTTTTTCAAGCCACAATCGGATAACATATGCATCTAAATAATCCGATTAGTGTTTGTGAAAATTCAAATTTTTTACATGTTTGTAATCGGTTTATGTTGGTCACAAGAAAGACTGATTCCTGGTGGCACAAAAACACAATCGGATTTTACAGACCTTCGAGAAGACCGATTATTTCAAATTATTTCACTTTTTCCAAAAAAAATAGCCGTTATGGACTTTCTCTATATATAAAGACATCATCCTTGGACCCCATTTGCCCAAAAATTGCTCATTCTATTCCCTCTCACTCCATATACTCCACAACTACTCATTTCATACCTCCATAATGGCTTCATTTGATTCAAATGAAGATCTATCCATCACCAAAGCATGGTACGCGGAAACTCGAGTTAGAAATCAGTCCTCCGTAAGGGTGGATGTCGTAACCTTTTGGGCTAGGGTACACAACAAATATAGGCAAGAGTTTGGGAATCCTAATGGAAGAAATGTTCAACAAGTGCATGATAGGCACCTAGTCTTCGAAAATGCGATACTTGCTTTTTTAGCTATCCAAAAACGGATTTTGAACGTTAGCCACTTTAGTTACTCCATTGAACAATTTGTAAGTATTTTTGTGGTTTATTTTACGTAATCCAAGTTGTTTGATCCTCCTACTAAACACCACTAACAAAGTAAGTTTGTGTTGTGTTTTTGTAGCATGAAGTCGTGAAAGCGCGCTACTTGGAGGAAAAGGGGGAAGTATTCGCATTTGATGCAAGTTATCACTTCATGGTATCCAAAATCCCGGAGTATACCACGGACTTCATGGAGGGTGGATCGAACTTGGATTCCTCCAACGAAGATTGATGGTTTTAGAAGTTTTTGTGTAGGTTTTGTGGGTAGATCTCTATGTAAACCCTCACGAGACTATAACTCGTCCACTAGGGTCGCCTAGGGGTTTAAAGGCTTGATGCATGTGCTAAATGCATCCTACAATAATGAAATGAATGAAGAAAAAAAATTCTTATGAAAGACAACAATCTGTTTATATATGTCAAGTAAAACCCCGATTCTTGTAATCGGATTATACATATGCCAACTTCAACCGATTATTGAAGTCCTCTGTTAATTTTGGAACATCAACCCAGAATCGGTTTACAAGTGCATTAACGTAAACCTATTCTGGGTACTGTTTACGAAAAAAAAAAATCAGAAAATTTAAGTTGTTTGATGTTTTGAAGAACTCTTTTACATTAGTTGATCTCACATCTAAAACATAATTAACACCTAATACAATTAACTAGTGCTAATTAAACAGGGGTAAATTAGGTACTTAAGTAATTATTGGATAAGGGTGGTGTGAAAGTTATTTCTAATGACCTTTTTTGTCATCTAGTAGTAGGGCCAAATTAAGTGGGGTAGGCCCCAATTTAACTAGGATTGAATAAAATGAAATATCTTCTTAGTATTTTGTTTCTTCTTTATGGGTACATCCGTAATTTAGTAACTTAAATAAATCTATATCGTCTATTCCAGTCAATAGATGTGCGGTCAGATCTTTATATATTGTGTACTGACGTTTTTATGGATGATGGGTGTATTTTAGAAATATCTAAAAAAAAATGGTGTGGTTTTGAAAACAGGTTATCAAATGGGTGTATAATGGAAATTTTTCAATTTTTTTTTTGTTTTTTTTTTTTTTTGCTACATTTTCGAAATTTGAGTTTGTTTACGTTGGCAACGGCTTTTCTTTTTTCACCCCTATAAAAATCCCAAACCAAATAAATGATGCCGCCAAATAAATCTTTTAGAAGTTGAAACGAAACTTTTGAAATTACCGAGAAGAAGATTGAACGTTAGATTCCTAAAGGCTAGAGATATAACGGAGAAGTTCAATGTGTCCAGTAATTAGGCGTTCAATCTTCCCAATTAATTCATATAAACCTCTAAAAATCTATTTATAGTCTAGTGATATCTCCCCTCTACCTTTACATAATCTAAAAACCACTGTTGCAAGATAAATTTTCTAAGTTTTCCATTCCATAAACAAAATCAAGTAAGACATTTCATTCATCCCTTGTTTCTTCTTTCTTTTTTCCTATCTCCTTTTCACAAGAGCTTTATTCTGATTTCTGACTCATCTAACGTGTTTTCTTTTCCCTTCTGAATGTTTATATGATCTTGTTTTGTTAGGAAAAAATGGGCGGTGGAGATATTTCGATTGAAAATGATTGGGAGTTGGCATCTTCTTTGACATCAGGTGCTGATGATGCTGCCAAAACGATTGTATTAGTTGGGAGAACTGGAAATGGCAAAAGCGCCACAGGAAATAGTATCCTGGGGAAGAAAGTGTTCCAATCAAGTCTTGGCTGTTCCGGAGTTACCAATACTTCGGAGTTGCAAACCACTGTCCTTGACGATGGACAAGTTGTTAACGTCATAGACACTCCTGGTAATTTAATTATACCCGCTTCTTTGAGCAATCAAATACTGATAATTTATCACCGATGTTTTCGGGTTCCTTTATCACCTAGTTTCATTTTATTTTAACTTGTATCAATGACCAATTTTGTTCAGGGATCTTTGATTCCTCGGAAGGAACTGAACAGTTGCGAAAGGAGATTGTGAAATGTGTCGGTCTTGCCAAAAATGGAATCCATGCATTTCTTTTGGTTTTTTCTATTAGGACTCGATTTTCGCATAGGAGGAAGCTGCTTTGCAGTATATGAGGGATTTTTTTGGTGACAAGATTAATGACTACATGATTGTAGTTTTTACTGGAGGAGATGAACTCCTCGATGATGAGGTTACACTAACCGAACACTTGGGTAGCAAATGCCCTCGATCACTACAGGTTATTTTACACAAATCTCTAATTTATTTCTAGTAGCATTTGTTTTTCAGATGATCTTTGTCAGACTTTGGTTTCTGAATACATACTAGTATATCTACTGTTCTAGGATAAGTTGGTGAATATTATGGACTAACATATTTTAACTTTTGTTATAACGATCCAGGCTGTAATCAAGCTTTGCGGAAACAGGGTTATTCTTTTCGATAATAAGACTAAAGAAGAAAAGCAACGTGTCGAGCAGGTTGAAAGTTTGATGTCACTCGTGAACCTGGTCATTGCACATAATAATGGGCTACCTTACACCAATGAGCTCTTTGAAGAAATGAAGGTGATTATGATGATTACGATTACGAATTTTGCTTTTATATGTCTAGCACTAGAGAACTTACTGGAGGAGCATAGGAAACACCATTCTCAATGTACTGGATTTTGTTTCAGCGTTCCTTTTATGGCCACTCTGCTATGATTATTTCACACAAGCACTTGAAAATAAATTTAAGATATGGAATTGCCTGTGTTGCTTCTATCTAAGACTGCGCAAGCAATATATGTAAATATACCTGCATGAAGAAAAAAATCATCAGTTCCTGAATAATATTTGTTTGCAGAAAGGAGCTTCTATGAAGACAGTGATCGGTAACCAGAATTATCAACTTGAAGAGCATATTAATCGAATAACTGAGATGGTAAGAAAAGAACTAATTTTTTGTATTATGTTCAATTCAATGTAGTCAACATTAAATCTCCAATCTTTCCTCTTAATTTTACTTGTCCAGGTTGAGATGAAGTTGAAGGAGACGACTTTAAGGCTTGAAAAGGAGTTGGAAACTGAACGAGCTGCCAGAGCAAAGGCAGAAAAGAAAGCTGCTGATGCAGAAAAGAAATCGGCTGATAAAAGCCGAAAGATGCAACTACAGCTGGAGGCAAAACAAAGGGAGGCTGAGCACGCTCGTGCCCGGGCTGCAAATGTTCCGCAGTGCTCAATATTATAGATCTAGTTTTTGATATTTTTGACGATGCTTTGATGACTGAAGCTGTCTTTTACGTTTGTTTTCTGATATTACCAATTTACCTTTCCGTTTTTTTACTAGTCATTCGAAATTGCAACTTTTTAATCTCTCATTTTCACTGTACATCGTGTCTGCCTCGATGGATTGTGATATCTATGATTTACTATTGCCTGTGAAAGGCCGTAATCAGGTATCAAATATTTTTTCGGACTCACAAAAGATAGTTTTTCTAAATTTATTATGAAGTCATGAAAAGGTCCGATTAATATTTTGCAATTAAAGATCCATATATTAATACCTGATCAAATCGGACCGACGATAGATCAAGAGAAACTATACGCTGTTGGTTAGGCCGGTTCCCATGAGGGGTGGATAACCCACCCATTTGCCATGCCAGCTGGCCTAGCAAACTAGCTGGCCTGGCAAATTGGCCGCGTTATTATGGTAAAAATGTTAAGCGATCGAGTCTCAACCGTTCGGTTGATTTCAAACCTCCAACGGCTCTTTCTCCACCGTTATAAAAATGTGACATTCAAACACAAAAATTACACCAAATTATTTACACAAAAAATTTCTATCTTTATCTATCTTATCTTTCAAAATGGCAAAGTTTGAATCCCAACTTGACTTGGCTACCCAATTTGATTTTTCCGGAGTGGTGCTTGAAGCCGCCGTTAGTAAGATATGTGAAGGTTATAAAGAAATAAGTAAAAACCAAAGAAGTCTACAAGTTTTGGATATTAACCAAATCAAACCTCCAACTAAGAAAAGACAAAAAAAAGTTAGGGAAGGAAAATTTGAAGGCAAAGAAGAAGATAAACAAATGAAACTCCGTTCATGAGCGCATTGATTGGAAGTTTGGTGAAATGAAGAAGATAAACAAGATGAAGAACATTGTCCCAAAATTTTGCTTTTAAAGTCTTTATTGTAAGTTATGTCTAGTTTATATTATCTAGATGAATGAAAGAGGCACCAATGTAAATTAAAATTCTAAACTTAATGAAAGATGCACTAGTTTTATATTAATAATATCTTAAAATTTAAGTTTGCACAAATGAAAAATGCATCATATTTGGGATGTTAATCTAAACTCATCATATGTGGGCAACACCCTCAAGATAAGATAACAACCATCGAATTGAAAATCTTTTCCCACTCTGTTGCGCCATTCGAGCCGACACATTTGCTCCACATCAAATGAGTTTTGGCCATTTTGTCGGTTTCGATAGCCTTCAGTAAGTGCAGCAACAAACAACTTCACATCCTTGCTGATTATTCCGAAGCGATGACACAATCCATTTGCATCTCAATTATTGAGGTTCAATGTTTCTTCTTGAAATCTCTGAAATATGCGACTCCATACAATAACTTCTTGTTGTTGTTGTCCATCATTGACCATATCTTGTATAACAAAAACATAATGCCTGCAAATGGATTCATCTTCATCTATGTTAAATCTGCGACCTCGAACTCGAACTGACATGTTTGATTTGTGGAGTGAAAGAATGGAGATTGAAGAAATGGTGTGAGTTGAAATGAAATTTGATATTGTATTTATAGGATGATGAAATGATGACCGTTAGATGAGATGATATAATCGGTCGAGTCTAGACCGCTGGCGGTGGAAAGTAGACCTACCGGTTTTTGCTACACCAAGCGATCGAGACTCGACCACTCGGTAGAAACTTGACCTGGCCTGGCTAAGTGGAAAATTTGCCATTTAGCCAGGCCAGTTTGCTTGTTTGCCAGCTCCATAATGGGTGCAAAACTGGAAAACAAGCCAGTTTGCTATGCCCATAGGAACTGGCCTTACTATTCTCATAGCTACAAATGCCCATGGAGGAATAATTCCCAACAAGTTGTTTTCTCTTAAAGATAAAACATGATCAAACTGGAAACTGGAAAAAGAATTTAAAAAACTTACGAGCTGCCAGAGCAAAGGCATAGAAGGAAGCTACTGATGCAGAAAGGGAGGCTAAGCAGGATTTAGAAACTAAACGAGCTACCAGGGCAAAGGCAGAAAAGAAAGCTGTTGAGCAGGCTCGTGCCCGGGCTGCAAATGTTCCGCTTTGTGCAATATTATACTAAGATCTAGTTTTTGATTTTCACGATGCTTTGGCAAGGAGGCTTTGCTGTCTGAAGTTGACTTTACATTTATTTTCTGTTATTACCTATTTACCTTTTGGTTTTTTACTAGTCATTTGAAATTGCATCTTTTAATCCCTTGACTTTCACTTTACATCGTTCTTTGCCTCAATGGGATTGTGATATTCATGATTTATTACAGCCTGTAAAATGCCGTAATAAGGTGCCAATTACTTTCTCCGATTCACAAAAAAAAAAAAATCTAAAAATAATAATTAATAGAGAGTTATGGAAGGGTCTAATCATGATGATATAATGAATGCATCGGTTGTTTTTCTCTATTTTTCCTTATTTTACCCTTTGTTAAGTATTAAAAATATATTGTGTTAAGATGATTTTAATGGAGTTAAGTGTACAATTATGATGAACAAAATAGCAACAATATAGTTCTCTATAATTGTAGAGTAGAAATAAGCCTTTGTTTTTCTTCTTTTTTATTAATAGCAATACTTGTGGAGTCTTTTTGAAACTGAAAGAATATGTTGTCGACAACTTAACCTTGTTCTTATTATGAAATAACGTTTTGGTCCTTTTTTTGAGTTGATCCATATTAGTTTTCTCCTAGGAAAAAATGGAACATCTATTTGGTCTTTATTTGTTTGAAAATATGAAAAATACAAAAATAATCTTCCGTAACTGTGTGTTAAAAGACACTGACCATTCATTCGCTTTCTGCAAAATATATCTCGAGAAACCCAAAAATCCAAAAAACAAACCTTTTAAAAATACATCTCTGCAAAATATATCTTCAGAAACATTCAAAAAATCAACCATTGCAACAACGATTTAGAAAGAAAATCACAAAACAAAACCTTTAAAAAAAATGGAGAGAAGAAAGAAGAAACAAAACGAATACAAGATCAAAAACAAAACAACAAATCACAGATTAAACAAATAGTTGCAGTAGAAGAAGCAGAATGACCCTTGCAAACATCAGAGGATCTAATTAAGGGTAAAAAAATAACTAATTTCCCATCCAAAGTTGTTTTTCTTCTTTTGGATGTTGAATATATACTATTGTATATATTTGCATGTCAATTTTGATTATGTTATTAGTAGTTATATCCTGTCGGAATTCATTTTTCCAAATGATTTTCGGTTTTCAGATTTTGACAGGTTAAACCCACATCCCGTTAGAATTCATTTTCAAAAATGAACTCTGAATAGTTATAGTCCAAATGCAATTTTTTTTTTTTTTATATGTCTGAAAATGAACTCTAAAAAAATTGACTTGATCTAGATTAATAATATAGATCTAGATGTTATTGATGGTGATTTATACCTTATATACTTATGTATGTTGTCTTGTGAATTTTGAATGTTATTAGTGTATATGACCCTATATATGGACTTCATGTTGAGGAATGAACTCTGAACATTGTTAGTGTACTTGTCTCCGTAAAATGAGTTCATTGTGCATTGTTGTTAGAGTTCATTCTGTAGAATGATCTCTTCCAAATGTTGGTGGTCTCTGTATGGTCCTCGTGCCGGGGAATGTGAATATTGTTAGTGTACATGTCTATATAGAATGGGTTTATTATGCATTGCTGTTGGAGTTCATTCTGTAGAATGATTTATAAACAAATATTGGTAGTTTCTATGCTTTTGAGTTTCATTAATATGTTAAAATAAACTCAATAAAAGTTGGATGTGTAAATGACTTTATTACGAGAAGTTAATTCTGTATAAAATAGTCTAGAGACTGAAAAATTTGGTCACGTAGATGATTCTTAAATTTGTTGGCCCAGCTTTTGTTCTTTGATTTGTTGGCCCTGCTTTTGTCCTTAGAAATCATGCATGTAAAAAGTTTTTTGATTATGTACTTGTTGCAGTTCATTCTCCTTAAGAAAAAAGTTGATAATTGTAAAAAATATTTTTTATGTAGATGATGACGGGGATAAATTAAAGCTAAGAAAAAAAGAATGTTAGAGCATTGCTTGGGTGAACCCACCAAACATTGGTATGTCAAGTTTGGTTGTCATATTTTAGTATCAAAACTCAATTAGAGTCGCTTGATTAAAATTACTAGAGTTAACTTCGTTTAGGTTATACTAGAAAGTCTAGCAATGTTGAGACATACAAGTATTACCTTGAAGACCTGAAGGACGTGAAGAAGTATAGACTAGACTCTCAAGGATGTTATTGTACCTCTTGGTGAGACACCATTATATATATTATTATTATTACCACAAGTAAAAATAATATTACACGGGTAACTAACTCTTACATGAAATGGTTGTTTCAGGTTTGGTTGTTGAGCATTCGAATGAGACAACTCAAGATAAGAAGTACTGAAATGACAACAACATTTACCTTCCCAGGTTTAAAAGATGGAACATAGATACCATTCGCAAGACACTTGGAAATGAGGTGTTCACAATATGGGGAGGAAAGAAAAAAGTATTATACTTAAAATAAAAATGCATTTTCAATAGAATTCTGAAAAAATGTTAGTGATACAGATCAGGCTATTACTATTGATGGAGTTCATGTTATAAAATGAACTATGAAAATGTTAGTGATGTAGATTTAGCTGCAATTGTTGATTGAGTTCATGTTGGAAAAGGAACCTCCATGGATTTATTTTTTGTTGAATATATTCTCAGAACGTTGGTAGTGTATATATTACTGTTGTTGGGATTCATTATGTTGAATGAATTCTGTCTGTTAGTTGTGTAGATTGTTTGGATGTTACAGTTATTTCTTTACGAAATGAAAATTCTTAATATGTTGGTAATATATGTGCAGTACACTCCGAAATTCATGGATTATTAAAATAAGATTGAAAGTAAACTACTGGAGCAAATCTAAGTTTTTCAAGTCGTTATACAATTAAGCATGTCTCCCATGTCACTTACCCTGTCCCACGAAAAAAAATGGAAGAAGCTCCCAGTAATAATTGCAATAGTATTTGGTCAAAAAGAAAGAAGAAAAGAACCCTAGTAGAAGATGAAGATGAAAATTCTAATACTTTTGAGGATCATCCTGATGTAAATTGCTACTTTGCTTATGATCATCAAGCTGTAGAGCAAGAAGAGACGATTTCTGCTAATGTTGTTTACGGTTTTCTAAAACAATTTGAATAAGCAATGATTCAATTTGTTGAAGCCTTAAAGGTTCAAGACATGTAAGAACTGAGCTGAAAAAGGTTTTCGTGACCTTGTTCTCATAAAATCACATGTCAATGAACTTCTCAGTGGAGAGATTTTCCCTGCAGAGTTCATGTATGTTGTTGAAGACAAACTAAAAGGCCTCATAACCAATGATGTTTCCAGAGTTACCTAATTAAATGTTTTCTTCTTTTTGTTTTCTAGTTAACTCCTGGTTGGAATTTTGTTCCTATTGTTTTAAGAGGAACAATAGCTTTTGGAGTAGCGCTTTTATATGTTTTACATTAGCTAGTCAAAATACTATCATCTTGCAATGATGAAAGTTTATTTATTTAAATTTTATTTTGGAGATGATTGCAATACCTAATATTTATTGATTTTATATATGTATTGCTTATTTTTGTGAGATTTGTTCTTTTCTATCATATCTCTGATTAGAACGAAGTTCGCATATGTTCTCATAGGTTATGCTCTTAACTCTTTGTGTTTATAACTAAAAGAGGATTAAATTATTTTGAGAATTAAAATATTGATCTTCCCACGATTACACTTTGTGAATATATTGCAGGGATTCCGTAAGATTTTCTCTGGTTATCCCCTTTCCTCCCCGAAACCATTACTGACGGGGAATAAGATCGAGAACTTTAATCTCTACGTCCGTATATGGCTAGAGAAGATATAATTATTATGTTGAGTCATTGTCAAGGATATCGTGTCGACATCTACAGCTAAGGCACAAGTCAAGGATATTGTGTCGATATCTACAGCTAAGAGATTCAAACCACAACAGGAAACCTAACAGAGAAATGGAAACAAGATTATGCTGATATTAAGGAAAATATTCTTGTTTCCCTTTCTATGCAATTATGTGTAAATGCATTCTTAATTCTTTCTATACCTATGTATCCTACTGCGGTATAAATAGGGAGTTTGTTTCTCTCCCAATCATCCAAGGGAGAACAAATAGTTGTATCGTTACTTTGTTATGGTATCGAGATAGCCAGGGGTTTATCACTTTTGAGATCCATTTCTTTTAAGTTTTTTTTTTCCATGTCAAATGGCTTCCTCCTTCAACTTCAATCATGTTTTAACCATCAAGTTAGATGATACCAACCACCTGCTATGGAAGTCACAAATGATAGCTTTTGTTCGTGGTCATGACTACACGGGTTTTCTCGATGGAACTCATCCCTGTCCACCTGCAACTATTACAACATCGGTACCAGATTCAACGGAGACCGTCCAAAGCCCTAATCCATCTTTCTTAACCTGGAGGCAAAAGGATCAGTTGCTGCTCAGTGGTATCCTATCTTGTCTATCATAGGGTGTACACACTCAGATGCTTGGAGTGACGACCTCTCAAGAGGCATGGGAATGATTGGAAAGGATATTTGCTTCAAAATCACAGGCTCGTATGATGCAGCTCCAGTTGCAGTTGGTGAACACCAAGAAGGGATCCTTGAATATACTTGATTATCTTACAAAAATGAAGTTTTATGCTGATAGTTTAGCTGCTATTTCTCAGCCAATTTCTGATTCACAGCTTGTTTTGTATGTTTTCAATGGACTTGGCCCTGAATATAGTACATTTGTTACGGCTATGACTACACGTTCTAAGCCTGTTTTGTTTGCTGGCCTACAAGGATACTTGCTTAGCCATGAAATCCGTTCAAGAGATCAACATATTGCTGAGTTATCTTCCGCTTATGCTAATAATGTGCAAAGGCAAACACCATCTGCTGCTGCTGCTGCTCAACCTCAAAATCGCAACCAGCACCCCACAAATAATCGTGGAGGTAGTAATAATGGTCGTGGTTGTGGACGAGGAGGAAACCATCACTATTTTGGGAATCGTCCTCAATTTTCTCCTGCCCCTATTTTCCAGATCTGTAACCGTTATGGTCATATTGCACTCAAGTGTCATAATCAGTATGGTGATGGATACCATGCGAATCCAGCTGCAGTAAATGTGGCTACTCATGCTCCAACTTATAACTATGCTGATCCATCTTGGTACCCAGATTTCGGTGCGACGCATCATGTAACTCATGATCTGCAGAATATCCAAAACCGTACTGAATATGGAGGCAATGATGTTGTTATTGTGGGTAACGGAACATGTTTTCCAATCACTCATATTGGTTCTTCCGTTTTAGATACAACAACATGTTCTTTCAAGTTAAATAATATACTTCTTGTTCCTTCCCTAAAGAAAAATTTACTATCAGTGAGACAGTTTACTCAAGACAGTGATGCTTACTTTGAATTTCATCCTGATGTTTTCTTTATTAAGGACCATACGTCGGGGAGAGTTCTTCTAACCGGCAAGAGTAAAGACGGCCTTTATCACCTTCCTTCACCAGTTTCATCTCATCATCAAGGGAAGGTGTTCGTAGGAATTGGTGAGAAAACATCTACCGAAGTTTGGAATCATCGCTTAGGGCATCCGACAATGGAAGTCGTTAAATTAGTCTTAAATAAAAATAAGTTACCTGTGAGTAACAATATGAATTTTTATTTATGTGAAGCATGTCAATTGGGTAAAAGTCATCGACAAACACTAAGAATGACTAATACCATCTCTGCGGCACCTTTAGATTTAATCTTTACTGATGTTTGGGGTACTTCACCTACTATCTCAATTACTGGTTCTAAATATTATGTTTTATTTATGGATGATTACTCGAAGTTTTCTTGGTTATATCCAATCGCGTTTAAATATGATGTGTTTCGCATTTTTGAAAAGTTTAAAGCTATGGTAGAGAACATGTGCTCACGCACTATAAAATCTGTAAAGTCTGACTGGGGAGGGGAATATCAGAAACTGGAAAGTTATTTTACTCGGTTTGGAATCGAGCATCGCGTTTTGTGTACTCATACACATGAACAAAACGGTGTTGTTGAGAGAAAGCATCGACATGTTGTTGATAATGGACTTACATTAATGGCTCATGCTAAAGTGCCAACTAAGTTCTGGGATCATGCATTTGAAGCTGCAGTATACTTAATTAATCGGTTACCCACTCCTACATTACAGAACTCGTCACCATTTCAGGTCTTATTTGGTAAAATTCCAGATTACAAATTTCTTAAAGTTTTTGGATGCGCATGCTACCCTTATAACAAGAATAAAATGGATTATCGGTCGATCAAGTGTGTCTTCTTGGGCTATAGTTTTCATCATCATGGATACAATGCTATGAACCCACACAAAGGCGCTTATTTATTGCTCGACATGTTACTTTTGATGAGTCTTGTTTTCCATTTGCAGGTCCAATAATTAATTCTACTCCACCCGTGGAAAATGAAGCTGTACAACTTCCAACTTTTATGGTACCATCAGAAGTTCAAGGAGGTAACCACACACCAAGTTTATCCCCAACCCTGTCCACATGTACTCCACCTATAAATCAAGCTTCACCTGTCCAGGTTACTTCTCAACAACATGTACAGCAACCTGCACTTATGGAACCTGAAACTGATAGTACACATGTGCCGGTAACTGATCCAGTTGTTGTAGCACCACCTTCACTACCTAATTTTACCAGTACATCTCAAGGTATGCATACTCGTTCAAAATCTGGAATTTTGAAAAAGAAAGTATTTGCAGCAAGCCGTTATCCCCTTGTTCTCAAAAATACTCTAGCGCACCAAGATAATGAAATTATACCGATATGTGCTTCTCAAGCTTTCAAGACTCCAAAATTGCGAAATCCTATGGTAGATGAAGTTAATGCTCATCTTCAACATGGGATTTGGGTTCTAGTTCCTCGGCTCCCGTCAATGAATGTTCTTGGAAATAAATGGGTATTTACTATAAAATACCACGCGGATGGAACAGTTGCTCGTTATAAATCTAGACTAGTCGCAAAGGGATTTAACCAACAATATGGGGTTGATTATACAACAACTTTCAGTCCCGTAGTGAAGTTTACTACATTGCGTACAATTATCGCTCTTGTTGTATCTCAAAATTGGGTAATTCGACAACTAGACGTCAATAATGCATTTCTAAATGGCATTCTAGAGGAGGAGGTTTATATGAGTCATCCACCGGGTTTTGTTGATTCTTCTCACCCTACTCATGTCTGCAGACTAAGGAAATCTATTTATGGGCTAAAATAGTCTCCGCGCGCATGGTATGGTCGTTTAAGCCAATATCTACTCACACTTGGATTTCGAGGATCTAAAACTGATCCATCACTATTCTTATTTCAAAAAGGTAAGGTGGTTGTTTATCTTCTCGTATATGTAGATGATATATTAGTGACGGGCAGCGATTTATCTGTTGTATCTCAAATGATTGCATCTATCGGAGGTGAATTTGCAATCAAAGATTTGGGTGTTTTTCATTATTTTTCGGGTCTTGAAGCTACATCAAATGCAAAGGGGTTGGTTCTTTCGAAACAAAAATACATTGTTGACCTTCTTACTCGAACAAAAATGAAAGATACGAAGCCCATTTCTTCTCCAATTTCAGCTAGTACTCGTCTTACTCAGCATTGTGGAGAACCATTTAAAGATATTTTTATTTATCGCAGCACGGTGGGAGCGCTACAATATTTAACACTAACGTGACCAGATATTGCGTTGTTGTTAACAAAGCATGCCAATTTATGCACAATCTAACCACAGAACATTGAAGTTTAGTCAAACGGATTTTAAGATATCTAAAGCATATAGTCTCTTATGGGATACAGTTTTATCATAATTCTCCTCCAATGCTCTTTGTATTTACGGATGCAGATTGGGGAGGTTCTTTAGACGATCGTAAGTCTACAGGTGGTTATGTGATATACTATGGTAATAATCTTATATCTTGGAGTTCAATGAAGCAACCAATGGTATCGAGATCAAGTACTGAAACTGAATATCGAGCTATTGCAAATGCATCAGCAAAGATTGTTTGGCTTCGCTCATTGTTTCGTGAACTGAGCATTCCTTTAGCTTCTCCTCCCACTCTTTGGTGTGATAATATTGGTGCTACATATTTGACAGCCAACCCGGTGTTCCATACTCGCAGTCGACATGTGGAAATTGATTTTCACTTTGTTCGTGACATGGTCTCAAAGAAGGATCTTATTGTGAGAATAATTTCTTCTCAAGATCAGATTACAGATGTCCTAACGAAAGGTCTATCAACTCCACGGTTTGTATTGTTACGAGACAAACTCAATCTTGTTAACAAAGATATTCGCTTGACGGGGCGTGTCAAGGATATTTTGTCGACATCTACAGCTAAGGCACAGGTCAAGGATATTGTGTTGACATCTACAACTAAGAGATTCAAACCACAGCAGGAAACCTAGCAGAGAAATGGAAACAAGATTATGCTGATATTAAGGAAAATATTCTTGTTTCCCTTTCTATGTAATTATGTGTGAATGCATTCTTAATTCTTTCTATACCTATGTATCCTACTGCAGTATAAATAGGGAGTCTTCTTTCTTTCCCAATCATCCAAGGGAGAACAACTAGCTGTATCGTTACTTTGTTATCATATCGCTAAAATTGTCCTTTTTGTTCGTAACTGGCTTAGAGAATAGTTTTTTTCGATGGTTAATTTTCTCATGAAAGTAATGTATCTTGGTGCCTCTAACATTAATATCATTTTTTTAACTTCTTTCTTAGTAACTGGCGAGAAGGGAAAAAAATATTTGGGATACAAATTTACTTTGTTCGGAACTGGCGAGTAAATTTGTTAATGTCCAAGAAAATCCTTCTCTTGTTGTTAGAGAAAGGTCACTCATGTTTTTCTTTTGGGAATGGTATCAAATGGGGAAGAGTTCAATTTGAACTTGTGCTTAATTGATATATCTTTGATGGGAGTGCGGTTGTGGAATTGTAGGAGATGACGTGTACCTTTTCCTCTTCTTGATGAATAAGTTAAGATTACTTGGTGAAATCGTCTAAATCAAAGATGATATGTTATCTCTAGTCTTGATACTATTTTTGTTTAATTCATTATGATCCCTTGTTTTTCGCCTTTTCCAATTTTGTTGACAAAAATAGGGAGAATTATTTAGTAGTAACTACAACATATGACTTTTCGGAGCATTATGAAAGGGGGAGCGGATTATAAGCAAAAGGTTTTACCTATTATGCAAAGAGATAGTAAAGACTAAGAGGGAAAACATATCACCGTAGTATTGCTTCAAAGTTGCGGTACATTTGAACTTTGAGGATGGTAACAATACTATATTCTGGTATAACAACCATTGAGTTGAGTGATTTTATCATTCGAGTATTCTCATAAGTTGTTATTGCTACGTATCTTCAACAACAAAAGTGCAGAAATGATCATATGCATAACCATAAAAGAACTTGAAGAATGAAGAATTTAAGATGATGTTGAAGAGTCAGGGAAATCAAGCATGATGCATTTTGAACTAAAAGGTTTATTTATTTTCAATCTGTATGTATTGATAGTTATATCTTGATTTCTAGTCTACTAAAGTCAAGTCTCAGACTAGGGTTAGAGTATGGTAGTTAAGTTTCAGAAATCACTGAAGAACAAACAAACATATTTGAAGAACTTCATCGACAAAGAGGTATGTGATGATTAAACCATCCTATTTAATCACGGCATTACCATTCTATCTTTATGAGTCTATGTCGTATGATTTCAGTAGATTTCATATTGCAAAGAAGAAATTTTGAGTCAGGCTTATCTTGTTAAAACTCTCGAAATATGATCCAAGCAATGGATGTTCATAGATCCTTAACAATCTTGGTTTAGAATAATTTATTGCTCATGGACTATTTTATTCAAGTTGATCATTTGAGAATTTCCCAAGCAATGATATTTGATATCTATGGCTATTAGAAATGTTTCAAATTATGAAAAGAGAGTTTTCAGAATTCATTGAAATTTTGGACACAAGGTAGGTACGCATACCCAGTACGCGTACCTTAGACATCTGAGTTCCGAAATGCAAGGTAGGTACGCATACCCTAAGTTCTGAATTCGTGAATAGGGGGTACGCATATCCAGTAGGCGTACCCCAAAGTGTCTGAGTTCATGAACGACTTAGGGTATGCTAACCCATTACGCGCACCCCAAAGGCATGAATTTACAAATTGGTTCATAGGTATGTTTATCCCGACACATACATACCCAGTACGAATTCTGCAGATGCTCAAACACTATTTTCACAAATATTTTTGGCACTACTACCATTCTCGTAAACACTTCTAAGACAACTTTGATCACTAAATCACTTTGTGTTTATGATTCATGGTTCAAGTCTTGAGTGATGAATGAACATGATTATGCCTATTAGTTTTTAAGGTATACTTGTCATGAACTATCATTGTACATGGTTCTAGAACCCTGGACCATAGTGTATATTCTTCTATTTAATTTCAAGACGAACTTCTCACATGCTTACATGAACTCCTTACAAGAGTTTCATCTTAATTGAGAAAGTATTTTCTTGAATATCAAGTTATATTAGCTTGAATCCAAAGCTACCTAAAGTCTATAAATAGAGAGACTCAAACAACTGAGAATTTCATCCCTGACACTTCGGTTTCCTAATTGTATGCTAAAATCGTCCTCTATTAACCTAGGTTTCCTCTGAGAAACATAATTCGACTTACGACTTAAATATTTCACTTAGGGATTCGTGAAGCCAGGTCCAACTATCTTTACCTTGATAGTTTGCGTATCTTGACCTTGTTCTTATTGATCTTCGAGGTTCTTGTTATCTTAGATGAAGAACGAGATAGATAGAAATCGCAAAGTTCTCTTTATCTCAGACTTTGTGATTCCTCAAGATAGATATCTAAAACTATTCTTTGTCAATCGGTTAATATTGTTTTTGAAAGATGCTTAGTAATCCAGGCTTCTCAGCTAACTGACTGTAAGGGTTCCGGATTCATGAGGTTTGCTAGCTTTGTCTATTTAAAACAGATTTCCAAGCCTTGATCTAAATGATCTAAAGGAAAATCAAATAGGCTTATTTGTTAGAGGCAGAATGGTAGAAAAAATCTCCAATTAGGTTGAAGAAACTCTTACACTGTAAAGAACGTCAGCTGAGGAAATCAATTGCGTAGAGCCAGGGACGGAGCCAGGAATTTTCCACAAGGGGGCAAGCTAAAATATTTTTAACCATTACAACAGAATATTAAGCTAAAATCATTTAAGTTTATACCTTATACATATTCTTACACGATATTCTTTTATGTCACCAAGATCATCAAAAATTCAATCTATGATAAAGTTTCTAGCAATTTCAACACCCGTTCGGTTCTTGTTGCGGTTGAAACAAGTAGGGTAACACAATTTCAATCACTCAGTGTACAAGAGAATACATATATAATTGATTTTTTATTCTTTACCAACTATCAACACAAGCTAGATTTATTATGCAACTTCATAATCATCCGCAGTTTTCCTCTTAAAAGAATTAAAAAACACTTAAACTAGTTTTTCTTTTCCGTTAACTACAGACCAAAACCTAATATATTAGGAAAAAATATATTGGTTTCTCTAATTGTTCGGGAAAGACCTAATAATCACAACAAATTAATCACAATAATAATCAATCAAGAAACCAATCATCAATAAAGAAACCAATAAAATATAATAAATGAGCAAATCCTAACTTTATAATGTAAAATCCAACTAGCCTAATAGAAAGAAGTAGGAAAAAAAATACCTTCGATTGTACATTCACTTTCTTGATCTTGTACGATAAAGACGAAAACAACAATAAATTGTAACTGTAGAGGTTTATATGTAAACATGTCAATACTAAATTCCTGAGGCACGAAATTGAAAGGAAAAATGTGTTTAATTAACCACAAATCCAAAAGTTGTTTAGAGTAAAAACGTGTTGTTAACCATAACTCCCAAAACGTGTGTACATTAAGGGGAGTGATAATAATACTCGAGTAACCCCCACTCCCCACGTAGCTAAACTTTTAACAAATTTAGCAAAATTATCTCTTAGTCATCACTTTTATAAATCTAAAATTTATTTAGGGGGGCCTAATATCGGATATTTTCCCCAAAACTAAGGGAACCATCTTATGACTAATGAAGATTTCGAAAATTTAGGGGAGGCGTGAGCCACCCCTAAATTGCACGTAGCTCCGTCCCTGCGTAGAGCCTTACGAGGTTCAAGAGACGCAAGGATCACTAATGTAGCTGAATTGCTCGGGGGGTTAATTCTGTTTCAACTATATTCTGGTTAGAAGTATGATAGTATGCTAGTGTCTATAGCGGCTTGATACATTTCGGTGTTCAAATATGGACGAGGTCCCGCAGGTGCAGTTTTCCTCGTTAGCAAAACTTATGGTATCTTGTGTTTTTCCTTTTCCTCACTATAATTTTTATTTTTATAATAAGATTACACAAGTAGTACGTAATCAATCTAGTTAGTTTAAGTCCTTATTAATTGTGTCAATTACGAGACTTGTTCTTGCAGAATTCATATCTTAAAAGATAGATAACAAGTTTCATACTTGGAAAAATTCGGATCCTCTTGATTTGGATACGACTAGATTGATCTTGGATATTGATTTGTGAGATCGTCCAAGAACTCCTCTACATAATTAGGTTCACGGACTTTATGTCTTGACATATTGATTGTGAAAGAGATAAGAGGAAACTCTATATACATATTTTTCTAGGATCTTTAATTATTCTAGATCTACTTGCAATTGTATTAGGTTTTGTCCATACAGGTTGCCGAACGAAAAATTTGGTGGTGTATTTGTTCCCCAATCCTTTTCAACATGCTTTAGTTACTAGGTGACTTTTCAACCTCAATCACCTCCTCAACTATGAATGACGAAAGAAAGTGACACTTTGAAGATTCATTTATAATTTCTAACTGTTATTCCTCACTGTTGATGGATTTCTAATTTTCCCGCAAAAACAATTATGGAATCCTAAGATTCTTTTAAATAATTCTTTTGATTAATACTTTATGTTATGATGGTGCACCAACATTGGATTATGTGTTGATATCGAGATGAGAAAATTAACTTAAATACCTATTTGTTACGTGGTACAACTCAAGAACTAACCATTGTCTGTTTCTGCATTGCACAGTGACTTTGAAAGTTTGACATCATTTTTTTGATAGCTTTGGAAGCAAACGGGTATCTACCGAATCCATTAAAGCCAATATCTAGAAATGGTTTTTAGATTGAACAAAAAAACTAATTAAAGGAATTTGAAAACTGCTTATTTTTGTGATATGGTGGAATATTTGAAACAAGCGCACATGAAAAGATGCTTCAATCAACAATTCCTTCTTGTTTCGGTAAACCACGTTTTATTTAGTTGATGTAGGAAGCAAATCTTTTTGTTGGTTTTTCTTTAAGCATTTTGGTTTGTAATTGGAATATTAAGATGAATAACAACTAAACTTTTGTATCTTTTTTTTTTAATAAATTATAAATAAGATATTTCAATAAAAAGAATAAGACTCAAAGTGAGTCATTGTTACAATAGGAGTAGAGCCATCTAATATGGGATCTTGAGGATATCTTCTAATATTAAATTTATCTACTAAAAGTTGATTCAAAATACATATAAGGGGGTAAGTTTTCCCATTCTAAAACCGTAGTTAGAGGCCTTATAAACTTTGCTAATATACCTGCAGCCTTATTTCCTAGTCTAGAAACAAAATGAAAACCCAAAAAATTAGAGCATAAATAAGTTATTCTGATTGCCTCATTGAGACAAGCTTTATCACGCCAAGAAATGTCTGAACTCTTCCCATAAAAGAAGTTAAAAATACTTTCACAGTCGCCTTCAATACTACAGTTTTGAATCTGCTTCTCCTTAGCCCAAACTGCTGCCTGGAGCACTCCTATAGCTTCTGCTTCTTGTGGGTCTGAGCCTGCCAACTGTCCTGCTCGTCCTCCTTCACAAATTCCTGCATCATTCTTCATAATTAAAGCATAGCTGGATGGTAATAAGTCAGAAATTCATGCTGCATCAACATTGATTTTTAGCGAATCTTTTCGTGGTGCTTTCCAAATAGAAGTTGTTTTCTTCTGTTGAAACTTCTTAGCTTTTGTAGTTTTACCCTTTCTTGTAGACCAAAAAGAGATATGTCCCTGAATTTCTAGAGCTAGGCTAGTAGCAGTCTTAGCTTTATCTTCAAAAGACCTATTGCATCTCTCTTTCCAGATAAACCACATCTTTGTAAGAAGTAATTCAATAGAAATTTCTTGTCATGGGGTTATTAAACCAGTCCTTACAGAGATCTAAAATCTTACTAGAATTATCTAAAGATAAGGAGATAGGATTAGGAGTTGAGTTCCATAACTCCTTAGCATAAGGACAATGGAAGAGAAGGTGTTCAGTTGTTTCTACTTCTGCGTTACACATGGTACAATGAGGAACTACATCTTTAACCTTTCCAAAAAGTTTAGAGTTTGTAGGAAGTGCATTTTGTAAGCATTTCCATAAAAACAATTTTATTCTTTCCGAGATATCTAGCCTGGCGAGATTGGGGTATACATAGATTAATTGGGGTATACCTAATGAGAAAAAACCTGGGTCATTTTGAAGTAAAACGGGACACCCCTTAACCTTGTATTTTCTAAATGGCTAATATACCCTTGTTTAATTAACACTAAAAAATCTGATTAGCTTACTTAATTGAGTTTAGATTAATTAATTAATTGAGTAGATTGAAACTTATGAATTTAAGTTATGAAATTTTGTGTTTGATTGAACTTATGTGGGAAGATTTTTGATGAAAAACATTTTTTTTGAAGATATTTTTATCAACGGAAATGAAAGCACACTACCCAAACACTTCTAAAAAGGGGATTGCAAAACTGTTGCATGAAATCATACTCAAAATTAAAGAAAAAAATCGACACTTTCAGTTCCGAAAGTATCAAAAATTGGTAAGGCCGACGAATGAAGACCATGCCGACTAAAGTTGGTCGGCATGCTTGTTTCTAAAAAACAATGCCGACTTTATTATTTTTGTCACAGGAGACTGTTGTAAATACCTCAGTAGTCGGCATGTTATTGTTTTCCTACCCTGTCGGCGCACCTATAGTCGGCATTGTAGTAATTTCTCACCTTGCTGGCTAAGGTATAGTCGGCATTGTAATAATCTTACTACCTTGCCGACATTTGGCTATACCCAAAATAAAACAGATTCTTGAAAGATGTAATTCACTTTATTCATGCAATTTTTGTTACTACATTGATTGAAACATAAAATCTAACTCCTTGTCGTAGGAATAACAGACGTACTTAACACGTGCATCAAGCCATTGAACCCTCTAGGAGATCCTAGTGGACGATTTATAGTCTCGTGAGGGTTTACATAGAGATCTACCCACAAAACATACACAAAAACTTCTAAAACCTTCAATCTTCGTCGGAGGAATCCCAGTCCGATCCACCCTCCATGAAGTCCGGGGCATACTCTGGGATTTTGGATACCATGAAGTGATAGCTTGCATAAAATGCGAATGCTTCCCCCTTTTCCTCCAAGTAGCGGGCTTTCACGACTTGGTGTTACAACAACACGACATAAACTTACTGTGTTAGTGGTGTTTAGTAGGCAGATCAAACAACTTGGATTACGTAAAATAAACAAAAAAAATACTTACAAATTGTTCAATGGACAAGTTAAAGTGGGTAACGTTCAAAATCCATTTTTGGATAACTAAAAAAGCAAGTATCGCATTTTCGATGACTAGGTGCCTATCATGAATTTGTTGAACACTTCTTCCATTCGGATTCCCAAACTATTGCCTATATTTGTTGTATACCTTTGCCCAAAAGGTTTCGGCATCTACCCTTACGGGGGACTGATTTCTAACTCGAGTTTCGGCATACCATGCTTTGGTGATGGATAGATCTTCATTTGAATCAAATGATGCCATTGTTGTATGTAGAGGTATTGGGAGAGTTATAAAGATTAGATTATGATATGAGCTTTGGAGAGTATATGCAAATAGGTGTGTGTGTTTTTGTAGAGAGAACGAGTGTATTTATAGGATGGTTCCCAAATTTGGCCGTTAGTGTAGTCAATCAATGCAGTTGTACTTGCAAAAATTTGAATTTTGAACTCGCCGGAAATGTTTTTGTTTCCCAAATATGCCGACTAACATACCATCGGCTGAGTCTTATTTTTCTTACCCTGCTTACCATAACAATTTTCATACACAGGAAGCGTCATATTCTGCTGCATATGGTCGGCAAGGTATTTGTTTAATACAATGCCGACTAACATGTAGTCGACAGAGTCGTAATTTTTTACCTTGCCGACTTTATGATTTTTGTAACATGGGAGATGGTCATTTTCTGCTGCACACGGTCGGCAAGGGGTTCTTTTTTCACAATGCTGACTAACACATTGTCGGCAGGGTCGTAATTTTTTTCCTTGCCGACTTAATGATTTTTGTAACACAGGAGAAGGTCATTTTCTGCTACATATAGTTGGCAGGGATGATAATTCATTTGAGTACCGACTGTTATACCGTTGGCAAGGTATTAATTTTCTTACCTTGCCGACCCTGGTAACTGCACCATTTCTGCTGTCAGGGCCGTCAGTCTTCCAGTTCACAACCTTGTCGGTCCTGGTTTAGTCGACATTGTAACTTAACAAAACATTCACTCAAGACCTTGCCGGCTGAATCATTGAAACTTAACATAGATAAACAAACCATTCATTCAACAACTATAAATCCAACATTTGTCAAAAATAAGAAAACATATGTCCCATAAACCTTAAAAAACATTTATCCAACCATTAACCTGAACATTTGTCCCATAAACCTTAAAAAACATTTGTCCAACCATTAACCTTAACATTTGTCTACCAAATAAAGAAATAAAATAGAAATGCATTCATTCACGACCACTACCACGGCCGCGTTTAGCATTTTCACGACCACTACCACTACCATCACCACGGGTACGATCCCTCTTTTGTTCAGCATTCCTCTTGGCCTGTGC
This sequence comes from Papaver atlanticum, assembly GCA_023531105.1. Classification (NCBI taxonomy): domain Eukaryota; kingdom Viridiplantae; phylum Streptophyta; class Magnoliopsida; order Ranunculales; family Papaveraceae; genus Papaver; species Papaver atlanticum. The sequence goes on along the minus strand of JAJJMB010006998.1, from coordinate 3,839,276 downwards.
TTCCCTCTTTAGTTCAACATTAGCTTGCTGGAACATTTCGGTGGCATCTTCATTGTCAATATTGCTAGCATAGTCAATGTGCTTAGTTTGCTCTTCAATCGACAAAGACTCTCCTCTTTCTCTCGCGCAACACATCATCTTCACAAGGGTCTTCAAATTCTCCTTCTATTTTCAATTAAACAAAAAACAATTAATAGAATGATTCGATAATGTAATCTTAAAACAATAAGAGCAAGTCTAAAATACTTACAAAGTTCTTAATACTTGTTGTTGGATCTTTCGATGGCATCTTCTTCTTACGAGCCGGTTGTTCAACAGTCTCTTCCCTAATCACAGTAGGACGAGCAAATTTTCATGAGCTTCATGACCTTCGGTCACCTCGTCCAAAAGAATTGTATCGATTTTACGGTCACTTCTTTCGTCCCAATGAGAAATCTCTGGTGGTAGGGCGTACCGGACGTCAATACTTTTTTGGGATGTGCTGCACTCCTCCCTTACCACTTTAAAGAACGGATCATCACCGAGATGGGGTTCTTCTTGGACGTAACCCACTTGTCGCATTACTCGATGTGGATCGTACATTGAAAATCCTTGGAGGTAAAACAAGAGACCGTAGTAGAATGCAATATCATCTCTCCTTACGATTATACCTTCATTTCGATTATCTCGATAAGGATCAAATATTACCTCATCCGCAGTCATTTTGTCCAAGGCGACTCGCATGTTGATAAGCTGTTGTGGCATATCCTTCTCCTGAGCACCAGTAAAACTGTATCGTTGTCCTCTTGGCTTGTAACTCGCAAGCTTAGTGTTCACTTTGATGTGAGGGTTTCCTTTCACCAAAGAAGGGAAGTGCTCATATACCCAAACCTATGCAAACACAAAGTTTAGTAAGAATCTTATCTTATAAGCATTTTGTAAATATAAATGATTTAGACAATTGAATTACCTGGAAGAGACATAGATTTCCGTTAACTTGTTTAGTCAGTGCCCTTGAAGCCTTTGTCAACTCTGCATTCAAGAAGGCAACCACCACGGTACCCCAAGAATACTTATGCATCTCATGAAAGGGATGCAATAGTTGAAGATATTTGGCGTCGACCAAGCTTCCGGAACTGTCAGGGAAGATACAGTTGCCAAAAATGTATAGCAAATAAGCTGTCGTAGTAGCATTGATTTGCATCAAGGACACACTTCCTTCGTCATCGTAGATTTTCTGGGTCCAAGAGTATGTGTCCCTCAACATCTTCAGATTTAACTTCCTGCTTATATAACCATCCTTCTTCACAAACAAAGACTCCGACTGCTTCTCATCCAAACCGAACAAGATCTTGGTGAATTTGAATATTTTCTCCCAAGAAATGCCTTCTTCGTAGCCATCACTAAGTGCTTTTACCTCAACCTCGAGGCCTAGAATTTGATGGGCATCATCAGGAGTTACTGCCATCTCACCGAATGGGAATAACATTGTATCAGTCTCTCCGTAGAACCTCTCACAGAATGCAGACACGGTAACTTTGTCATACTCAACAATCGAACTTTCCACCGCAGGCCATAGCCCGGAGTTCTTAACAATCGCTTGCACCTCAGCACATTCCTTGTCAAGTGACCAGCTCTTCATCATAGTGCTTGAAGCTTGGTGCCTCATAAGACGGATGGCACGCTTGTGATCCTACGTACCAAAAACACTAAATTAAAACAAATACAAACACTTGAAGCAAATTTAAGATAGATACAGTTAAACTTACGATAGCACCATGGATTTCACGTGTCCATGTGTCTTTGTATCCAAAAAGAACATGTCCACCATCTTCTGGGGTCCCTAGTGGAGGCTGACCTGGTTTCAGTGTGACCTTCAAGTGAGGGGGAAGCATGTGGGAATCATCTAGTTTAGTGATAACCCGCTTCGGTCTTCCGGTTGCAGTTGCAGCTTCAGTTTGTTGACCATTACCTGTTTTTTCTCCACCTTCTTCTTCTTCTTCCTCTTCTTTATCCTCTTCCTCTTCAATAATTTCATCTTGTCTATCTTTATCTTTATCTCCATCATTGTTATCACCATCACCATTACCTCCTCCAACAGGTGGCATGTCTTGATCATCATCATCATGCTCATCATCTCCTCCAGCAACCAGCGTTCTTTCAACACCATCATGATCATTACCTCTTCTACCAGATGGATTTGATTGGTCTTCATCTGGAGTTTCATCTGAATCACTTGGTTCCGTTGGTGTTGAGAATAATTTCGTTCACGGATCTTGAGCGTTCCCGACTCAACTAATGCCCCTCGATGTGTTGAAGTCAACAGTTTGTCACCAACACGAGGAGGTCTTAAAGGAGGAGTAACATATTTCTTCTTTCCCTTTTGCAACCTAAACAAGAACAATTAAAAAAAAATATCAATAATCGGCAGGGTCGACAACTATAAACTACGTCGGCTAAACAATAGTCGGCATGGTCGATAACTATATTCTATGCCGGCTAAAAAACAGTCGGCAGGGTCTTATTCAACTAACGTGCCAGCTTATAACAACTCTGAACATAGTAGATACAAAGATTTTCCACATAATTAGTCGGCAGGGTCTATAATCCATACAATGCCGGCGAAATTGCAGCCGGCAGGGTGGTATTCAAATACCATGCCGCTTATAACTTTAGGCATCAGGAGACACCAACATTTTTCAAAACACACCGCCGGCAGGGTAAAAAATTAAAACCCAACGACTGTAAGAAACATATATCGCCGGCAAGGTATTAAGGTTGAATACCTTGTCGACTCTGTAAAAAGTAGTTACAGATATTAACAGCCGGCATGATATTCAATCTAAGAACTTGCCGACTAACCCTACATATGAAAAGTCGGCAGGGTCGACAATCAGAGACCCTGCCGGCTAAATAACTGCAGATTCACAAATTTGATTTTTCTGACCTAATTTGACATGCAAACATAAAATTGAAGTACTGGAGTGAGTTTAAGTAGGCCCTTACTTTCTCAATCGTGCGGTTTCAGCGGCGTTGATTTCTTCTTCTTCGACGGTTTTTTTACTCCGTTCGTGTTGAACTAAATTTGCAATTCCAGGGTTATATTGATTAGGTTTTCTATTTGTTTGTTTCATACGACTAGCCCTCGGCGGCTCCATGTTTGAAGATTAATCGTCGGCGGCTCCATGTTTGAAGATTAATCGACGATGAAATTTTCGATTCGAAGAATTAATCGATGATTTTTCAATCGGTTTTTTATGAAGGGGACCAGTTTCAGCCGGTATGGTGGATGAAAAGATGAAATGAAAGGAATTAGGTTTAGTTTTAGTTTTAATTTTAATGCATAAGGGTATTTTTGTAACTTTGCTCATTTTAACACCCCCTAACCCTTCAAATGAGTCCCTTTAAAATTGGGTATACCCCAATTAATCTGGGTATACCCCAATCTCGCCAGGATATCTAGCTTCCACATTTATTTCCAAAAAAAAAAAACTACGGCAGGGATAAACTAACTATGTCAAGCCCAAATTCATTTAATTTATCATACATGGATTTAACTATATATTCTTCTGATCTAGTTAGTGTCCATCTAATTTGATTTTTTCTAAGATTTTGATACTTATCCATGAAGAGCTATATTTTACTAATTCACTTGGAAAGATAGAATTGATAAGAGAAAGATTCCAAGAACAAGTATCTGAAATAATCATGTTTGAGACCATACTAAACCGCTATTATTTTGTATCTTTTTTTGCTTGGCTCTCATCTTGCTGATAAGAGTTGAACTTCACTTCAATTAGCCTTACTTTTCAAAAGAAAAATAATTTGGTGGAAAGAGTTAAGTAGGTATGAGCACTTAAGTTTTGTTCTCGTGCTAATCCAGGATGACACATGCATCCTCGGTGACTGGAATGGTTTGTCTTGTTTCTTCCTTTTAGATAATGATTTGCCTTTCTGATATAAGGGGGTAATTATGGGGTACAGAATATATTCCCTGCGTTTTAAAATGTCGAACACGCCAATAAGAAAGATTCCGGAAAGCAAATGTACGTATAGTAAGATGACAGACGCATATCGGGTTGCTGGAAAGATTTGTCTTATTAGTATCTCCAAAATGACTTTTAATCAGAGTACCACTACTCGAGGATGTGACCTTTCGGTTGGGAATCTTGGGATTGTTCCAGGCAGCCTCCTCCATGATCTTGGAAAGAACTCGCCAAAATTTATACACTATATTTATACCATTACCTTTGACTTGTTTCTTTTTGGACTTAATACTTGAAAATCATTCTGTGCCATTGAACTTGCCCTTGAAAGAAATTCCACAGTAAGCGCCACATAGATGTTAGATATATCTTGGCACAACCGACTTACCTACGTGAATACAACCTCCAAACTAATTTATTTATTTTTCTTTCAAGCAAAACCCAGTGAGGACAGTGTAACAAGGAAAAAAAATAAAAGAGGGGTATCATAAGCTGACCTCCGGAAAGAGCACTAAATGAAAATTAGTGTCTAAAGGGAAAATGTTGGAGTATCTCACCGTCACTGCTTATTACAACGTGAATCATGCTAAGTGGACTGTGAAAGTCGAAGGTGAAAATTAGGGTTTCAGAAATAAGAGCAATAACTTCGAGCATTTCAGTATCGAAGGTGACCGTGAAAGTCGGTTCAACCATCTCAAGGACAAACCATCAGAGGTCTTTTGGCGCAACAAAAATATTTTGGAGGAAGCGGATAAAGTAGCAAGCTCTTACATAAACTTTTTAGATTTTTTGTTTTTGTTTTTAGGATAGGAAATGTAGTAACGGATTCCTTTGTTAAATTTGCAAGAACTTTAAATTCTGAAATAGATTGGTCTCACAATCTCCTGACTTGTATTAACCAAAAACTTTTAGTAGATAAATCTAATACGAGGAACAACCTACCTTTTATATTAAACGACTCTACTGTCTATCTCAGTCTCTTCATAAGTCCTAATTTCCGTTTAATGAAATCTTTATCCACAGAAAAGCTCTTAATTTCCGTTTAATGAAATCTTTATCCACAAAGAAAATTAGGCAGTAACATCAGACTTATTAGGAATGGCCTTTATCACCGATCTCCAAGAAACCACACTTATTAGAAAAAGCTAAAAGATTCTCTCGATTGAGTCCCACGCAAACCAAATGCGACTAGTTGGACGAGCCTTCGCTGCAATCCTAAAAGGAAACTTTTTGGTCAAGGCCAAAAGCTCAAACCGACCACAAACTCTAGAGTCTTTTCCTCTTTACTTGATGATGAAGTATTATTATTCCTAATTTCCTTAAACCTATTACATGACTTCCCTAATATCTCTCTCAATCAATTATATATAAAAGGTAAATCCCACTAAACATTGTTTTTTTTTTTTTTTTTTTTTTTTTTACAAAACTAGATCCCATGCCAGAAATGCAGCCCTGATTTCAACAAAAATCGTTTCTTCTTTTTTTAAGTGTTCAATCCACCTTCAAGATTTCTCCCTCTCCTTGGTGTTTTCTCACAGATCAAGAACACTGCAACACTGGTACTAGCCACTATAGGTAGTACACACAGAAGCAAAGAGAAATGGAGATTCTGTTGGACTGGAAGTCAATAGGTTCATTACTTGCAACCCTTATGTTCATTAGAACTGCCCTTCGAGATTTCTTACCACCAGAAGCAAACCTAGTATTACAAAGATTTTTCAAAACCATACTCACATACTTGCAACCAAAAACCATTTCCATGTCAATCGAAGAGTATGATGATTCTTACAGTAATGATCTTTACGATTCAGTTCGAACTTACTTAGGATCTAAATGTTTCTCTTCAGCTAAAGATCTCAAAGTTTCGAAACCGAAAAACTCAAAAGAATTTGCTTTCACAATGAATACAGATCAAGCATTTGAAGATGTTTTTAAAGGGTGTAGAATAAACTGGTCTTTTCATATCGAAAAGAAATCAAGTGATGAGTATTCCGGTTCTGATGATGATAAGAAATATTTTAAGCTTTGTTTCCACAACGATTACAAGGAGTTAATTCGGTCGGAGTATTTACCACATGTCGTGAAGGAAGCTGAAGTGATCAAGTTCAAAAACAGAGAAAGGAATTTATTTACAAACCGGTCAGTTGATGATCACGGCCGACTTTGGTCGTCTGTGCCGTTTAATCATCCGTCGACGTTCGGTACGATCGCGATCAGTCCAGTTCTTAAAGCAGAAATTAAAAGTGATTTGGAGAAATTTGTTAGCAGGAAAGATTATTACACTAGAGTTGGCAGGGCATGGAAAAGAGGGTATCTTCTTTATGGTCCACCAGGAACAGGTATGTTTAATTTAACTAATCTTTTTGATTTAGATAAAATTTTAGACAAATTTGTGCTTAAATTGTTATCATTATGATAGAATTTGAGACTAATTTGTGCTTAATTTGTTATTACAGGAAAGACTAGTTTGATTGCATCCATTGCAAATTTCTTGGAGTTTGATATCTATGACTTGGAATTATCATCTGTTTCAGACAATTCACAACTAAGAAAGCTACTGATATCTACTACCAACAAGTCGGTAATCGTCGTCGAAGATATCGATTGTTCGGTGGACCTTTCCGATCGAAAGAAGAAGGATATGAACACGGATGATGATGAATTGAAGCTTAACTTGAAAAAGGATAAGAAAGGTAGTTACTTGAGTATGGGCAATAGTGTGAGTTTATCCGGGGTTTTAAATTTTATTGATGGGCTGTGGTCTTCTTGTGGTGGTGAAAGATTGATCATTTTTACAACGAATCATAAAGAGAAGCTTGATGCTGCATTATTAAGGCCAGGTCGAATGGATAAACATATTAATCTATCGTTTTGTGATTATTATTCGTTTAGGATTTTAGCGAGGAATTATTTGTTAGTTGAAGAACATGAGACTATGAAAGAAGTGGAAGAGTTGTTAAGGGTTGTTAAGGTGACACCAGCCGATGTTGCTGAAATTTTGATGAGCTGTGATGAAGATATAGACATGGGTATGAGAAATGTGGTTCAGGAAATGAAGAAAAGATTGGTAGTAACTAAAGAAAAGAAAGAAACTGTGCAGAATTTTGAAGATGAAGATGTTATCCAGGAAGAGAAATTGGAAAATGGGGAAGGAATAGTTGAAATGGATTGATTGTCCGTGATTGTGAATGGCAAAATTTTACTAGGGTCTTCTTTTTGGCCCAATTTCCACTGTAGTACCATTTCTTGGGTTGGGGACCAGGGGGTAACCGGGTAGGATATAGGTGGCATACTAGCCATTAGGTATTTTCTCCTTTCGTAGTTTTTATTTATTTTATTAAAAGAGAATTAAAATTATTAAAACGGAATTAAAATATTGAGAGATATTAAAATAATTTTAGATTTACTAATATGATATACTATTTCAATTAATTTTTATATATTTTCTTTTTTCATCAAAAAGAAAATCAGCATTTAAATGAGGGATGTTATTTATATTTTGCATAGATAGCCATTTTGTCCATTAGATTTACATTTTGTTCATTTACAATTTTGGGAAGTTCTAAAATTTGCCCAAAAAAACGATTAAGCTAAATCTCATGAGAGTGAGTAGCAGATGAGTGGTTGCGGATTTAGTATCACTATATCTAATTTATTTATTAATATTGTGGATTTGAGATTTTTATCCGCATCCAATCCATACCTAACGGACTTGACATTCGCGGGTGAACGAATGAATGGATTGAATGCTGGTGGATTGGCAGATTTTTTGAGAAGAAATGTTAACCTTGTCTCGTTTGCGAACCTCAATCCATTGTTTAAATTCCTCTAGTATGTATTTCTCATCATATGGAAATGCTTACAAGATGTCCTACCAACAAGACAAAAGTTAGGCTCGGTTTTGAATGTAGAAACAAAATGCGTCTTTTGTGAAACTTCAGATGATTCATCTCAGCATCTTTTTCTTTTGAATGTGGGTACGCCAAAGAAGTGTGGAACTTACCTCCTATGGCATCGCAAGGAGTATCTCTTAACTCCCTGCGATGCCATATGAACCAAAAGTGTGGAACTTACCTACTAATGATTCTTTCTTATCTCATTATAATGAACAACGAGAAGGAAAAGGAGACTACTTTTCATGGCACTAACATCTACTAAATGCTGATTCATATGGAAAGAGATATGTCTCCGAATTTTCAAAAATAAACAAAGAACCCCATCTCAATTAGCAATGTCTGCTGCTGGACATTATGCTTACTAGCACCCTGACTATAGCAATGGGATAAAAAAACCAATACATAGAACCATTCAGCACAATATAGTTTAGCAGCTTCCTGATCTAACCACTTATAAAATAAATTGTGATGCTTCGTGGGTTTCTGTTATTTATAATGCTGGTTTTGGAATTCTAATGCGATATTGGACATGTACATTCAAGGGAGAAGAATTGGGATATTGCAGAACTGCATATGCATAAGAAGCAAAATCTTTAGCTCTGCTTTATGCAGTCAAATGGGCCATAAGAAGAAATATATCAAATCTGGTCATTTAAGGGGATAATATAGCAACAATTTTGTATGTTCAGGGTAAAAACAACTTTATCCAGTGTCAATGCAATTCAATCTTAGATGAAACAAGGAGGTTATCAGACCAATTAGTATCTTTTTTGGGGTTCCAGTTTGTAGATAGAAAAGCAAATGGTGCAGCGGACTTATTGCCAAAAAAAAGGAAGAACATCTATCTCTATGACTTCTTGGGAAGAATATACACCAGCCTTTTTAATTCCTAGAATTACTTATGACTGTGTCAAAGCTTATAATGTAGCCTGCTTAAATAACAATGTCGTCGTAAGAACAGAACATGCTAATCCAACAGATTCAGTCATTTTCAGGACAACTCAACTGGAGATTATCCAAAACGAGTCTGAATCATCTGATTAGTTGTCTCTGGTTTTCTTCTAGTAATATATCTTTCTTATTTCCAAAAAAAATAAAATGCATTTCTCATCATAGGACACATGTTTACTATAATACTTTCATGAATATATGTTTTGTGTGGCGGATCCTCCATATGATGAGTAAAAGTTGCAAGACTTTCTTTCTGTTCTTTTATCAGAAGAAAAGTTGGAATTAAGAGAATGAATGTACAATTGAAAAAGATAATGATGTAGATAGGTTAAATGTGGCTTGTACTTTAAAGATATACTTAATTTTCCAGTGAGTTATTTATTTGGATGGTAAATTTATCTTGCTTACAACTCGGTGAATACCCATATGTCATGCTATGAATCTAATCTTACTAGTAAATAACTACACAAATAAAATATGATATGTTTAATTTCCAAATTGATTTTATTTAAGGATTATGTCCTATCATTTTTAACCATGGTATCTTAATCTTCCTCACTATATTTGGAAATGTTTAAACGAATCTGAATAAAACCCATTATCTTCAGCACAACTTCATGTATGAGAATGCTCGGTTATCGGAAATATATCACACATTTCATGTGGGTCTTTCATTCGCGAGTGAAGGATGCCCATCGGATTTAGATATCCTATCCGCGTCCAATTCGTGAAAATTACGGAGTTCAGAAATCCACTTGTCTCTGGTCCACTGAGGACGGATCAGGTGTCCACCCGTCAAATTGTATATTGGATAGGGTGAAATCTACATGTTTCGGTGTTTTGCTCACCCCTAAAATTTCCATTCTATTGGCAATCCTTTGAATCTTTATCGATCATCCTTATTGAAATCAAGTAATTCCAAACTTTGCAATCAAATCCTTTTATTTAAACTTCCACTGACTAAGTATATAAGGAGCAAGATAAGGTTTCTTATTAATGTACGTTTATTGACTAAGGTTTCATTCTGTATAATTTTAGAGTCCCGTGTATTTGAGTAATAAGTTTTTAATCTCTAATATAAGAACATTCATTGTCTTTTGATAAGACAAAGGACTAATGAGATCAGACGCTTGCTTTCCGAGGAATTTTGATTAACCTAACACAACTGTTTCCTAATATGAAGATTGATAATCGATCTAACATTGCATCAATTAACTCTAAATCAGCTTCAGATCATTCAATCTACATAAGATAAGATCCAAACAACATTAAATATCAAATTTCTATGATGATAATACTAGCATTTGAGATGATTATACATTCAAGATAACCAGATCTAAATATTGATGATATTAGCAAGTTGATTGACTATAGCAAATAATGTTTTAAACTTGTCTAATTACATGCTAAAATTATAGATTGACAAGATTTTAACATAAAGATTTTCTTGCTTCGTTTCAGATATAAAGTCGACCTGAACTTTAGATACGTTGAGATGTCGATCTATTTAAACAAATCGCATGTAGATTAAGCTAAAGCATAAAGTAATCATGTTTATATCATCTATTTGAGCATGATTCAAATGCAGATCAAGATATTGAACACATGTAAACAAAGATTATGCTTTCAATCAAGAATTTAGATCAAGATTATCATATGATGATGCAATTTTGATTTCAAAATTCGTTTTTATCCTCAATAAAGTATCATTATTCATTATGCATCGGAATTATGATTTTTCATAAAATTTCAAGATTAAAATCATTGTTATGATGCAGCTTTAATCGACACCAATGAAAATGCACATTTTTCGTATCGTTTGATCGAGCTTACGAAATACGTACGTATACAATATTATAATTTGATTACTGATTGCAGTCCTATCTATCTTCAGACTCGATCTATCCTTGATCTTCGTCTGGAGATGATTATCTTAGTTTAATTGGTAGTTCTCGAATTATCTCGTGGTCAGTGATCACAACTTAGACAAAGAGAGAATCAGAGAAAGATAACTCTTATTGATTTAGTTAGAATGAATTTTACGTCTTATTTTACAAAGTGAGCCTTCGATGGATTATATACACACTAGTGGAAAATGGACTTTTTAAGTCTGCTTGGCCTTTATAAATAATACTTCCCAAGTCTTTCTTTATATATTAGGCTTCCAAAGGTAGTCTTTTTGGACGGAAAAGCAAATCGAGCTCCCATAGCAGTCCTAATACTAATGGGCAGTTTTGGAAATAAAAGTAATACCACGTGGACTTATAGTAAGACTGTTAGAGGAAATTGTTATTATAGTCCAACTTTAATTAGGACTGCGATGGGAAATTGTTTAATAACATTCTAGAAACAAAACATATCTCCATATCGATTTGTATTCCCCTTCTCTCTCAGTTCTCTCTCACAGCCTCACTTCTCTCTTATCTAATTAATCCTCAAACTCAGCTCCCCCACCTCATAAAACAACAGAGTAATTGCAGCCTCACTTTAACAATCCTCTCTACTATCTCTTTTTTTCCCACAGGTGACTATCTCGACCATCTTTTTCTTCTATAAAGTAATTCCAGCTCTGTATAATATGGTTCTCATCCTTTTTTTATTTATTTTTTGATGATTGAAGATCGGGGTTTCTTTTGTTCTGTAAAAAGTAATTTCAGATCCGTATATTACGGTTTCAATCCTTGTTTCAATTTAAGGGTTTGTTGTTTTTCTTTTCAAAGTTTTTTCCAGTTAGGAATTTTCGGGTCCTCTTTTTCTATATCAAATTAGGGATTGATAAGTTTATTTTCGGTTCAGATTCAACTTTGGCAGTGATTCCTGAGTTCTTAATAAGTGTTAATTTTTCTAAAGTATAATCATTGTTACTGTTGTATGAAGAATTAATGCTTTGTTGCTGGGATGCTGGATTCATTGATTGGGTGATTTTCCTTTCGTTTTGTTCATCTATGAATATGGCTTCTTTCATTGTTTTTGTTCAGGAATCAATTGATCTGTGATAAAAATTTCTTGTTTTTTTCCAGGTATCATTTAATTTGTGATAAAAATCCATTCATTGTTGTGCAAAAACCATTTACAAGGAAGTTTGCTATCCAAATTTGAATTTTCTAACCAAAACCAACCTTGTTGTCAAGTGGTAATTTGTTTCTTAAAACGATTTGGATGTAATCCAAAATAGATTGATTTTCCTTACGCTTATTCAATGTTTGCAGGAACATAAGAATCCAAATTAAAATAAAATCATATAATAAGGTCATTATAGATGTTGCTGAATACATAACAAATAGTTCCTTCTCGGATCCAATGTTTGTGAAGCTTATGAAGTCGAAATATTGGAGGAAATTAGCTTAATGGTATGATGACCGTGTTTTGTGTAGAGTTTCTTCCTTAATTTCATTTAGTACCAGCAATGTTAACAATTTTGTAGTGTATTGTTGTAGGAAGAGGAAGTTAATATGGAGGATATTGTTGCAGAATCCGTTCTGGATTGATAGTTGCAACTCAAAGAACACTGTTGGAGTTGTAGATTATTACTCGAAGTACATTGTTGGAGTTGTAGATTATTATATGATCTATATGTTCACTACAAGAAAACTGAGGTTAATCTCAACACTTTTTTACACTCTTGCTTGTTTCATTTTTGGTGTGACATTGTTTGATTTTCCTACTCTATGTACTCAAAGTGTACGATTTGGAATCAACTGATAGTCTTACTTGCTTTAGTGACATTATCCAATCCGACCCTAAGTATGTTTTTCCCATCTGTTCCAATTGAGAATGTGATATAATTTATATACTTGCATTATTACTGAAATCCCAAAAAGAACTCTGAATGGAAGAATGTGAAATTTGGGTTAATATTAGATGGGGTAGGCTTATAAGCCTGCGGTAATTTGACTAATCCTTGCCTATTTTGCAGAATTCTAGCTGTGTATCTCCCAACTATATCGTTAACTATCCGACATCAACGAGAAGATGAGGGTCATCCTAGTTGTTTGGGTAAATGTTTCAATTCTATGCCACAGACATCTTTGCAAGTATGCTTTGTTTTTCCATTTTCGGCATTAAGATTCTAACACTTTATAAACATGTTTGCAGGAGAAATGGATCGTAGATACATTACAATTCAGTATGTCAGTTCCAACTTCATATGTATTTACGCAAAGATTCTTCAAAGTGGCTTAGTATGATAAGAAGGTTTGTATAGTTAGTCTTCCAAAAGATTAATAAACTGCTGTGAAAAAGCGGGGGTCTAACAACCACACCCAATATTTCGTTCGGCAATCTGAATAGACAAACTTCAATATACTTTCAAGAGAATCAACTAGACAGACAGACTCAATCTATAGAAAAGTATATCAAAGAGTTTATATCTCTATTTCACAATGTAATCAGCAAATCAAACAGATAGAAATCCGCGAGCCTGATTATTATGTGAAATAACTTGAGCGGTACCAAAGATCAATGTTTAAGTGTCAATCAATATAATCAACAACCAAAGGTTGGATTCACAATTGATTGATCTTAACGCACAACCTGTGATATTTCTATTATATAGCAAAATATAATGCGGAAAAGAAATAACATAGACACCAGAAATTTGTTAACGAGGAAAACCGCAAATGAAGAAAAACCCCGGGACCTAGTACATCTTTGAACACCACACTGTTTTAAGCCGCTATTGACACTAACCTACTACCAATGAACTTCGGACTGGAATGTAGTTGAGCCCTAATTAATCTCACACTAATCAAGGTACAGTTGCGCTCCTTAGGTCTCTGAACCCCAGCAGGATTCTACGCACATGATTCCCTAAGATGATCTCACCCACAACCAAGAGTTGCTACGACCCAAAGTCGAAGCTTGATAAACAAATCTGTCTCACACAGAAAAGTCTATTAGAATAGATAAATCTGTTTCCCACAGAAATACCTACGAGTTTTGTTCCGTCATTTGATAAATCAAGGTGCACAGGAACTAATTGATAAACCGGACTTAATTCCCAAAGAACAGCCTAGTATTATCAATCACCTCACAATAATCTTAATCATATGGTAGCGAAACAAGATATTGTGGAATCACAAACGATGAGACGAAGATGTTTGTGACTACTTTTTGTCTTGCCTATCGGAGAATCAATCTCGAGCAAATCTTAGAGAAGATAGTACTCAATACTATAGAATAGGGAAAGATCAGAACACGCAACTACAGAGAAAATACTTGGTTATGGCTTCACAATCCCAATGAAGTCTTTAAGTCGTTAACCTACATGATTTCGTAAAAAACCTAAGGTTAAAGGAGAATCGACTCTAGTCGCAACTAGTATCACATAGAAGGTGTGGGGATTAGGTTTCCCAGTTGCTAGAGTTCTCCTTTATATAGTTTTCAAATCAGTGTTTGCAATCTATGTTACCTTGGTAACAAAGCATTCAATATTCACCGTTAGATGAAAACCTGAATAGATTCAAGCTAATATCTTTCAACCGTTAGATCGAACTTAGCTAATTATACACAAATGAAATTTACATTCATTTAGGTTTGAGTAACCGTACCTAAACGTGTACACTCGGTTGGCTCAACAGTAGTTAACCGAAGTTAGCTATATGAATACTCTCATATAAACCTTATTCAACTTAACCACAACTAGTTCAAATGAATCAAATGAAACTAGTTATAGAGTTGTTCAATTGCTATATTCTCATAGAAGTATACAAGAACACAATTGAAGCAAAATCGGTTTGATTCACTCGAATCAATTTATGAACATTATAGCCACGGTTTGCAAAGAATGTGAAAGAGCGGGGGTATAACAACCTCACCCAATATTTCGCTTAGCAATCTGTATGGACTAACTCCAACATACTTTCAAGAGAATCATCTAGACAGTCAGACTCAATCTTAATAAAAAGTATATCAAAGAGTTATATCTCAATTTCTCGATTCAATCCGCAATCAAACAAATAGGTATTTGCGAGCCTGATTGAATACAAGAGAAATTACTTAAACGGTACCAAAGACCAATGTTCAAGGATCAAACAATTTCAATCAACAACCAAAGGTTGGATTTACCAATTGATTGATTCAATGCACAACCTGTGATATTTCAATTATATAACAAAATATAATGCGGAAAAGAAATAACACAGACACCAGAAGTTTTGTTAACGAGGAAACCGCAAATGCATAAAACCCCCGGGACCTAGTCTAGATTTGAATACCACACTGTATTAAGCCGCTACAGACACTAGCCTACCACAAAGCTAACTTTGGTCTGGACTGTAGTTGAACCCTAATCAATCTCACACTGATTCAAGGTATAGTTACGCTCCTTACGTCTCTGATCCCAGCAGGATACTACGCACTTGATTCCTTTAGCTGATCTCACCCACAACTAAGAGTTGCTACGACCCAAAGTCGAAGACTTGATAAAAAAATCTATCTCATACAGAAAAGTCTATTGGAAAAGATAAATCTTTCTCCCACAGAAATACCTACGAGTTTTTGTTTCGTCTATTGATAAATCAAGGTGAACATGAACCAATTGATAACCCGTACTTATATTACCGAAGAATAGCCTTGTATTATCAATCACCTCACAATAATCTTAATCAATAAACGAAACAAGATATTGTGGAATCACAAACGATGAGACGAATGTGTTTGTGACTACTTTTCTATCTTGCCTATCGGAGATATAAATCTCAAGCCAATCTTATGATTGTACTCAATCACGATAGAAAACAGCAAGATCAGATTACACAACTACAGAGAAAATAGTTGGGTATGGCTTCACAATCCCAATGAAGTCTGTAAGTCGTTAACCTACAGGGTTTCGTGAAAAACCTAAGGTTAAAGGAGAATCGACTCTAGCTTATACAACTAGTATCACACAGGAGGTGTGGGGATTAAATTTCCCAGTTGTTAGAGTTCTTCTTAATATAGATTTCAAATCAGGGTTTGCAATCTAAGTTACCTTGGTAACAAAGCATTCAATATTCACCGTTAGATGAAAACCTGATTAGATTCAAGCTAAAATCTTTCAACCATTAGATCGAACTTAGCTTGTTATACACAAATGAAATGTACCTTCATTTAGGTTTATGTAACTGTACCTAAACGTGTACACATAGTTTGTTCAACAATAGTTAACCAATGTTTAGCCATATGAGTACTTCCATATCAACCTTATTCATCTTCACCATAACAAGTTCAAATGACTCAAATGAACTAGTTAGAGAGTTGTTCAATTGCTTAGATCTCATAGAAGTATACAATACACAATTGAAGCAAAATCGATTTTGATTCAATTGAATCAATTCATGAACATTATAGCCACGGTTTGCAAAGATTGCATTCCTTATTATATAAATGTTTTAGTTCATGAACAAATCGATTTTAGAAAGTAACCTTCTTAAGTATGCAAACGGGTACGCATACTTAAGTGACCGGTTTAAGTTTGTTTTTACTTCCAAACTCCAGCAGAAATTCACGGACGTGAAACTTCCGCCAGTATGCATACGGGTACACATACTTACCCGGATTTCCAACAACCGCCAGTATGCGTACGGGTATGCATACTTTAGGTTCTCGGTTTTGGACTTTTACAAATGTGAGAACACACTATGTTTATATCCAAACATGGTTACTTGTTCTAAACTCTCATTTCAATCATTGAAACTTTCTTAGAGGATGTTAAAATTCTTGTTATCCATAAACTATTTTCATTAAAGCGATTTTCAAGTTATTGAAATAATCAACATGACTTTCGTCACGAGTAAAGATGAACTTGGCTAAAGAAAAAGCTTACCAACACATATTTAGTGAAATAGATAAGCGAGATAAACTCGGCTCGAATAGCAAATGTGTATAATTGAAGTCTATATGGCAATACGACTTTTGTCTCAAATAGGAGATAGAATAGATAGACTTTTGAGTGATAGATAAGTTCAAGTCTCCACATACCTTTTGTTGATGAAGTTCCACAAGTTCCCTTGAGTAGTTCTCCGTCTTCATTCGATGAACGCAGTGGAGTCTAAGGCTCAATTACACTTACTATCCTAATCCGAGACTTAGCTATAAGTAGACTAGAAATCAAGACTTATAGTTTTGGCAACAAAACTTGACAAACAAGCTTGAGATAGCAATGCTTGCGAGTTCGACCAAGCAATGCTCTAACATAATGTATTCCTTATTATATAAATGTATAGTTCAGGAAAAAACCGATTTTAGAACTTTAACCACTCAAGTATGCAAACGGGTACGCATACTTAAAGTAGCCGGTTTGAGTTTGGGTTCGTCAGTATGCAAACGGGTACGCATACTTCCAAACACAGCTGAAATTTCCGGACCCAAACCCTTCGCTAGTACGCGTACGGGTATGTGTACTTAGGTACTCGGAATTTCACAACTAACAAGTGCGCATACAGGTATGCATACTATAGTTCCGGTCATGGATCACATACATGCAAGAACGCATACTATGTTTATAATCCAATGATGGTTAAGTGTTCTAAACTTTATTTCAATCATTGAAACTTTCTTAGAGGATGATAATAGATGTTTTCACGAACTATTAGCATCAAAGCAATTTTCAAGTTATTGAAATAATCATAACGAAACATTCCAAGTCTACATCAAATGATTGTATCACACAAACCATGTAAGATGTTACTCGGCAATTTTCACATGATCATCTTTTGACTTTCGTCAAGAATATAAGATGAACTTGGTTGAAGAGAAAGCTTACCAACACATATTTCGAGAAATATGTAAGCGAGTTTAACTCAGCTCGAAATCTCAAATGTGCATAATCGAATACTATATAGTAATACGACTTTTGTCTCAATATATTAGATCGACCAGAAATAGACTTTCCAAGTGATAAATGAGTTTTAGTCTCCACATACCTTTTGTTGATGAAGTTCCACAAGCTCTCCTTAGTAGTTCTTCGTCTTCAATTGATGAACGCCGTGAAGTCTAATGCTCAACTACACAATCTATTTTAGTCCGAGACATCACTATAAGTAGACTAGAAATCAAGACTTATAGTTTTGATCACTAACATTGACAAACAAGCTTGAGATAGAAACGCTTGCGAGTTCGACCGAGCAATGCTCTAACAATCTCCCCCTTTGTCAATTTTAGTGACAAAACTATCAATACATATGGATTACAAAATAAATAAACTTTGTAGCTTCTCATCCAAATGCTTGATCTCCTTGGTTCTTCAACATTCACTACACCATATCCTGCATTTTCCAACATATCCGTTGGACACCAAAAAATATGTTGGTCAAAATAGATAATAAGAATAAGTTAAATAAAATTAATGGACCAACGTTTTGTCTAACGTATAAACACGTTGGGAAACGTTGGCAAATATGTAATATCAAACATTTTCATGGGCTTTTAGTAGTTTTATCTTTTTTTTTACTTATTATTATTTTTTAGAAAATCTTAAAATTTCCAACCATTTCCCTCTCAATATTTCACCAAAATCATCCTCCCTCCTAAACTTAAATCAACAAAAAATTTCCGCCTAATTTTTCCCTCTAACTTTTCACTAAAATCATCATCCCTCTCATTTTTTTCACCAAACATTAAGTTTTCCCTCAAATTTTCAAATACCAAATATTTTCAGACATATTTATTTCTCTCTTTCTCTCTCTCTCTCTTATTTCACCCAAATATATTAAGACATCTTTATTTTCCTAGTTTTCATCGACTACTCTTTCGGAGAGAACCGAACACTCTCTCTCTCAGAAACAAACCCTTACAAAAAATTTCCAGAATCAAAACCCTTCTCTAACAATGAAACCACAAATCGAAACCTGAATTTCAGTAATCACATCATATAAATCTCGATCTATTCTCAAAACCTAGAAATCTCGATCATCTAGAACCTTAAAAAATTCCTAAACCTAGAATGCAAAATCAATTTTGTTACTGAAATCTGAAATCAATTCATCTGATAGTTGATTATCATCAGGTATAAACCATTATTTACTAGTACTGTTTAATTTTGATATTGTTGACCTAACTCTGTGAAGTTCAAGTCTTATTGCATGTACAGATTTTGGTGATTTGAAGTTAGATTCTACTCTTCCGCTTTTTTTTTTTTTTTTTTTTTTTTTTGTATTATGTAGAATTTCAAGGCATGGGTGTGTTTTGCTTTCAGATTTGTGAGCTATTTTTAGGGTTAAATTGTTTTTTTAGATATCAATCTCTTGCTGCGTGATTTCAAAATGTCACTTGTTTGATTTGATTTGTTACTGCTGGATGTAGTCTGAATTCTGTTAGTCGAAGTTGATCAGTTTGATTTATTTTATCTCATAGTTTTATGGTTCAGAGATCCAAGATGTGAAAGCTTTCATGTATGAATTTGTCATCCAAAAAACCTCAAATCCATGTTCTGAATGAACTGTTCCTGGTCATTTTTTTATGCTTCATTAGTACAATTTAACTGAATTTCGTTGATGAATTTATGGGTTAGTATACCATGATCTAATAATGCCATCCTTGATAGCATCTGGTTCAACTCTAAGGACTCTTTTTGTAAAGCTTGCATCTCATGTGGAGTACATTGAAGTTTTGCTTTGAACCTTCTCTTGACCTCTGCTTTCTGAATCATATAGCAGGAGGTAAACTGAACATGTTTCTTTGTTATGCAGATATCCATAGTGGATAGATGGAACTTCATTAGGTTTGAACTTTTGTCATAGGTCATATGCATTATGTGTTCTGCATGTAGGAATTATTTTGGGATGGCATCTCTAGTTTCTTGATCTTGTTACTTGTCCTTAGGAATTATTATTGATTATTCTCTAAATTGTAATTGCGACAAATTTTATGTGAGCCACAACACCAGATTCTTGGTGTATGTCCTGAAATGAGAGGGATTTTAAGGGTCATGTCCCGTGCATCACATGGTATCGTTATGATTCACTAAGCAGGTGAAGTAA
This sequence comes from Papaver atlanticum, assembly GCA_023531105.1. NCBI lineage: Eukaryota > Viridiplantae > Streptophyta > Magnoliopsida > Ranunculales > Papaveraceae > Papaver > Papaver atlanticum. The sequence goes on along the minus strand of JAJJMB010006998.1, from coordinate 3,819,506 downwards.
GATTGTGCACATTTTTGACAACTCCTCCCTGGATTGTTTGTTTTCCTTGTTGGTATGTGCGCATTTGCTGTATTAAACAAGAGGTTTCCTCTTAGTCTCCATATTTCATAATGCCTCTTAGGTTATGGGGTCACATTTAACAATCACATATGAATATTATACGTCGCTTTTATACCATTCATACTTTGCTTTCCTGAAAATGTTTTGAGGTGATATCTAATTTACCATTTCCTTATTTTAGCTATCATCTGTAACTGATGGCGTTGATATGTAGATTCCTGCTGGGTTGTACTCAGGTAACGGGTTTCCTTGCACCAGTTTGGTATCGGTTCTTGAGATTGATTTTATATCATTCTTACTGGTAAGGGTTCTCTACTTTTCGATGTGGTGATTGCAGTTCAGTTAAATGTCACCTCCTGGACGGTTAAACATGTTAGGATGCTGGTATTCACTATCATAAAATACTTAAATTTGATTTTGCATGTGAGAAAGACCTTGTGGAATGGATAGAGGACCAATCATATCCTAACACCACATTATCATGGAGTATCATTAAAGGTAGGTATCAGAAATGCCACTTGTTGCACCTTTATGTTCTTTTGTTCTATACAGAAGTTGAAGTATGCAAATGTCTTCCCAGGAAGTGGTAGGATTCAGAAAAAAGTTTTCACATCTTCCTATTACTATGTTGCAATGGCTAACATTAATCCAGAGCCAGCTGAGGTAACTCGTATTTTGTCCTTCTCCGTTGTTCAAGAAATATGTCCTCTCGGTTTATTGAGTCAATGTGATACTTTTTCTTGAAATTCCAACGGCTCTCAAATGGCAGACAATTGGACTCAAGATTCTAATGATTGATCTTTAAACAGGTGAAGTTGAACATCAGTATACATGCTTTCTTGTATAATACAACCAAGGCATATTACAAGTGTTCTCTGAGTGAAGGTTTATGTGGTTTGAAACTTTTATCAGTGAAGGATTTCTTGTTTCAAGTCTGATGTGGTGGTTGCAGTTCAGTTACTTGTGGAGTATTGAAGAGTTGCTGTTCAATTCGATGTTAACCGGCTGGTGTTCCTATCTGATTTCTTTGTGAAAGGTATGCATTTGAATCCTCACCAATTCCTATCTGTTTCTGTTCAAAGCTATTATGATTCCCTTGACATACATGTGGGCCAATCTGTTTCTGTTCTAGTAAGCTTCGACAAACCGGCCAAAGACTACTACATCGTAGCTTACACACGATTCACGAGAGTCAATCTTACCACAACATCAGTGTTGCGTTATACTAATTCCCAAACTGATGCTTCTTGGCCATTGCCAGTGGCTCCTCCATTACTAACACACTGGTCCATGAAACAAGCTAGAACCTTCAGGTACTGAAACCTATGCCATTTACATTCTTCCGGTAGATGAAAATACTTATGATAACCCTCTTTTACATGTACCTTCTTGTGCTGCTAGACTCGGGAATAATATCTTATGATTTTAATTTTATTTATGTGTTTCTCGTCTTTCTTCATAGCAGGTGGAACTTAACAGCACCGGAACAGCATTTTGAATATCATGTCCATAAAGTGGGAAGTTTATTACTGAACTATAATATCCTGTCCAGAGGTATCATTTTGAATATCATACTCCCAATCAAGCTCATATATTATCAAAGTGGAAATTCCTAGAGCAAGTGCATTTTAAACAGTATGCTCACTGGATGCTATTTGATCTCCAGATGTTGTGTGCATACTATGGATGCTAGGAGATAACAAAGTTGCATATGTGTATACTGTGTATTAGCATACGCTGTCATGTATACCTTGCTTAGATGCTTCAGCTGATTAACCATCTTCTAGGACATGATCATGATGGGTCTTCAGTTCTAATTGGCAGATATTTATCCTCTAGTTTTACTTTTCATATTTATCGTGTCCAGGGTAACCGGTATGAAAACTTGCATAAATCATGCCAATTTTGAATCTATCTGAAGCAGCATCCAACTACACTTGATCAGCTATTCCTATCTGATTTTATTTATGAATTGATTTTTGTAGTTGATTAACTGCCTCAAACTACACTGAGCTTGCTCGATTCTGCAACAATACCCGTTCTCTTCATGAGGTGCTTATCCACGCATACCTTTGCACATGTTCTTACTTTGTTTCCATGAGTTTATTTCTTAGTTACTGGTGAGCTGGTGAGGTTCGAGTTTCCATGTGTGGTTGTATGGGTTACCTGAACTTGCTGAATCAGCTTCTTGTACTTAAGCGGTGAAATAACAAAAAAATTCTATTTGTATTGTAGGTAAGAATGAGTTTCTAGTTCATGCACGAGGAATATTAACCAGATTCTTGTTTGGGTTGTTTCTTTTATAGGCGATTCTTAGTGGAACAGTTCAAGTCCCAACTCTTACTGGGGATGTTGTTCTCAAGGTATGTGGAGTTCTTGCTATTACTTTATTGGATGAAAGATCAATTTATCGTGTCTGGAAACTATGGGACAAATCCTGAACTGCCCATCGGTAGATCTCTGCTCATAATTTTTACGACGACCATATCTATCTGTAGTATTTTTTATTAAGTTATGTATTAAGAACTTATCCCAGGTAATGTAATTTTATCCTGGTCTTGGTTACAGGTTCCTCCTGGGACTCAACTTGGTCAGAAGGTTTTACTGAAGAGAAAAGGTTAGAAGAGTAGTATATGGATGTTTTCGAATTTTATGCAAATTTCCAACCTGCATATGCTCTGTGTCTCGCGTATGGAATTGGTATAAATGCTCTTAGTAAATTTTCTGCACATGTATGTATAGCAATCTCATCTTATATCTATATACTTGTTCAAACTTGTCCTTTCTTTTTTATGAATATATCTTGATGAATTGTGATGACCAACCATATGAAAAATTGGGTCTTTTAATTGATCTACAATGGTATATGAAGGTGCAGAAAACCGCCGGAATTATCGTCGGATTTTTTTTTTACCCAAAATTATTGTAGGAATTTATTTATTTTTATACATGTAAATTGGTTTGCAACGTATATAAATGTTGCTCAAATTAGAGTAATACGTTGCCTAAATTATAGTAAACGTTTCACAAATTAAAGAATACGTTGCTCAAGAAACGTTGGTAAACCGGGTGACCAACGTTTTTAGGCGTTGCACAAATTAATTTGACCAACGGATTTACGCGTTGCATAAAAATTTTCTACTCCATATTCCCAACGGATGTACGCGTTGGTGAAAATCATTGCAACGCGTATATCCGTCCCAAATCGGAGGTTTTGGTGTAGTGATTACTCGAAATCTTCGTCACTTCCAAGTACTCCAATGATTTTAAATGTGTTCAACTCAACATCATAGTTGTTGAAGATCCGTAGCTATAACAATGAGAAAATAGTTGCTCTCAATCATTGTTATACAGTGTCATATTATTATTACACAACATTAAAGTCCAATTGTATCACAACTTTGACAACAATACTATGGTGATATGTATCACTCCCCCTTAGTCAATACTTCATCTCACATGAAAACCACTCCCCCTTACATAATGATCCGTAAACCATATGTATTTGTAGTGTGAACTAAACATTAATTCTCCCCCTTTTTGTCAATATAAATTGGCAAAGGTACGAAAACTAGTGGGATCCTCATGAAATTTTCATAAAGATACTTCATGACCAAAAGAGAACAACATACCAACTTGTTTCGATGATTTCACATAGTTGAAACTTAGTGTATTTATCAAGGAGTTTATAAAGATACAAGAAAACTCCTACAATATTCCACAACCGCACTCCCCACAAAGATTTGGCAATTAAGCACAATTTCAAATTAGAACTCTCCCTCATAAAATGTCATTCCCAAAAGAACAACAAGAGCGACCTTGCTTTTACAAGAATAGAAGGATTTCTTTGGACATTAACAAATCACATGCAAATCACATGAAACATGAATTTGTATCCACAAAACACAATTAAATTAACCACAAGAGAACCCATGATTAATTTAATCGGAAATGCTCACATAAAAGAACTTATGGATCCGCACAGTACATACACAAAGATGTGGATCAAGGAAAGACCAATACTGCAGAATAATCAAAGATTCATTCTATTTTTCATCACTATTTGCGCAATGACATGTAATAGACTTAATCCTTGAAAACAAAAGTTCATCCTATCTTCCATCAATATTTGCATAATGACATAATAGGCTTAACTTTTGTAGTCAAAAGTTCATTCTATCTTTTATCAATATTTTCATACCGACATATAATAGAGTTAACTTTTGAGCACATATGGGACAGTCAAGGTTCGCGGACGTAAACAACATATCCCATAACAATTTGCAATATATAAAACCATAAAGATTAATACTGCAAAAATCATCTTCCAAATAACTTAGAATTTAAATAAATAAATCTGAAAACATTGCAAGATGAAAATGTTGGCAATAGCTATGTGTACTCACAATAATGGCTATTCCAAACCCTAGTTATCCTTCTTAAAAACACAAGAATAAATTCTCATAAGAAGTTTCCTAGACAACAATTACTGTTCTTTGATAACTTCATACCTTTCAATGAATCCATAATAGAAGGTGTCACTGATTTCCTTGACTCTCTTGACCGTTGAAACTCCATGTTCATGAGTTAGAACACTAACTTTGCGATCAACAACATGATCAAGTTGTCTAGCCTTAACGCATTCCACGATGAGTTTCTTATGATTCCATATCAAGATCTGTTGATTAGTAAGGATTCTGGCCTGACCATCTAAAAGATGATTTATTTGTAGTTAAATATTTGCAAACTCGACCTTTGAATCATCCTGAAAACGAGTTAAATCCTTGACAGATTCATCAATCCAGGAGTTGTGCTCTTTCCTTGCAAGCATCTTCTTTAGAACAAGTTCTTGAATTGAATCACGTCCTTGAGTGTCTTCCTCCATGTCAAGACTCACAATCTCTTGAGATCTTGAAGAGTTCTCCATATAATTTTTTTGTTAGGGATGGAACAACACAATATAAAATATATATATGTTTGTAAACAGGAGAAAGAAACTCTTGTTATGGAAACCCTATGAACTCATATGAAGAGGACACAGATGTAGGTGGACCGGTCACAGATGGAGAATGGATTTAGAAAAGATCCAACAAGAGAAAACATAATATTTGTTAACATGGCTCAATAATTTAGAAAACTTCACTTCAAATTAGAGAACGAGATACGATCAGTAGGATCGAATGACTCAGATAATTAACATAAAGACGCATAAAATCATACAACTATTCTTAAGACTCCCACAATCATCATTCTTACAACTCTCAAGATAGATACAAGGATGAAATTACCTGAATCAGGTAAATGAGTGAGAAATATTCTCACTATGAATTATGGGAGAAGAGTTGTACAAATCTTTTGTGTATCTGTATTGTGTATTCCCTTCTTTCCATTGATTATAACTAATTCCAGAAGAATTAGTCATAAACCCTTTAAAAAATCCAATGGAAGGATTTTTCTGAGGACTAAGTCTAGGACCTCTAGAGATCGGTTCCAGAAGGGAAGAGTTAAAGGACTTCCATCTTATTGACTTAGACTTGCCAGACTTATTCTTATATCCATAGGGAATTTGTTCATTAGTGGCACAAGATTTTATACCATTAAGAGGAACTTGCAACCTGTGACGATTTCTTGAACAAAAATATTTTTTATAAGAATTCTGGTATTCTGTAGGAAAGAAATTCACTGTAGATGTCGTCAGACGATTTACTCTGTTGACTGTAAAAAGAAGCAAATTATGAAGATACATAAATTTGTTTCTTTCTAGCAAAACAATGAAGAGCATAATGATTTTTTCCCCACAGAAAGAACATCATCGTGGATTAGAAACATAATTCCCTTGACTCATAACCTTTTCCGGCACATGCGAATTTTGCAAGTGCTTCATATTGGGTAATTCCTTGGAGGGAATTTTCTTTACGCTTGGTAAAGCCTTGTGAATATCAGAAATAGGTACAGAGGATGACTTACTCATCAAAACAGAGTTTTCCTTTTTCAAGGTGTTACACTGTTCTTGGGAACATCGAAGAGATACTTTTGTCATAATCAGAACCTTTGGAAGACATCTTTATGTGTGTAATTTGTGAGATACTTCTTAGGTCCACATAAATCAGATTGCTACAAACACAGACTTATGAGGTCATAAGCGTGTTTGCCTGCTCTAATACCAATTGAAAAAGTGGGGGTCTAACAACCACACCCAATATTTCGTTCGACAATCTGAATAGACAAACTTCAATATACTTTCAAGAGAATCAACTAGACAGTCAGAATCAATCTATAGAAAAGTATATCAAAGAGTTTATATCTCTATTTCACGATGTAATCAGCAAATCAAACAGATGGAAATCTGCGAGCCTGATTATTATGTGAAACAACTTAAACGATACCAAAGACCAATGTTCAAGTGTCAATCAATATAATCAACAACCAAAGGTTGGATTCACAATTGATTGATCTTAATGCACAACCTGTGATATTTCTATTATATAACAAAATATAATGCGGAAAAGAAATAACACAGAAACCAGAATTTTGTTAACGAGGAAAACCGCAAATACAGAAAACCCCTGGGACCTAGTCTAGCTTTGAACACCACACTGTATTAAGCCGCTACTGACACTAGCCTACTACCAATGAACTTTAGACTGGAATGTAGTTGAGCCCTAATAAATTTCACATTGATCAAGGTACAGTTACGCTCCTTACGTCTCTGAACCCCAGCAGGATTCTACGCACTTGATTCCCTTAGCTGATCTCACTCACAACCAACAGTTGCTACGACCCAAAGTAGAAGACTTGATAAAAAAAATCTATCTCATACAGAAAAGTCTATTGGAATAGATAAATCTGTCTCCCACAGAAATACCTATGAGTTTTGTCCGTCTTTTGATAAATCAAGGTGCACAGGAACCAATTGATAAATCGGACTTACATTCCCGAAGAACAGCCTAGTATTATCAATCACCTTACAATAATCTTAATCGTATGGTAGCGAAACAAGATATTATGGAATCACAAACGATGAGATGAAGATGTTTGTGACTACTTTTTTATCTTGCCTATCGGAGAATCAATCTCAAGCAAATCTTAGAGAAGATAGTAATCAGTACGATAGAACAGGGGAAAGATCAGAACACGCAACTACATAGAAAATAGTTGGGTCTGGCTTCATAATCCCAATGAAGTCTTTAAGTCGTTAACCTACAGGGTTTCGTAAAAAACCTAAGGTTAAAGGAGAATAGACTCTAGTCACAACTAGTATTACACAGAAGGTGTAGGGATTAGGTTTCCCAGTTGCTAGAGTTCTCCTTTATATAGTTTTCAAATCAGGGTTTGCAATCTGTGTTACCTTGGTAACAAAGCATTTAATATTCACCGTTAGATGAAAACCTGATTAGATTCAAGCTAATATCTTTCAACCGTTAGATCGAACTTAGCTTGTTATACACAAATGAAATGTACCTTCATTTAGGTTTGAGTAACCGTACCTAAATGTGTACACTCGGTTGGCTCAACAGTAGTTAACCGAAGTTAGCTATATGATCACTCTCATATCAACCTTATTAATCTTAACCATAACTAGTTCAAATGACTCAAATGAAACTAGTTATAGAATTGTTCAATTGCTATATTCTCATAGAAGTATACAAGAACACAATTGAAGCAAAATCGGTTTGATTCACTCGAATCAATTCATGAACATTATAGCCACGGTTTGCAAAGAATGCATTCCTTATTATATAAATGTATTAGTTCATGAACAAACCGATTTTAGAACTTTAACCACTCAAGTATGCAAACAGGTACGTATACTTAAAGTAGCCGGTCTGAGTTTGGGTTCGCCATTATGCAAACGGGTACGCATACTTCCAAACACCGCAGAAATTTTCGGACCCAAACCCTTTGCTAGTACGCGTACGGGTATGTGTAATTAGGTACTCGGAATTTCACAACTAACAAGTACGCATACGAGTATGCATACTATAGTTCCGGTCATGGATCACATACATGCAAGAACACATACTATGTTTATAATCCAATGATGGTTAAGTGTTCTAAACTCTATTTCAATCATTGAAACTTTCTTAGAGGATGACAATAGCTGTTTTCACGAACTATTAGCGTCAAAGCAATTTTTTAAGTTATTCAAATAATCATAACGAAACATTCCAAGTCTACATCAAATGATTGTATCACACAAACCATGTCAGATGTTACTCGGAAATTTTCACATGATCATATTTTGACTTTCATCAAGAATATAAGATGAACTTGGTTGAAGCGAAAGCTTACCAACACATATTTCGAGAAATATGTAAGCGAGTTAAACTAAGCTCGAAATCTCAAATGTGCTTAATCGAATACTATATAGTAATACGACTTTTGTCTCAATATAGGAGATAGAGTCGAAATAGACTTTCCAAGTGATAGATGAGTTTTAGTCTCCACATACCTTTTGTTGATGAAGTTCCACAATCTCTCCTTAGTAGTTCTTCGTCTTCAATTGATGAACGCCGTTAAGTCCTACACAATCTATCCTAGTCCGAGACATCACTATAAGTAGACTAGAAATCAAGACTTATAGTTTTGATCACTAACATTGACAAACAAGCTTGAGATAACAACGCTTGTGAGTTCGACCGTGCGATGCTCTAACATGTTGATCCACATATAATATTTTATAATAACTTTTATAACTTGGATACTTACATAATTTATGCATTTTGAACCAGATTAACCTTCTTTCCTTTTTCTTTGGTTTGAGTATGGCATGCTTAGATTCCCACTATATCTGTTAGCTGTTATAGCCATCGTTTATATACACTATAATTTTCCAGTGCAGATACTTGAAAAAACAATGAACTTACATATGACCGCCATTAGTATCGTTTAATTTCCTTTACTGCAGGGATGGGATTTCTTAGGAGGCCACTTTCTATGGTTGCTGCTTTCATGACTTCCATTAGCATTTCTTTCCAAATGTATATGTATCATCATTGTTTACTCTAGTTCTTTCATTTCTGGATAGAGAAATCAAGGTGGCATGTTATTGTTGTTTATCTTTGATTGTGGTCTTTGTTTTGCAACAAGTAAGTGTATGTGATATATACTTGATCGCAGTCGTATGCGTCAAAAATAATTCACTTTCTTACTCAACAAAATATAAATGAAGTATAAGGTAAGGAAGAGTTCGTTTCCTCAGAGAGGCAATTGTTGTTATAACATTCTAGTTTCTTAGTAACCAAAGGGAGGGATTTTTGTTTTATCAATGCAATAAAAGTAAATCAAAGCAGTAAATAATTGGAAGTAATCAATAAGATGAGAATCTTGGTCAAGGAATTCATCTTCAATCTTAAACAAGTGCTTGCAATGATTAGAATTACAATTTAATCTCTTTATCATCAAAAGCCCTAGATTATCAAGTGAGCAAGATAATCCGTTAATTTCCTAAGTTCATCAACACACACATTAGAGCTGCGGATATGAATTCTAGCAAAAGAATAACCTAAGAATAACCTAACGCCTTGCGCTAATTAAATTCAATTCCTAGGAGCATTAAGTTTCAGAAATATGCTAATCAATGCAATTGCCATACATTGCGCATGACAATTCGGACAATGGTCAAACTCTACATATGATTACAAGAGTGTATCACTACAAACCGTAATCATATCATGCTACTTGTATTTAGGGTTATCGCTCGATGATAAACCCTCAATTAGCTATGGACAAGATGCAAATTCAATTAATTGGCCACTTAACTAAACAAACATCAAAATCCTATCACAATACATCAATCATGTGATTATATAAACATTAGAGATTTGAACGATAATTAAGAGAGAAAACTAATGCATTAATCAAGCAACTCCTCATAACCTGCTTATTGCTTAGTTAAAATCCATTTTATGCCTGCAATTTCGAATTGAGCACAACCCCATTCTCAAACACACAAGAATTCATTCATCATCTCGGTCATAACCTCAACTCAGCCATCACTTACAACTGCATCTGCACTTTCATCTCTTCTTTACCACCAGCATCAGCCACAGCCCATTGTTCCTTGTCTGCAAATCTTGTCCTCAACAGCAGTAGTTCATCATTCTTAATTCAAAACCCTAACATACATCTAGGCACCACTGATTCCATCTTCTTCTCCCAATTCCGTTACAGATTCATCGTCACAGTATCAACGAGATCTGCTTCTTCTATTTTCTTGGTTCAAACACAAATTCAAGATCATTCTTCTGCATCTGAGCTCGAATCCACCAGCAAATCAACTCAACTTTGAAAAGTAACAGTACCCATCTTCAATTCTTCGAATCCCACTCATTCAGCATCATCAATTCTTCTTCTAGATCGGGAATTTATCTTCATCAGCTTAACCGGCTCAACCCCCATCTCAACCTCTATCAGTAGCACCACCATCTCTGCGATTTACACTTCAAACCACAAAAACTTCTCCTCTTCAGTTCTCACACGGTTCCTCTCTCGATCAATTCTCAAAACTTTCTTTTACAGCAGCCACAGTTCTCTGAATTTGAGGTCTAATGTAATGAACATAAATTTTAGGGTTGTAGGAAATGAAAGTGATACAGCCACCCAGGTGAGGTAGATAAGAGGTACCCAAAATGACTAAAGGCACCCCAAGAATTGATATGAGCCACTAGAGAATGATAGCTCTTTTTCCTCCGTTGTGCTTCCGATAGCTCTTGCCCGTGTAACGAGGATTCTGCCCTCCTTGCTCCAAATGGACGTTTTCTCCTCCTTTTGCTCATAATGACTCCATTGTACCTGATAAACTCAAAAGCAATCATAAGATACATAATTTACAAGAAACTAGCAAAGAAAGTATAAACAATAGATATAAATCTAGGTGTTTTGCAACACCTATCAATACTGCTCTTACATTTGACAGAACTTTAATAATTCTTATTGGACGTGCTTTTCTTCTCTTATCAGCTTGTCCAACCTGCTTTCAATTTTGTGTTGATCGGAGACTCCAAATGGTTTCAAGGATGCATTTGATGTGGTTGCTAACCATTGTAATCGATCTTTCAGCGCAAAATTTGGCAAAGGATGTGTTGGTAATTCAAAAGCCTTATATTTCATTTATGCATAACCAAGATAAACTGACCATGGACTGAAACAAGTTTTGATTTGATTGTAGTGTTTAGGTGTTGAATTCAGGCTAGGACAAAGCTATAAGGTGTTCTTGGTACTGAACAAAAAAGTCTCTCATCTCTCACATGGATTATGCTTTTTGTTTACATCTCAGGCTTCGAGTAAAGGACCTGATTAGTGCTAGCTTGTCAGTAAATGAAGGGATAAATGATGAAGTCTTTCCTTCAACTTAGTGTTGAAGTTTTATGGTTGTCAAGCTTGTAATAGTCTGGTTGTTAAGCTTGTAAATAATAGGAATATATGTTAGGGAAAATTAGGGTTAGGCCCCACCCATAGATAACCCATAATATGAGGGCCCAAGTTAAAAGAGTTTTAAAACCAGGCCCCGAATTAAAAATAAATTTTAATAGAGGTCAAAATGACCAGATTGACCTTCATAATAACTATCTAACCTAGGTTTTCTCTCAAATAGACACATTAATTTTCATTTCAAGAGAGAGAAACCGGATCTCACCTGAGAATACTACCGATCGAAAACCGTCAAAGAACTGCAGAGAATTTTTTCCCAGATCGAACCGAAAACCAAAATCAAATTCGGAAGCATCAAAGAATCAATCTATCATACTCAAAACAAACATCAGAAGAAGAAAATAAAGGTAGGTTTTCGATCAATCTTCTTCTTCTTCCAGTTTAATCTTTTCGATCAATTTGTTGATTGTGATTAAATTTTTTCTTCTTCTTCTTCCTGTTTAAATCATCTAGCCGAAAAACCAGAGACAAAAACCCTAGAAAATACAGTAATTTTTGATTTGTTTGCTGAGAAGAAAGAAGAAGAAGCGAAGAAAGAAAGAAGAAAGGTCTGTTTTCTCTCTTTTCTTTTCCTCGATTTTGATTCATGTTATTATTGATTAATTCGTGTTGATTCAAATTTTTTTACAGATCGGAGAAGAAGAACAACTGCAGATTCAGTTTATCTACGATGATGAAAGGAAGAAAGAGAAAACCTGAAGAAGATCCTACATTAACAGGTATTAATCTTTCAATCGTTTGGAGTATATGTTTTGTGATGATATAATGTTAGTGTTCTTTTGTGATTTTTGCTTCTGAGTTTTGCTTGTGATGATGTCATGAACTAAATTTGATATCATGCTATGCTTATAAATTTTCCTTGTGCAACTTATAGAAATAGAGCGTGTGTTACTAAAAGTTACACATTGAAAATCGTATAGAAATAGAGCATGGTTTGTATATTGATTGTGTAACTTATAGTTACACATTAAAAATCTTATAGAAATGAGCCTATGTAACTATAAGTTACACATTAAAAATCTCACCACTGACTTGCCAAGGGCCTGTGTAACTATAAGTTACACATTCAAAATCTCACCAATGACTGTACAGTGGTTTGTATATTAATTGTGTAACTAGTTACACATATAAATGAGCCTGTGTAACTACAAGCTACACATTCAGAATCTCACCACTAACTTGCCTTGGGTTGTGATTAACTGATAGTTACACAACAAAAATGAGGTGTGTAAATTGAAGTTACAGCTTCATATGCATGTGTAAGTTAAGGTTACACAACACATTATAGCATGATTCAGTTTGTGTACTTAGCAAATACACATTGTTTGTAACATGATTTTTATTTTACAATTAAAAAAGGGTGTATTTGATAAGTACACAACATACTGATTCATGCTATTTTTTGTGTGATGTGTACAGGAAAGTTAAGACAATCGTTCAACACGAATAAGGATTTGGTCAAGGAAATAAATCCTATAGGCCTGACTGAGAAAGCCGTATATGGTAAGCTCATAATGATGTATTACGAGGAATATGATGTTGTTGATACAAGTACAACAAAACAAATCTCTACAAACAAACATGGCGTCATGAAGCTTTTGAATTGCTTTGATAGAGATGGTGACATACCGTGTTCGTTCAAGTTTGGTGATGATAAGTTTATACAGTCTACACCGGAAAAGTTTGCTCGTATACTTGCCATGCAAAGGATTTGAAGTAGAAAGGGTCATAAGTTGTTGAAGTACTTTTCTCTAACTGAATTGGATGACAATGTTTTATACAACAAGTACTTTATTGACATCAAAGATACAACACATCCAACGACAGTGACCAAGAAGAAGATTATAGAGGAGTTAAAATAAGTTATGAACAAAAGAGAAAGAACAAAAATTGATGACCAACATGTAGTTTGTTTGATAGGTTTATATCTTTGCTGTGTACTATTTTTCGGCGACGTAAATGCTAGTGGAGTCAATGTGCACTTTCTTGCTATTGTTGAGACTTATGAGACCGTCCTTAAGGTGTCGTGGCCAGATTTAGTACACGAGTATTTGTTTGACCAAATTCTGAATAATGTTTGTGTATCAAACGTGAAAGCTTGTGTGCCATACCTACTGGTAAGGATAATATTATTACTTTATTGTTGTTCAAGTAGTTTTACTGTTATGTTGTAGATATTTTTGTTCGATCGACTAATTAAATTTGGTTGATTATTTTATATGTTGCAGATCTTGTTTGCTGAGCACACACCAGCAGGCTTAATCGCAAAAGTTACGAACCACGAACAACAGATCCTGAGGGTTGGAAGGTGGGACGTTCAAGTGATATAAGATTTCATAGCTGGTGCAAACATGACAGAGTTTTCGATAAGTGTTCTATATTACTTGGTTTATATTTTGTATAATTATGGTACAAATGCATCTGGTAGTTATAAAAAAAACAAATTTGTCATGTGTATCTATAAGTTACACATGCAAATGAGATTGTGTAAATTATATTTACATATGCAAAATATCAGAACTGAATTTAATTGTATTGTGTAACTATAAGTTACACATGCAGATACTAGTGAATTCATTGTATTGTGTAACTTTAAGTTACACATGCATTTTTGCTATCTCTTTTTAACCTCTCCATCTGTTAATTGCAGCCATCACTAACAACTTGAGTCAAATTCCTTAAAAACCACTCCCAGTTGTCGTTATTCTCAGAACCGACTAGTGCCATAGCAAGTGGGAAAAATCCTACAAAAGTGTGAAGAAATGACAGAAAACAATGTGTAAATAGAAGTTACACATCCTAAAACAAATGTGTAACTTAAAGTTACAAATGCTATTCCCAAATGTGTAACTAAGAGTTACACATTGAGTAAACCAATGTGTAACTGAGAGTAACTCTCAGTTATCTGTCAGCTAAAGTTGTTCAAAAAAACATACCTTTACCACCATTGATCCCAGTAGCTTCCATCAAGCAACCTATGAATCTACTAGTAAGGAAAGTAGCATCCAAGTATACCATTGGCCGAAAAAACCGGTACCTTTTGATGCATGCAACAAACGAGATGAAAATCCATTGGAACTATTTCTTTTCAGGATCAAATTCAAAATTAATCACACTACCGGGGTTGGTTTCCCTTATAGCATTAATATACCATACCAAGTGCGAGTATGACTTCACATCATCACCATAAATGGTCTCATAAACCTTTTCCCTACCATTATAAGCCTGATAATACTCCATGGTAATTCCATAGTTGGTCTGGAAATCATCTGCAATTTTCCTTGGCTTCTTGTGAGGATTTTTCCAAACTTCTTTCTTAATCAAACTAGACGCGAAGCTGGTTGAGTATTTTTGATTCAAATTGCGCCCACCAGCACCACAAGTGTGCTCAGGGTTATAAGCCCTGACCTGAGGAAGTTCATACAAAATATAAACAAATCAACCAAAAGTAATCTGGTGCAAAAAATTGCATGTGTAACCCAAAATTACACACACTATAACAAAACATAACATATGCTAACCATTGGTTAACTATTGTTGAACCGACTAAGTGTACACATTTAGGTACGGTTACTCAAACCTAAATAAAGGTACATTTCATTTGTGTATAACAGGCTAAGTTCGATCTAACGGTTGAAAGATATTAGCTTGAATCTAATCAGGTTTTCATCTAATGGTGAATATTGAATGCTTTGTTACTAAGGTAACTTAGATTGCAAACCCTGATTTGAAATCTATATAAAGGAGAACTCTAGCAACTGGGATACCTAATCCCCAAACCTCTTGTGTGATACTAGTTGTATAAGCTAGAGTCGATTCTCCTTTAACCTTAGGTTTTTTACGAAACCCTGTAGGTTAACGACTTAAAGACTTCATTGGGATTGTGAAGCCAGACCCAACTATTTTCTCTGTAGTTGCGTCATCTGATCTTGCTGTTTTCTATCGTGATTGAGTATAATCGTAAGATTGGCTTGAGATTTATATCTCCGATAGGCAAGATTGAAAAGTAGTCACAAACACCTCCGTCTCATCGTTTGTGATTCCACAATATCTTGTTTCATTAATCGATTAAGATTATTATGAGGTGATTGATAATACTAGGCATTTCTTCGAGAATATAAGTCCGGGTTATCAATTGGTTCCTGTTCACCTTGATTTATCAAAAGACGGAACAAAACTCGTAGGTATTTCTGTGGGAGACAGATTTATCTATTCCAATAGACTTTTCATTGCAGCGCATAGTGTTGTATAGTCCTGTCAGTAACATTGGTGTTTACTTTTTTGGGGAGAGATGTGCTAGATAGTTAGTTGGTCAATACTTCATTTCACATGAAAACCACTCCCCCTTACATAATGATCCGTAAACCATATATATTTGTAGTGTGAACTACACATTAATTCTCCCCCTTTTTGTTAATAAAAATTGGCAAAGGTACGAAATTAGTGGGATCCTAATGAAATTTCCATAGAGATACTTCATAACCAAAAATGAACAACATATCAACTTGTTTAGATTCCATCATACAACCAAAGATAAATGCATTCATCAAGGAGTTTATAAAGATACTAGATAACTCCTACAATATTCCACAGCCGCACTCCCCACAAAGATTTTGCAATTAAGCACAAGTTCAATTAAGAACTCTCCCCCATATAATGTCATTCCCAAATCTCCTTGTAAAATCTTACATGATTTGTGTGAGACAGTCATTTGATGTAGACTCGGAATGTTTCGTATTGATCATTCGATCACTTGAAAATTGCTTCGAAGCTAATAGTTTGTGTGAGACAGCTATTGTCGTTTTTTAAGAATGTTTCAATGATTGAAATGGGAGTTTAGAACACTTAACCCTAATTGGATTTAAGCACAGTATGTGTACTTGCATATGTGATTGGTCCAAGACCGGAATGTAGTATGCATACCCGTATGCGTACTGGCGAGGTCAGGTAAAGTTCGGGAGCTAGAGTATGCGTATCTGTACACATACTGGCGAAGTCAGTTGAAGTCTGGGCACTATAGTATGCGTACCTGTATGCGTACTTGAATCAACTGAAGTTTGGAAGTGCACGACAGTATGCGTACCGTTTGCATACTGGCGAACACAATCCAAGTCCGGCTACTTAGGTATGCGTACCCATTTGCATATTTGAGTGGGTTATATTCTAAAATCGGTTTTTTCATGAACTAATACATTTATATTATAAGGAATGCAATCTTTTGCAAACCGTGGCTATAATGTTCATGAATTGATTCGAGTGAATCAAAATCGATTTTGCTTCAATTGTGCCTTGTATACTTCTATGAGAATATAAACAATTGAACAACTCTAGAACTAGTTTAATTTGAGTCATTTGAACTAGTTATGGTTAAGATGAATAAGGTTGATATGAAAGTGTTCATATGTCTAACTTCGGTTAACTATTGTTGAGCCAACAAAGGTGTACACGTTTAGGTACGGTTACTCATATCTAAATGAAGTCACTTTTCATTTGTGTGTAACAAGCTAAGTTCGATCTAACGGTTGAAAGATATTAGCTTGAGTCTAATTAGGTTTTTATCTAACGGTGAAAATTGAATGCTTTGTTACCAAGGTAACATTGATTGCAAACCCTGGTTTGAAGACTATATAAAGGAGAACTCTAGCAACTGGGAAACCTAATCCTCACACCTCATGTGTGATACTACTTGCGACTAGAGTCGTTTCTCCTTTAAACTTAGGTTTTTCACGAAACCCTATAGGTTAACGACTTGAAGACTTCATTGGGATTGTGAATCCAGACCCAACTATTTTCTCTGTAGTTGCGTGTTCTGGTCTTGCTGTTTTCTATGGTGATTAAGTACTATCTTCTCTAAGATTTGCTCGAGATTTAATCTCCGATAGGCAAGATATAAAGTAGTCATAAAAATCTTCATCTCATCGTTTGTGATTCCACAATATCTTGTTACGCTACCATACAATTAAGATTTTTGAGAGTTGACTGATATTTCTAGGTTGTTCTTCGGGAATATAAGTCCGGTATATCAATTGGTTCCTGTTCACCTTGATTTATCAAAAGACTGAACAAAACTCATAGGTATATCTGTGGGAGACAGATTTATCTATTAAATAGACTTTTCTATGTGAGACAGATTGGTTTATCAAGTCTTCGACTTTGGGTCGTAGCAACTCTTAGTTGTGGGTGAGATCATCCAAGGGAATCAAGTGCGCAGAATCCGGCATGTTCTAGAGGCGTAAGGAACGCGACTGTACCTTGATCAGTGTTAGATCATTTAGGGATCAACTACATTCCAGTATGAAGTTAACTTGGAGTAGGCTAGTGTCTGTAGCGGCTTAATGCAGTGTGATGTTCAAATCTGGACTAGGTCCCGGGGTTTTTCTGCATCTGCGGTTTCCTCGTAAATAAAATTTCTGGTGTCTGTGTTATATAATTGAAATATCACAAGTTGTGCGTAAGTTCAATCAATTGTTAATTCACAACTTTGTTTGTTGATTGAAATTGATTAATCCTTGAACATTGGTCTTTGGTACCGTTCAAGTTATTTCTCTTGTATTAAATCGGGCTCGCAAATTCCTATTTGTTTGATTGCGTATTGAATCGAGAAATCGAGATATAACTCTTTGATATACTTTTCTTAAGATTGAGTCTAACTGTCTAGTTGATTCTCTTAAAAGTATATTGGAGTTAGTCCATACAGATTGCTAAGAGAAATATTGGGTGAGGTTGTTGTACCCCCGCTTTTTTAATTCGTATTAGAGCAGGTAAACACGTTTAAGACCTCATAAGTCTTTGTTTGTAAGCGATCTGACTTTATGGAAAGAAGTGTTATCTCAATAAACGTACCACCAGTCTTCGATGGCTCGAATAACTTATGGTGGAAAATTGCGATACGTGCCTTTCTTCAAGCTCGTGATTTTCAATCATGGGTTTACGTTGTTAATGGCTATAATCCTCCGGTTGTTACAATAGGAACTGTAGCTGTTCCAAAGGATATTGGTGATTATGATGCTGCTGAGATTCTTGCTACAAAGCAAAATTCTGATGGATTAAATGTTATCATTCATGCCATTACCCCACAGCTCCAGCATCATGTGACTACTTGCACAACGTCTAAAGATGCTTGGGATATCTTAGAAACAGTATTTGAAGGGAATACCTGTGATAAGGAAGCTAGGCTTCAAAACCTAAATTATGATTGGGAAAACCTTCGTATGGCAGACGAAGATTTATTTGATGAGTTTAATCACAAAGTGTCTGAAATTGTTAATGCATCTTTTGCATTGGGTAAGACTATTCCTGAAAAGGACATTGTGATGAAAATTCTCAGATCGTTGCCATCCAGATACGATTCTAAGAAGCATGCCATCGTTGAAGGAAATAACCTTGCAACTCTTTCCAGAAATACTCTTGTTGGAAAGCTAAAGATTTTCGATCTTGAACTATGTCAAAGAGAAAAACATCACTTGCAAGCCAACTCTGTTGCTGCATCTGATAAAAAGTCTCGACATCCTAAACTGATTGATGCAAGAGATGAGAATTGCTTTAATTCTACTATTTCACTGTTTATATAATAGTTAAAGAAGACTCTCAGACAGAGTAAAAGAAAGTCTCAAAAGAAAGATCACTCAATCAAAAAAGGGGATAGAACAGTTCAGAAAAACTATGTTAATGAAACTTGTTCCAAGTGCTATAGAAGTATCCATGATACTTCGAAATGTTCTGATGAGAAGTTTAGTGAGTTAACTAAAGCATGGATGGCTACTCTTGACTACTGTCCTGAGGAAAACATCTGTGAAGGTTCTCTTAACTTCCTTGCTGATAATCACTCTTGTCCTCCTAACAGTCCCGATTATTCCATGATATATAATCTTACTTCTCCCGAAGAGTTTCAACTGGAAAAGGAAAAATTAATTAAAAAGATTGATGATCTAGAATGTCAACTGCGGATTTTAAGACAAGAAATTGTTGTCTCTCGCAATTATGATCCTCCTAAGATACATCGAACCACTTCGATTAATTCTTCTAGGCTTTTTAAGCAAGTTATTCCTGAATCTATATCATTCTCAAGTCTTTCTGATGCTATAGAAAAATACAAGGACATACCAAATGATTTGGTTCTCTTGTGTAGAAATAAGGATCATCTAGATATAATATTCATAAAGCATTAAGAAAATCTCTCCTCTGCTAAACCTTGTTTTCAGAAGATTAAAAGGAAATCTCTGAAGAAACCTTCTCTTTCAAAAAAGATTTCTAAAATCATTCATAGTTTAGGAAAATTAACAGACAAGGTATTCAAAATAGTTCTAAAAGGAAAGAATGATGCACATAATTATTCTCTCTTACAAACAAGACAGAAACAAGAAATAACAGATACTTTTTCTCCTCATAAGTAACCGCCAAGTCCTGTTTTGGATTGGAGATGTCACAATCGGTAACAAGGTTTAAGATGGTTCTTGTTGTTTTCTCTCTTGAACAAGAACCATAATCTTCAAAGAGGGTTGTGAGGAAATATTTGTGTTGATTCTCTAATTTGTTTCTGTTCGTCGTTTGGTTCCTTTTTGAGGTAACGACTTTTCTTTGTAAGACTTTTTCCTGGGGATAACCAAATTCTATTAGGGTTTTGGTCAAAGGTCTTTTTGGAAATTCATCATCTTTCTTCCTTATTTTTAAGTTGAATATTTCTCTTAAGTGAAAGCATTTCATTTATCTCTTCTATCATGTCCTCATCAAGTCTTTCAAGCAAAGAAAGTGATGTCTGGACTGTTCTTTTCCCCTCTAAGAAGATTCGTTTTGATTCTTCTGATAGTGAGATGTGCTCTGAAAAACGTGATTCCTCTCTTGATGGGAATCCCTTTGTCTATCCTTTTGATAAGCTCTCATTAACCATGAACCTAGTCTTGGAACAAGTAAGTGCCCTGAAGAGTGAACTTGAATCTTCTTCCAAAAGACTTGAAGAAAAGATGGATAATCTTGAATCCAGGATTGATCTAATCGAAGATGAGCTTGATGAATATAGGGAATACGAGAAGAGCATTCAAAGTAAGTGAAATGTTTTTGAAAACTGTTTCTTTTTAATAAATGTCTAGGAAACTTCTTATGAGAATTTATTATTGTGTTTTAAGAAGGATAACTAGGGTTTGGAATAGCAATTATTGTGAGTACACAAAGCTATTGCCAACGTTTTCATCTTGCAATGTTTTTAGATTTATTTATTTAAATTCTAAAGTTTATTTGGAAGATGATTTTGCAGTATTAATCTTTATGGTTTTATATATTGCAACTTGTTATGGGATATGTATGTTTGCGTCCGTGAACTATGATTGTCCCATATGTAGTCAAAAGTTAAGTCTTTCATATGTCAGTATGCAAGTATTGATAAAAGATTGAATGAACTTTTGACAAACAAAAGTGAAGCCTATTTTTTCATTATGCAAATATTGATGGAAGATAGGATGAACTTTTGTTTACAAATATTAAAGTCTATTATATGTCATTGTGCAAATAGTGATGAAAAATAGAATGAATCTTTGTTTATTCCGCAGTGTTGATCTTCCCTGATCCATATCTTTATGTAAATACTGTGCGGCTCTGTAAGTTTTCTTATATGAGCATTTCCGATTAATTTAATCATGGGTTCTCTTGTGGTTAACTTAATTGAGATTTTTGGATACAAATTCATGTTTCATGTGATTTGTTAATGTCCAAAGAAATCATTCTTTTCTTGTAAAAGCAAGGTCGCTCTTATTGTTCTTTCGGGAATGACATTTAAACTAGTTATGGTAAAGATGAATAAGGTTGATATGAAAGTGCTCATATGGCTAACCATTGGTTAACTATTGTTGAACCGACTAAGTGTACACGTTTAGGTACGGTTACTCAAACCTAAATAAAGGTACATTTCATTTGTGTATAACATGCTAAGTTCGATCTAACGGTTGAAAGATATTAACTTGAATCTAATCAATTTTTTATCCAACGGTGAATATTGAATGCTTTGTTACCAAGGTAACTTAGATTGCAAACCCTGATTTGAAAACTATATAAAGGAGAACTCTAGCAACTGGGAAACCTAATCCCCACACCTCCTGTGTGATACTAGTTGTATAATCTAGAGTCGATTCTCCTTTAGCCGTAGGTTTTTCACGAAACCCTGTAGGTTAACGACTTAAAGACTTCATTGGGATTGTGAAGCCAGACCCAACTATTTTCTCTGTAGTTGTGTGATCTGATCTTGTTGTTTTCTATCGTGATTGAGTACAATCATAAGATTGGATTGAGATTTATATCTCCGATAGGCAAGATTGAAAAGTAGTCACAAACACCTTCGTCTCATCGTTTGTGATTAAACAATATCTTGTTTCGTTAATCGATTAAGATTATTGTGAGGTGATTGATAATACTAGGCTGTTCTTCGGGAATATAAGTCCGGGTTATCAATTGGTTCCTGTTCACCTTGATTTATCAAAAGACGGAACAAAACTCGTAGGTATTTCTGTGGGAGACAGATTTATCTATTCAAATAGACTTTTCTGGTTAAGACAGATTTGTTTATCAAGTCTTCGACTTTGGGTCATAGCAACTCTTAGTTGTGGGTGAGATCAGCTAAGGGAAACAAGTGCGTAGTATCCTACTGGGATCAGAGACGTAAGGAGCGCAACTGCACCTTGAATCGGTGTGAGATTTATTAGGGTTCAACTACAGTCCAGACCGAAGTTAGCTTTGTAGTAGGCTAGTGTATGTAGCTGCTTAATAAAGTATGGTGTTCAAATCTGGGCTAGGTCCCGGGGTTTTTATGCATTTGCGGTTTCCTCGTTAACAAAACTTCTGGTGTCTGTGTTATTTCTTTTCCGCATTATGTTTTGTTATATAATTGAAATATCACAGGTTGTGTGTTGAATCGATCAATTGGTAAATCCAACCTTTGGTTGTTGATTGAAATTGATTGATCCTTGAACATTGGTCTTTGGTATCGTTCAAGTTATTTCTCTTGTATTCAATTGGGCTCGCAAATTCCTATTTGTTTGATTACGGATTGAATCGAGAAATTGAGATATAACTCTTTGATATACTTTTCTTAAGATTGAGTCTAACTGTCTAGTTGATTCTCTTGAAAGTATATTGGAGTTAGTCCATACAGATTGCTAAGCGAAATATTGGGTGAGGTTATTGTACCCCCGCTTTTTCAATCTCCATATCGCCAGGAAAGTGAAGTAGTTCCCAAAGGTTATCAAGATTATAGGAGATCATTAAACTTTGATGGGTCTCCAGTTGATCCTTCATTTCCATGGTTGGGAAACCAAAGTGGGGGAGGAGATGATGCTCAAGGGTCTCAACCTGCAGGAATTTATGGTGGATTTGGAAGTTTGATGTAAGGGGGGACGTATTACAGGAACTGGAGTGAAGCCGAATAACTAAAATTATCCTTATTTTTTATATTTGTAAGCTAAAATTATATTAGTTAATGTAACTGTTACATATAATCAGTACTAATTTATCTAGAAATGAAATTATAACCTTCTCTCGAGCAGTGTTTGTACTTATCAATACCCAAAACTAGATATCAAAAAATCCTTTATGATTGCATAATGAGCTTCAAAAGTAAAAAATAAAAATAAATCCATCTTCGCAATTGCTCTCGAGCTTGCAATACAACATCATCCTTTGTCTCACCCCTAAGTATATAACGACCAACAAGCCGAACCAAAGCTATGAATTCTCTAACTTCATCTTTTATATCTTCAATTCAACAAAACAACCCAGCCGCATTGAGATTGTTGGGGTTGCCGGTATCATTGCAGAAGTTATCAAAGATTCTACGGATATAACTCATAGTCATTACCCCATTTTGACGTCGTTCTGCACCCCTAGCCGGATATAGAGCTACGTAGTTTCGACAGAGCGACAAATCTTCATCCATCGTAAATTCCGCTGGATTAATATATGGTTGAGTCATTGCTCATAAAATTTGTTGGGGTAAAAGGAAGGTGTGATTTTGGAGTTGAAATCAACTCAATTTATATGAGGAGGATTCATAGTCGTTGGATGTAACTAGCCATTGTCGGATCAATAAGAACCGACCGACTCAAGATGGAACGATACTCGGCTATGTTTGGGACGAGTCTCCGCTCAGTATGCCCCGGTCGTTTCAGTAAAAACAGGTCGTCTCAGGTTGAGTCGATCGACTCAATCTGAGACGCGATGTACAAAACCTTTTATTTGAGGGTTTGCTAGTCCCACCGTAGGTGTATAATCATCAAACCTACCTATTTGATGAGTCCATTGGAGTTGCTCTTATATTAAAGAAAAGATATGCACACAGTTTCAAGCCTAGGAACCATTCAACACCTACATTAGTAGTGCAAAATAGTGTCCCGGCTAAACATGACTTGACTTATCGCATAGTACTCAAAACACCTTCTTATCAAAAAATTACAAAATTAAAGTTTGCTTAATAATCATACAAAGTTCCTCAACTTCCTTAATAATTATACTCCGTATCCTAATTAGTAAGTTATGGACACGTGGGTGTATCTTCAGTAAAAAATTTGGGGAAGATTTTAAATTTTAAAATTTTTGGGCGAGGGAAATATTGAACCCATGACCACCTCCTTATCATAAAACAACAAAATTAAAGTTTGCTTAATAATCATACAAAGTTCCTCAACTTCCTTAATAATCATACTCCGTATCCTAATTAGTAAGTCACACGGATACGTGTGTGTATCTTCGGTAATGAAGGGGAAGATTTTAAATTTTAGACGAGGGAAGTAGATTTTAAATTTATCCTAGTTAGTAAGTCACGGACACGTGAGTATCTTCTAATAGTTTTAAGTTTTATTTTCAGAAGTTCTAGCTTTTATTTTAAAGTTTTAGATCTAATCATTTAAGTGTGTTTTTAATTTTTGTGGTGGTGGGTGATCTTCTTCAGCACTAAGAATGTCTTCATCACCTTCGTCTTCATCTACTTCTTCATCAGCATCATTAGTAATCAGTTTTTAGACCGAGATCCCGACGCTGTTTCAGACCGATTTATACACCGATTCCAGTTGTTCCCGACCGATTCAGACACATGTGTTATTGCTACCTTCGTTACTTTGTAGTTAATTTAAACCTTGAGAAATTGTTGGATCTCTTAATGATCCTAATACTTCTGCTTGATGTAGATTTGTTAATGGGTTTGACTTTGTCTTCAAACCAAATATGGCCATTTAACTTTGTTACCTTACCTTTGTTATCTTTGAATCAGATACTGGAAATGGTTAGAAGTAAGTTTGGGAATTTCTATTGTAACTTTTTAATTAGTTATGCTTTTGGTGATTGTAAGATCGATAGATCGTTGAGTTCGACACCATCTTTTCATTTATGTAACCGGTTTGCATTAATATTTATATAAATTAGGATTTTATGAAGAGAAAAAAGAATTAAGAAAAATCTTCAATAATGAAGGGGGAGATTTTAAATTTTAATTTTTTTGGACGAGGGATGTATTGAACCCTGACCTGGGTCTGTATATATATATAGTGCACTCCAACCACTGGGCACTGCCCTAATTGCTGACCTTTGATATGTGAGTTTAGGTGTATATCTCTTGTAACAGAGTATGGTGAATTATTCAAATAGTGAATAACTTTCTTTCTTTTATGATGATAAAATAAAATATAGTATCACGGTCCAAAATGGCATTTGGATTTTGCTAATCAGATTTCACTCTACTACGCTCGAAGAAGTTAAAATTACAAAGATTCAATTTCCTTATTTGAAGAAAGAATCCTTGACGGCTTAACCCACATGATAAATAAAAGACTTGATACTTACGAAAATAATTAATGTCTGTTTATTTGTGGTCGACAATTACTCTGCACACTTAATTTTATTTGGGGAAGTTTTTATTATTGTACGGTTACATATTTTATTTTCCTTTTTAATAGGGAGGGATATAAATAGATGTATAAAAACCTTTTTTAAATATTTTTTTATCAATTTAAAACCCATCAAAGGTGTCACTATCCCTCCACAAAAAACCCATCAAAACAAAAATAACACAAAAACCCCATCAAAATAAAAGTAACACAAAAACCCCAAAGAATTTGATGAAACCAATTTTGGTTTCATCATAAAATTTCATGAAACATCATAGAATTTGATAAAACCAATTTTGAAATTTGGGGTTTTTATATCAATTTTTAAAAATTTGGGTTTTTTGTATCAATTTTGTTTAAGATGGAGTTTTAATGGATCCCAACATTTGAATGGGGTTTTTGTACCAGCAGTTTGGTCACCTTGGGTTTTTATGACTAGTTCTGTTTTTTTATTAATCGAAACTTAACGAACTTTTTAATTAATAAGGGAAACTTTTCGTGGGTATATAAGTAAGAGCTTAAAGAAAAAACTTTCACGGGAAATTTTAAGTAAGAAGTTTAAGAAGAAGACAAAAACCGTGGGTTTCTTAAAAAAACATGAGTACATGACCCTCTTTTAGAAGACGTATTTTCCACGGTTAATGAATTTATATAAACAGACAATTCATAAAGCTATTGGAATACTTCTTGCTTAGTTCTCGTCGGTAGTTCTTGAAATAGCAGTTCTTCTTGGTTATTATTATCACCAAGAGAATGGAGACAATGGGTGGTCTCACACTTGACTGGAAATTTATGGGTTCATTATATGGAACAATAATGATTGCTAGGTCAATCCTTCATGATCTCCTACCACGGAAAGCCCATAAATATATTGAAGATAACTTCAGTAAGATTTTCTGGTTTTACCGTAAGAGTACGTTCACAATTGATATGGATGGTGGTAGTTACGGTACTGGTGGCTTCTCTGACGTCCAGACATACCTTAGTTCCAAGTGTTTTGATTCCATGGATCATATGAAAACAACTACTATTGGAAAACCGAACAAAGCCAATTACACGATTGCTCCAGATGGTATCATTATTGATACTTATAATGATATTGAATTCACGTGGATTCTGAAAGAGGAGAAATCAGAGGAAAGCTCGTATTACAGGTCGAAAACAAAAAGATATTTTCAACTTCGTGCCGATCAAAAGTACAGGACATTCATTCACGAAAGTTATCTACCTTACATAAAGAAACAAGCCAAGAGAATTCAGTTTGAGAATCGGGGGAAATATATTTATACCAACCGCGGTGAGAGTGATCGTATTACCGGTGAATTTTGGTCACGAGTTTCACGTTTTAAACATCCATCGACGTTTGGTACAATTGCGATTGATCCGGTTCTTAAACAAGAGCTTAAAAGTGACTTGGACAAATTTGTTGGCAGAAAAAAGTATTACACTTGAGTTGGAAGGTCTTGGAAAAGAGGGTACCTTCTTTATGGTCCACCGGGAACAGGTATTATACTCATCTTCTTATTATTATTTTCAGCTTAGGCTTATCAATTTGATTTTTGATCTTGGGTCTTTAGGATCGTATATATATGTTTAATATTTCAGTTGTAATACATGCTTTTATTCTTAAATCGTAATGCATGCACAGTTGTTTTTATATACTCTAGTTCAGTAAAAGGCAAGCGCCAAAGGCGCACTAAACGTAGGGCCGGCGCCTTGGGAAAAAAAGGCTCCCAGACGTTAAACCATGACCAATGTTTTTTCTATTTTTTTTTCTTTTGGCGCCTTTAGCGCCGAGGAAGCGTTTAAGCAGTAGGCGAGGCGATGGGCTTGGCGCCTCACGTTGCCCCGCGTCTTTTACAACATAGGTTCTGAGTGGCTAGGATTGGTTTTGTTTTATATCTCGTAAAGGTCGGACATCCCTTTATAAATCATGTAGGTATCACTCACTTTCATAGAGTGCACTTAGTATCTTAGATACTAAAACTAATCGGGCACCAAAAACATAATATTGACCCAGTGCTGCAGTGCATTTTTTTTTTTTATTATTATTATTTTTTTTTTATTTTTTTTGTTGTTGCATGAATTTTCATTCTTATTAAAGTTTACGTTTTACAGGAAAAACAAGTTTGATTGCTGCCATTGCTAATTACCTCAAATTCGATATCTACGATATGGAATTAACAGCAGTTAAATCCAATACTGATCTGAGAAATCTCTTGATTGCAACTAAAAGTAAATCAGTGATTGTGATTGAAGATATTGATTGTTCGTTAGATTTGAAATTTTCAAGTCGGGAAAAGGAGAAATCTATCAAGAATACTGACGAAGATAATGGAAAAGGTGATAAAAAGAAAAAGAAAGGAGGTGATGTAAGTTTATCAGGTGTTTTGAACTTTGTGGATGGACTTTGGTCTTCTTGCGGTGGCGAAAGATTGATAATTTTTACAACGAATTACAAAGAAAGGCTCGACCCTGCATTACTAAGACCGGGTCGAATGGATAAACATATTCATGTCTCTTTTTGTGATTTTGAATCGTTTAAGGTTTTGGCTAAGAATTATCTGCAAATCCAAGAACATGAGATTATGAATGAAGTTAAAGAGTTGTTGAAGTTCGTTCAGATCACACCAGCTGATGTCGCAGAGTTTCTTATGAGTTGTGATGATGATGCAGACATTGGTTTAGGAAATTTGGTAAAAGAATTGAAGAAGAGATGGGAATCGATCAAGAAAGAAGACACCACTGAACAAAATGATAAAGAAGCAGCCGTTAAACAAGACAAAGAAGAAGCAATTGATAATTCTGAAAAAATGAATTTGAAGGGGAGTAGTGATGCTAAAGAAGAAGAAGAGAAGGACGACGACCACGTAGAAATTGATTCTGATTCTGATTCTGAGTCCGATTCCGATTCTGATTTCGGTTTAGATGATTCTGATTACTGAGAAGACGGAGATTATGAATAGTTGAGATGATAATTTTGTTTCTGCAAGTTCTTTTAGTTAATTTTTGTTAAGTAGGATTACGTACTTTATTAATCTTTTAAACTTTAGCTTTTTACAATTTGGTTAATTTTCGTTAAGTACGATTACGACATTAATCTTTTAAACTTCAGTTTTTTACAATGTGGGTGGTTAATTTTTGTCAAGTAGGATTACGTATATTAATCTCTTAAACAGACGCATTTTCTAGAGGCTAGCCAGGCGCCTCCAAACACAGACGACTTTGACTTGTTTTGTTTTTTTAATCGAAACTTTGACTTGTTGGAGATGCTCTTACGATTACGAGATGATTATCCTGTGGACATCAAGTCTGTTGTGGTCAAACACTTACTCCAAACACAACACACTTCTGAACTTCACGTAGCTAGATCAAACGGCTGACACTTCCGGAAACTACTAGATTCTTGCCTTATATTTCTCGCTTCGTGTATATCATCACCTAGCCATATATACAGAGAGATACATAAATAACAAAACCCTAATGTAGTGTTTAATATCGTAGTTCTTCATCGTCAGTTTGTAACCTTGCATTAGTTATTGGTTCCATCAGCAAGATGACAACAATGGGTTATCTATTTGATTGGAAATCAATAGGTTCAATATATGCAACCCTAATGTTCATGAGAGCAGCTTTTCAACAACTGTTACCACCAGAAGTATATCAAATTCTTCGACAGTTCTTCTCTAAATTCTTCAGGTTTGTGAAACAAAGTAACACAATCAATATCCAAATCGATGAACTCGGTGGTGGTTCCAATAACGAAGTTTACACTTCAGTTCAAACTTACTTGAGTTCTAAATGTTTCTCATCATCATCAACAAATTCTCTTAAGCTTTCAAGACTTAGAAACTCAAGCAAACTGAATTACAGTATGGTTCCTAACCAAATCCTCACGGATATCTACGAGGGTATTACATTCAAGTGGTCTTTTAAGGTATGTACGACGGAAACTTCGTACAACCCGGAAGTTGATCGTATGACGAAAAATCGTTATTTAGAACTTTCTTTTGATATAAAGGACAAAGAATTTGTTCACTCGGATTATATACCTTACGTATTGAAAGAAGCCGAGACACTCGAGTTCAAAAGTAGAGGGAAATGTCTGTACAGCAATCGTGAATGGAGTGCACATGGTGGTGGTTCTCCTTGGACACAAGTTTTGTATTTTTATCATCCTTCGACATTCGATTCAATTGCAATTGATCCAGTTCTTAAAGAAGATATCATATGTGATTTGAAGAAATTTGTTAGCAGGAAAGATTATTATTCTAGAGTTGGAAAATCTTGGAAAAGAGGGTACCTTCTTTATGGTCCGCCAGGAACAGGTATTATTTTATTCAATGTTTTTAAGTTTTTATTCATTTTTAACTTCGGTTTGGTAAATTGCATACACGGCTATGCATGTAGTCTTTGTTATAGATTTTGGGATATCTTTATAGACAAAAAAAAAAAAAAACGTTTCAGAAGGCCAACTCAATCAAGAACTGCTTTTAGTTGCAATATAGACAGGAAATTCATCTTCAACTGACACGGACAATATTTTGAACTTTTAGCGATTCCTGCATTGCATTTTAGCTACACTATGATCAGTTTTCTAAACTTTATGCTCGCATTTATCTTTTATGGTTTGTAAAACCACCACTAAAGAAGGTTTGTGGTGAACACTTTACAGGAAAGACTAGTCTGATTGCTGCCATTGCTAATTTCCTAGGATTCGATGTTTATGACATCGAATTAACAGCAGTAAAAAATAATTCTCAATTGAGAAAGCTCTTGGTTGCGACAACCAGCAGATCAGTGATTGTAATTGAAGATATCGATTGCTCCTTAGATCTTTCAAGCCGAACACCTAACAAGAATGTCAGCACTAGTGTAAATAACGCCAATGCCAGTATGGATACCACAAAAAATGGAAGCAGTACCGTAAGCTTGTCTGGTGTTATAAACTTTGTCGATGGACTTTGGTCTTCTTGTGCTGGAGAGAGATTGATCATATTTACGACGAACCACAAAGACAAGCTCGATCCTGCTTTACTTAGACCCGGTCGAATGGATAAGCATATACATCTCTCTTATTGCAATTTTAATGCGTTTAAGATTCTGGTTAAGAACTATTTGTTGATAGAAGAACATGAGGTAATGAAGGAAGTTGAAGAGTTGTTAGGAATGGTCAAGATAACACCAGCTGATGTTGCAGAGCTTCTCATCGGTTGTGATGAAGACCCAGGGTTGGGTTTGAGAAATGTGGTCGAAGAATTGAAGAAGAGATTGAAATTCATCAAAACAGGCAATATTCATGAAGAAATCAAGAAGAATTTGAAACTAATTAACGTTGAAGATTATTCAGACGAGGGCGGAACTACACTGAGGCTAGGGCTAGCTTAAGCCAGCCCCAACAAGACAAATCGCCATTTTTTCCATAGCCTAGAAATGACTCAAGCCAACCACATAACCAATATCTAGTTCCGCCACAGACGCAACCAACAAACAAAATCATGATGCTGCGGACTATGGAGCAATAAAACAAAGATTTTGAGTACCAGCTTATAACAGTAGATATGTGCGTGCACCTTTATTTGTTTCATTTCAGATTTTAGGATTAATAATGGGCCCAGGCCAAAGTCTGAGACTGGCCAAATTTGTTTTTTTCTTATTCCTTTAGTATCGAGATTATATCATCTATTTTTGAACTGTTTTGGTAAGTAGACGCAGTTTCTTGATTGTTTTAATGACCATAACATGTATTCATATTATGCCTAGGATCTTAGGTAAGCTTGATTTTACATCTAAGATACTATTAGTTGGGTGCCGTTTTTATGGCCTTTTCTTTAAATGGCACTGTGATTTCTTGTAGTAAAGACTTTCGAGCACTTCTTCAGTTGATATAGTGTGCGGTTAAATATGGGTGATTGACTTATCTACTCCCATAATAGGGTGTTAAAGTCTGCGGGCATCCAAATCAAAACCAATTGGCAATGAGTGGAGCGGCCCTTCCATATTATATTTAATATTTAAGCTAATTAAGGGGATATAAGCGATGTGGGACTATTGTCCTTCCACACGCCCCTCACGTGTAAGGCCAGTAACTCGGCCTAACACGTGGACCACGTACGTAATGACCAAAATCGGGTCATGGGTGCACAAGTGACAAATCGGTCACGGTAATAATAATAATGGCCAAAATCGGGCCTACACCCCGCGTAGGGGCCTAACTCTGATACCATATTAAAGTCTGCGGGCATCCAACTCAAAACCAATTGGCGATGAGTGGAGAGGCTTTTCCATATTATATTTAATATTTAAGTTAATTAAGGGGATATAAGCGATGTGGGACTATTGTCCTTCCACATAGGGAGTAAATTTGACCAAAATTGCCACACTACTTCACTTTGAAGGAGAACCCTACTCTTAGCCCTTGCTCTCATTACCCCAGGAATTAGTAAGAGACTATAGTTAGACATTAGAATTTGGTTTTGGTACATCAGCTGAAATTTTGCTCATCTTAAGGAGTATGGGGTATCATTGTTATAAAAAGGTACTACTTTTGTCTCCATGATAGCAAAGGCTATCAGACGGACATCATTTAACGGGACCATCATCCGGCGGCCTAGGTGCTCTCGATTGGTTTTCCCCATTCAATGGCCGGAAAACTTACGGCATTGTTAAGTGGTGGGTGTGGGCCAACGAAATACAGTATAAGGTGTGCTATGCTATCCGTTCTTTGAGGCCGTCGATGTTGTATATGGATGATCATTATCGTTATCTACTATGGATCTAAAAGCAAAGGGATAGTACTCGGTTTTTTTCTGAATACTCTCTCTCTCTTCCACTCTCCCTCCCTGGAAACAAACTTCGACCAGATTTTTTGAAAAAATCATGTTTCTTACGAACCTTAATTTCTGAGTTTATTGTCCTCCACATAAGTCACATGCTGCCTTTGAAGCTAAGTACTTAGCTGCTGTCTGCAAAAAAAAAATACTTATTTTCCATGGGTTTGCTCTTGGTAAATGTCGTGCTTTGCGATTATTTATGCTGACAAATGTAATGATGTTGAGCAGAAGATAATTCCATTACGAAATTAGTTAAAATCTATGAACCGATTTACTTACAAGTTTATATTACTTATCTCAAGTATCCCAATTGCAACACAAGTACTATGGGTAAAAAAAAAAAAAAACTTATTCTCGTTAATCTAAATTGGTATTGCAGGATCTTTTCAGCTTTGATGACTTGAATACTGAGAGGTTAAGAATTGCCGCAAGAGGGAATGCAGATGAGGCAGAAACATTTTATTTTGATCCCAAATGCATCAATTGGGGTTTTCTGGGTTTAGCAAATTCCGATGATGTTACTCCCACTCCTCCACCCTCTGCACCTGCAGTTGTGTGTATATCATTCTGCAGTTACAAGTGTTGGGTTATCAGTCATCTAAATGCCCTTATCTCTTTCTTAGGTATCTACCCTCTATGGAACTCGTATACTGCTGTTTGTAATAAGTGGATTTATGGATTCATATTCCCGTTGTTTTTAGCTTACTTGGTTTGCAGTGCCTTCAATAGTTCCTTACACATGGTACTGTAATCTTATTGTTTCCCTACAATTGAGTTTCCACTTGAATCATATTCCGATAGTTTTATCGTTTGGTTTTTCCTCGATTTGTTAAGAGTATGTTTCTTTTAGGTGTTGAAAGCATGTTTTCGATGCGTTGCTCGATGATTGTTATGTTAATGGATCAGAATACCTATTTTTTAGGCCATGTTCTGATAAACATATTCTTTGCAGAAACCACGCACTATCAACTATTTTTATTGGAGTCGGGTATAGGAGTGGGGACATGGTGAGGTTCTTTGAGAACAATATTTCTCGCCGTGACTTCATGAAATCCAGGTGTACAACGATAGCTATGCATTTGAGCAATCATTAATCCTGCTCAGATATAGTAGATTTGCGCATTTGTCAAAGAAACAAAGAAATTTCCCAAGGTTTTAATATTTTAATTCTCCAATACAGAGATGAGAGGTTAGAGATCAGACTTTGGTCCCTGTGTAGGCTTTAGGATGGGCTGTCTAAGATAGGATTTCAATTGACACATCCACACCAATCAGTCGATTTAAAATGAAAAGGTTACTTCCCGATAGTTTTCAGGTTGGTTATCTCTCTCAATTTTTGGTTGTTGGTCATGTGATCCAATTTTTAGTTAGGGTTACTTTATTTCCACTGTGAGTTAATTTGGTGGTTAGAGGGATTAGCCTAAGTAGTTAAAGTTTGCGGAAAGGTTCGATGTTTCACAGATTATTATCCGTATGTGGTTTTTGTAAACTCTAAGCAATATGCACGACACACATATATGGTAATTCCGTAATTGGGGTGTTCCTGGGATTCAATGTGGTAGAAAATAGAAGACCTCATTTAAGCTTGCTTTACTCTTCGTAAGGGTTGTTTTGTGATTACTTTACTGATCCTCTAGCATTACTGCAATTTGTTCTTTTATATCTTTAATTATCTACTCTTGATGTTGTCGTATTGTTTGTGTAGAACAACCATGTGTCTCGCTAAGACTCAGGGTAACTTGTACCCAAGAGTTAATAGTTGTCTTATAGCACTACATACAACATCAGAAGGTGTCGTCAATGGAACAAATATCACACGAGTAATGACTTTTATTTAGCGAGTATCGATATTTTATGCTAATTAAGTAATTTCTAATATTATTGGTTTTTTGAATTGTGAATTTTGAGATAAGAGTAGTAGTTGCATGTCTTTTTGTCTTATGTTAAATGTGGATTTTGAAACTATCTGTAGAGTGCCTGGGAAGTTAGGTCTTTAGTATCTAGGTGGAAGAATATCAATTAGGTTTATCAAATATGTTGTAAATTTTGTTCCCAACAGTACCGTTTAACTATGTAAGCGATTTGATTGTCTACAGATGCAAAAGGCTATGAAAATACCAATCAAAAGTATCAGGAGTTGCTGCTTTCATCCTAAAAAACAAGGACACCCCTCAAGTTGTTTCTACTTTGAATAGTAAGCTCGGAGGTTCTCTATGTAAGGTACACAATATTATTCATTCGATATACATCCCGGTGAAATTGACCTTACAAACTGATTTTTAAATTTCCTAATATCAGTTAAAAACAGTAAGCAATCATCTCTTTGGCGTGGGTTGTGTAGGGTATCTTGTTGTGGTATTAATATAAGTTGGATGTTTCAAGAAAACTAGGGTACCGCATGCAGAACAATCTAGATAAACTATGTGTCTTATACATTCCTCTCAAATACTAAGGTTTAGTATGCATGCCCCAGCTTCTTGGTTTTGTTGTTTAATATCCTCCCTGTAAGCCCGAGCTTCATCCCTTTCCTGTCTCCACCCGAGAAAAAGAGAGCTGCGTTTCTATGGATTCTGAGTCCATCACGGTTGTCTCCGACTTTCCTGTGACTTCTGCATACGTTCCGTAAATTCCGAGTCCAAAATGTAGCAGTAGTTCCTAGTGTCGGTTTCGTCTCCCCAGAATCGAAGGAATACCACGTCAACATGGACCATTTCGAGCTGTTCTGCCTCAAAGTGTAGGCAAAATTACTTACCAAAACAGTTGAAGTCCTCCAGTGCGGAAAAAGAAACATTAGAGACCTTAGCAAGTGAAATAGACGGTAACTTCTCTAAAATCATATCATTAATGTTCATTTATTGATGTAGAATTACATTATCACATGTTCTCGAGTGCGCAATAATGGAAAGTGATAATAAACAACTCTTACTGCTGAAAAACAACAGTTCAACAGTGGTAGTATTATTTTAGTTTTTATCTACATTAAGATCTTATAAATTTCATACACATGCTAATGGTGAGATATAATGGATATCAGCTATGGAGTTAAAAAACAGACTATTAATTAAGTTCACAACAAAATAGTAATTGTCCTGGACTATCTCATAGACAAATGTTAGGTATGGTTCTGCTGCATTCGCTCTTTATACCCCAGGACTTATTCTTCCTATTGTTACGGCTGAAATCAATCACTTGCACTTCTTAATTCAGGCGGAGTTTGTGAGTTTCTTAGATAAACCAATGACTTTAAGTTTCCTTCTAATGAAGTTCAATTTCTTATTCTTCAACATCAATTTGTTTCTACGAGTATATTTGTATCAATACATTTACCTCTCCTACAGAGATTAAATTAGCAAAACCTCCTCTCGTTAAAGAATTTTGTCCATTCCAAGTTAACTGACTCAGCAAAAATATACACGTGGCAAACTTATACACGTGTCAATGCCAGTGTGTCATTATAATATCTTAAATTAAAAAAAAAAACGATAACACCATTTAACTTAAATAGAAACTTACCACGTGTTGCAATATAATGAATTGATCTTATGATCATAAACAATCGAAATTTATGAATAATTTGAAATCAATCATCTGGGATAGATCATTACACATTTACACGTGCCCTAAATACTCTCTGAAAATGTTCTCTTCTCCTTCACCGTTCTATCCTGTATTTCCGGCCAAATAGTACCCAATTCAAGCTAGAGACGCAAAGATTAAAAAAATCCATTAATGGTACATCTTAAGATACTTGCAACAGATATTCCATTAGATTATAATTTCTTGCAATCGACAATTATACCCAACATCATACGATTGACAGTAACCTCTTCTAGTAAGTTTTAGACTGACTGAAATTAAGAAAAACACTGAATATATACTATGGTCAAAAGGAATCAATAGAAGCCCATACACTAAAATCATCTAATTGAGGGAAAACTAGAAGAAATTTTGAACATACATCACGTGTAGGTACCTATTTCATCTTGAAATTGAAAGCCCCCAATTTTCAGTTCCTTCACAAAACCATTATAATTATTCCTCAAACTCACAATTTATCACCACGGGTAGATACAAAGTGAAAATAAAAAAATAACCCAAAAAGAATTAATTGAATTGGATGAAAAACGATTGAGAAATTACCAATTGGTGAGGTAATGCCAAGAAGAGTACACCAGAATTTTTTGAATCACGGCAACACCTCAATCGAACCCATGTCTCTCTTGAAACTTCATAAATTCCCAAATCAACCGCATCAACATCTCCTTTTAACTGCTATAGCAACAAATCTTTATAGTTATGTCTCGATTTCAAAATCATCAATCATCGGAGTCGAATTCAAAGAAACCCATTCTTCCTGATCAAGTTTAAGCTTTGACCCATCTTTCTACATCCGATTCCAGGTCACAAAACAACCCAAATCTTCAAATTTCGTTGGGATTTCAAAACGAACCATTCTTTGCTTCCGTCTCAGATTGAATCTCCTTTTACATTTACTAATCACCTTCATCAAATAATGCAGCTATATTTTTTCTTCTTTGGTGGATTTCATCGGTTCGATGGTTAGCCGGTGAGAGATCTTAGTTGTGAAACTAGGGTTGTGTGAAGAGAAAACCTGAGCTAAGAGGGTAATGTTTTCATTTACAAAACTCATATCGGACCTGCCACGCATACATGTATTACGAGGCATATAACAAAATCTTTGGATGGACTTATGACAAAAGGAGGTTTTGTTAATTTAATCTATGTAAGGGAGGTAACTCAATTTATAATCTTTGTCAGGGAGGTAACGCAAATTATCCCTACATTCTTTTATCTGAACCCCTTATATTTTACCTAGAATAAAAGAATGGCTCATTTAGCTTTAAATTTGAGCCTTTTTTTGCCAAGTCAACACGGATAATACAATCTTTTAAAGAGTTCAAGAGTGTTTTCTCCCTTATTAGTTCACTGTTATTATTACTAGATTTGATGATAATACAATCAAACAAGGGTCTTAAATTAGTTTATGATCTGTCTTACCTACCCAATTTGAGAAACATGTTCAATTATTTATGTTATCAAGGGCTGAAAGAACTTTTAATCCTGTGAGGGATTGAGTATGTGGAACAAAAGTATGGGTTGATGCAGGGAAATAACACTTACTTTTTTGGCATGTAGCACCAGATGTTCCAACATACTCAATAAAGAGGAGACAATTATGATGATTGATGAATAAATATAATCAAAATGTCAATTCGTAGTAGAATGCAGTTCACCCTGTGTAGTGTTGTTGAATAGTTTTCCAGAAGAGGTACTTATAACAATCTTGATAATCCCGATGGGCTTATTTTGGAATGATGGAAGCTTAATTCGAAGCTTTTCTAGACTCAGGGGGTCTATGAAGAATACAATCTTTAGTTGGCAAACCCACTGGAATATTCTACAGTCTGGGTCTCAAGTGGTGGTCAGGAAACAACTACGTAAGTCTCCCTATGCTCTCTCTACATAAGCAGTAACAAATTATTAATCGAAAAAAATACCTATTAATTCTATTTTGTAACCCCTAAATATACAGGTTGAGAGCAATCACTCAGTTGGTTCACCATGGACTAATTTATGTTTCCATAGGATAACATTTGAAGCTGGGATGTTTGAGATGGAGAAAGTGAAAGGTGATAGCCCATATGGTGCATGAACTTTTGCTGGGGATGGACCAAGACCAAGATAACCAACTGAGCTCGAACTTGGACGAGCCTTTCACCAGGGGAAGTACATTGCTGGCATTGTAAAGAAGCTCAAGTGAGTTGCATGATTTTTGTACCCTTATACAACTACTGTTTGAAGATTATATACTTTTTGATTTCTTCTTTCCTTTTCAATTCCAGAGATGTCGAGCTACTGCTTTCATTATGCTCATAACAATAAGATCTTTTATTCGAATTATATGGACTATCTTGAGGTTTATGTGTTCACTTTAGGGCAATAGATATGCCATGATCTAGGTTGAGTAGAATCAATGAGGTTCCACTAAAGGGTTCAGTTTTAGTGTACTGCTCATGGATTTCATTAAAAGCTGAATAGAATCAATGAGGATGGTCATGATCTAGGCTGAGCAGAATCTTCTTTTATTTTATTGATTTTCCGTAGTTTGTGAATGAGTATTTCTAATTTAATGTAGTTTCGAGTTCTTAAGCTGGTCTTTTCAGTGTACTTCAGTAACTTATACGAACCATCTTCACTTTTAGAGAGAGTGAATTTTTTATGACCGAGGAGAAGAAGCTTCTATAAGTTACTGGGTGATTGCAAGGACATCGGATGTGATCCACTGAATCTATTTTTAGAAATTGTGCAACGCCTTGATAGAACCTAGAATAAATACGGTTGGTGCAATCAAAAGGTATTACTGTTTCTTATGATTCTATTCCGACAATGATCATGGTTGAATTATACAGTGACAACGGTTGGTGAGAATTTAAGGTGCTTAGTCACTTTTGTATTAGTAAAGTTTTTTATCAGTTTTTTCCTTCATATTGTATAAAAGATTCACTTCATGTAGGATTAGAAATTAGGGTTTTCATGTTTTTATGAGTAAGTAGGTAATGTAGGCGACATATATGCTATAACAGGTCCGCAGAAGCCTGAGTTGTACTTTCTATCATCTTGAGGTAGAATACATTGTCAGACTTTTGGATCAAAATATGAATTTCAAATTTTTTATCCTTTTGAAGTCCTTTTGAAGAGTTTGTATTCAGGGTTTTGAATGTCCATGTGTATATGGTAAGTCGGATGAGATCAAACTTTAGAAGGTATAAAACTTGGATACTCTTGATGTAGAATCTGTGGGATAATTCAGTTAAGATATTTCTAATCTAGAAGTGGTATGTGCTGGCATTTAGTGTAACCTAGCTTAAGTGAACAAATTTATTTGCTATCTCAAAATTTGAGTGGTCAATAGTCCACGATGGCAACGATTTGTTCTATGGACCAGGTCGGTTTGGTTTATTTTTACTGTTAGTTTTTTAGGATTTTGTCTATGTTTTTCAATTTTATTTTCTAATTATAAACCCATAGAAAATTAAAACTTTCATGAACTTAGTATTTGCTCCTATTTGGAAAAAAATTGTCTCCAACAATGAAAACCAGTTGAGCAATATGAACCAAGTTGATGTTAGTCCATGTTCCCGATTCTTAAACTAGACCTTAACTCTGTTAAGACTTCTATATTCAAAATGTATTTCCAATTGTATTTTCATAGAATATTAAATCAAAGTTAATATTTGAATTCTGAAAGGCATGTAATTTTAGTACATTGATCCATTGCACAACAAAGAACTGGTTCTACTGACATAGGCATGGGAACTCACTCGAATAGAAGTTCATTCGGGACTCTAATAAGTAGGTAGACTCTATTCCTTTGACTGCATTTCCTGATATATAGATGTTTGTGGAACAAACAAACCTTGATATAGATTTTACATTAGGAAGAAAGATTGTTTTATCGATTTTGTCTTAATCAATATGAGGTACGCATTATAGTTTTTAAACTACGAAGAAAGGAAGATTTTACAAACTTCGGTAAAGCTGTTTCATTGCCGATTTTTTGGTTGTTGAGCATAAGACACTAGAAAGAAAATCTACATGCCTCATTGTGAACTTCGTTGCTCCATTGTGAGCATCTCCACTACTATCTCCATTTGACAGTAAATTGAACAGTTTTGGTTCATCTGGGTTATTATTAACAAGTATTTTTCTGAATTTCTCTTTTAAAATTCTTATGTGTGTATTAGAATCCTTTTCTTTTGATAGGTGTAGCTTCTCTTTTCTCTTCCAGTGATATAAATTAATCGCCACTACAGTCCAAAGATCATCCATTCAGATCATTGCACATTGACCACAAAACTTTCTTAGCCTCTACAAGTAAATTTCTTCAACTCAGATTTTGCTGCTTTAACTTAAATCTTACTTACTGACACGAGATTCAACTTTAGTTTTTTGGTCTCAGATTCATCTTTTTTTTTGGTGTCACTTTAAATAGGATTCAAGTGGCTGAGTATCGTTATCTCAATACCCAGCTAGGAACATAGTTCAGTTGTCATTCGTTGATGTTTCCAGTCCTTTGTTTCTTTATTTGTCATCTTATTATCATACTATCATCAAGTCCAACAGTAACTGAAGAAAAATTCGAGATGATAATGTACTGTAGAAAGGATGGAAAGAAACACAAAAAGCTTACTTTGTTTGTTTCATTGCATAAATAATGTTATTATGTGTGCCAAGAAATTTACTGAAGAGGGAAGCATTGATAAGGGGAATTCCATGTCATCTTTTAGCGACTTTGAAAAATTTCATATGGCACCTTGTGTGGATTGTTCATCTCACGGAGTTTCCACAGTTATGGGGGCGACTTATGCTGGAACATGAGGAAACTCTACAGCAAGACTATATAACTAACAACTATTTTGAAGAAGAAGATAGGCTTTAAAGGTAAAGAACTCCTACCCATATAATGACAAGTCTCAGCCTCACGGATTGGAATATCGTAGAAATCAATGCAAGAGTTGACATGGTAGAGATCCAGATCCAAATCTAAAATCCTGGACTACTTTAACAAAAAAAAATCATGTTTCTACCCCTAATTCATGAAAGTATGTCTTCACGAGACCAAAAACCGGTATTGTAAAACAAGCATAGTTGACAGTCGGCGTTGAAAAATGTTTCTCGACAATATGCCGACTGTAGACAATTTTGAAGCCGAGAAATGCAATTTTGAAAACTATACAGTCGGCATTGCATTCATACATAAACCAATGCCAATATCTACTGTGTAACTCTTCAATTTGAATTAATTTTTTATTTAAAACCTAAACAATTCAATCACAACATTAAAATTAATGGATGAAGAATTTTTTTGGAATCATCGACTAATTGATGATGAAATGAAGAAGTTACAGAAGAAGGGAAGAAGAAGATGAGCAGTAGGTTTTGAGGAAATAGGGGATACCAACTTAAAATGATTTAGGTTTTTTTAGTTTTTATTAGGGTAAAGGATGGTATTGACATTTCATCACAAAAAATACCCCCTTGGAGAAAATCCAATCTCATATAACCGTGAGTATCCCCAAATTTGTGAAAGTATCCTCCAATTGTGGGTTCTTAATAAGTTGATTGGTTTTTATAAATATCCATGTCTTTTCCTGGTTTTGACCTTTACTGACTACTCATTTACATAAGTAGTTGGTTTTCATGGTTAGAACTGGGTTGTATTGAATTTAATTTTCTTGATGTTCTAGGTTACTTTTATGTTAAATGATAAGGTGGCGTGGAAGATGGAAGATGGAACTCTTTCACTATAATACTTGCTCTAATGAAAAAGAGATGACTCAAAATTGGAAGGCTCAAACAGATATGATATTAGCTTTTAAAATTCTAGGTGTTCTTACAAACTATAAACATAATACATTTATGTTAATTCCTTTTCATAGAAAAAACATATACATCAAAAACAAGACTAAAAATAAAAAGGAGATACATACCAAATTACAAACTCATAACAAATGCTTAAGTTTTCACTTTTAATCAAGGGATTCCAACTATAGTTGGGTGTATAGTTATTTTTAATTGTAATAGTACAAGGTGTTAAAGTTCAATTGGATGTACAAAATGGCGTTGTACACCATATGATCTTGAAGGATGTTTAAGGTGCATGCCATATTTTTTCTCATATAGGTTCTTCTATTACACCAATTTAACATTATGCAAAGGAATACTAATTTCATTTTTGGTCTATTGATGTACTTGAATAGGCGTTTGCTAATAATAATTCCTCTGAGAAATTATTACGCATTCGACATGCTCCAATTCTCATTTCCGAGTGATATTAACAATACAAAAGCTATTTAATTCGATATTATAGTTTTCCGTTTTTTGTATTTCATTTTAGTGTGAACATGTAATGACAAATGCAGTTTCAAACTACTCCCAAATGCCAAGGTAACAATCGGACCAGGGATAAATGATGGGTTTTACATTTTGTTTTGCAGTCAGGATTATTACGTACACCTAAAATATGTACACTAAAAGGAGAGGTTGATTCGGAGTCGTAAGGCCCCAGTGATACCTAGTTAGACTATAAATAATTACTACAGCTAAGAAGGCTTGTGTTTGGGCAGACAAATAATCAAATTATCTACCACCTACTTCAGAAAAAGAAGCATATACCAAGGATAACATTGAAATTGGAAAACTTGGAGAAAAATGGTCAATAAAAGATATTGAGATTATTATCGGTTAATCCTCAGATCGCAAAATTCATCTTGTATTTCAATCTTACTTTATACTCAGAAATTAACGAGCATACGAAAGAATCTTATAATATCAGTTAGTTAATATGATTGACTTGTGAATTAATCTGCACCAAATCAGCCTATCCCTTCTTGGGGATTTGGTAGTTTGTCCGTTATCTAACTTATCTTATTTTTGTCATGCTTCCGCCATTGAAAATACCAAACACGTTAATGAAAGGGGTTAAAGGTTTTGTTCTAGGCTTAGTTGATTAATTTTTCTCGGAGTGGTCAATAAGAAAATTCATTGTGAAGAGACACTTAAGAGGGGTACCTTAACCCAATGATTACAACCGAACACAAAAGGCGAAGCGAAAGGGGATTCGACTACCCAAGTAAAAAAGCAATAAAAATTGCAGAGACCGGTAAAAAGAATCCCATAAAGAAATCACCATATTTGTCATATGCCCTAACATCCTTGTGTTCGATTCGTCCGAAAAGAATGCTTGTAATTTGATGTCTCGAATGAGGCCTGCCAATTATTATTTTTGTTATCGAAGATTCTTGCATTTCGCTCTTTCCAGATGCACCACCATATAGCAACCTGGATGTTATTCCATATTCGACTAATCACATATTCTCCGGATTCTCCATCATTCATGGAATAAGTGTAATCCAGATGCATCACCTTGCCCACAAAAATGAAAAACACTAGAGTTATCCATACCTCTTCTTAAAATTTTATCCGCCGTCATTACCCTATCATGAGAAAGAAGCCAGAGAAAGAAACTGATTTTGTGTGGGTACTCACGGCTCCAAACAATATGGGTTGGATAACTCGGCTCACCTTGATCCGCATCTTCTTCAATTTCATCCTTAATTGTATATTGGCCATGATCACTTTATTTCAGAGCTCTTTGTGTTATATCTTTTTTGGTACTGTGGGATGCATTATATTAAAAAGCTAAGGCTT
This sequence comes from Papaver atlanticum, assembly GCA_023531105.1. Classification (NCBI taxonomy): domain Eukaryota; kingdom Viridiplantae; phylum Streptophyta; class Magnoliopsida; order Ranunculales; family Papaveraceae; genus Papaver; species Papaver atlanticum. The sequence goes on along the minus strand of JAJJMB010006998.1, from coordinate 3,776,089 downwards.
GTTGTAATGAGTTTTTCATGACTGCTGAATTCAGATCTTGATTATGAGCATTATAATAGTATTATGAAATGCAGGGAATTCAATTGACCACTAAGATGCAATTTGCATTAGAAATTATGAGCACCGGAGTTGTATCTGGTAATGCATGGAAACCTCTAAGATGAAATTTGCAGTATGAATTCTAGTAATCAACAAATACATTTGAATATTATATTACTGTTAAACATAATCTACATATCAATGCTCCTTTTTCTTGGTAAACTCCTTGAAAAGAGTCCAGATCCTAACTTTTAAATCCGACTAACTTTCTCTTCTAACCTTTCTACATTCTTTTTTTTTGGGTCATAAAAGAGTGACCAGAGATGCTTTTGAGTCACGAAAAAACAACAACTAGAGTTTGGGTCACAGAACTCCAGTTGACCGCCATGACCGTCAGGAAATTATTTTTTATCTACGTAATGGCATAAGTTACTGTTAACTTGTGACTCATAGAACCTCATTGGAGACTTTTCTCAAACACCTGCTGTGCGCTTTGATGTTAAGTGAGATATGCTGCCTATTAATTTTGTTTACCCTTTTCTACAACTTCTTCCCTGCAAATTCAAGTTGGATTAATACCCAACAATTCTAATCACACCAAATCACTAAAACTTCTTCCAATTCTAAAATTAACAACTTAATATAGTAAGTAATCACACACATAATTCTATAAATGAAGATGAAGTTATACCTCAAATTCAGTTTCTGCATCCTGTCCTTCACAATTCCATCTCGTAACAGCATCAATGAGATTTCATCATCAAAATAAGCTCTATAAACACATCCAAATCCACACTCACCCTAAATATTACTCTCGTTAAACTTGTCAGTTGTTTTTTTCAATAACTAATAGCTCAATCATTGTAACATATCCCTCTTTGTTACCCATCTCATTAAACCAAACTTACACAAAACTGGACCTAATGATAACACTTTTATTCAAGGTTAGGATAGAAAATGAGAATATCTCTATAACCCTGTGACGGCCCGAAAAAAATTTCGTTTCCAATCGGCAGTCGAGTTCGGTCAACTGGCAAGTTCCAAAATTCCCGAGCTGCCATATGGGTGAAAAAAATTTGAAACCAAGAGTATAAGGTATGGTTTTACTAAATAGTACATGAATGTTTTATTAAAATTATCAAAACAGTTAGCCAAAAAGTGTGGAATACAAATTATCGACAAAAAAACTATTTGAACATGTCGACCCACACTTATTAATTATAATACTCTTTTTACAAATAACAACTTCAAGAAGATAAAGTAACTCTTTTACAAACCAATCTAGAAGGAAACTTCAACAATAAGAAAATATAGAATCATTTTCATAAACCATCCCAGATACATATGAATATATATGAACACAAAATGATATACTCACTTTGACCCCCAAAGCTCAATACACCAAGCTTAAGAAAGCTTACTACCTCAAGCCTACCTCAAACTCCGTGGAAAACAAAACAAAACAAAAGGGTGAGACACTGCCCAGTAGAGAGTTAACAATAAGATAACACGAGTATAAAGAATGCCCAAATACGATAACGATAAGATATCAAATCGAATAAAGCATAAACAATGTGTTAAGTTGTTGAGCACATCCAAATCGAAGTATCAAAGGCTTTACAAAGCCAATACACAATCGAAATCATCTAAAACCAGTGAGTTCGCAATAATCTACTGTGATGGTCCGAATAACCATCTGTCAAGGTTTATCAGAAAACCACCCTATCGTCCCGGAAGATCTTCCGTAGGTCAGCATTAATATATATTGCCCCTTGTGGGCCCAAAAAACTCATCAGTAGGTTTCGTAACCAAAAGGATGTTCAACGCAATTCATAAATAGTTCGCAAACATCGTTAAATACGAGTATCGAACAAACCATCAACAAATATTGATTCATAAACCATGAAATCAACTTACCTTAGCTTTTCCGCATAAAACAAGATCATAAATACTGGTAAGTATTAAATCATAATGCTTGGCAAAATTCGGAATCGACAAATGCATCAAATCAATGAGTTTGTGCGATAAAATCCGTTTTAAACCATTTAAACTCATAAATTTCCATGGGCTGGATTTCAAATCAAAACTCAATAAACTATAACATTTTAGAATCCAAAAGATGACTCCTTTCTTACACAAATCATTAACAAAAATAAGAAAGTGAAATAGCTTAATGACAAGATATTTAGTTATAAGACAACTACACAATGTTTCTGAAATTTCAAATCGCATAGCTTGTATTCAAAAATTCGTAAAAAATTCATTACACAATGAAGTTCAGAATTTTTTATTCCGTTAGAAAGATGAGAAACCCCACTTTGATATAAAAATGATAACCAAAAGTAATGAGGCACATATCTATGTTTAAAAATCCCAATAAAACAGGACAGATGTGCAGTTTTTCAGACATTACAGTTTTGATAGTCTTCAATCAAAAATTCGTGTAAAATTCATTACACAACGGAATTTAGAAAACTTGGTCTTGTTATAAATCTGAGAGACTACTATTTTACACAAAAATCATAACCATAAGAAATCAGGTATATGGTTGATTCAAAAAGTCTCAAATAAACAGGACAATAACCAAGCTCTATAGAAATTACAGTTTTGGAAGTCTCTACTAAAAAATTCACCCATACTTCATTACTTATAGGAATCCGTTGATTCTTGGCTACTTTTAAAGATGAAAAGATACTATTTCAAATAAAAAATACAACCAAAAATAAGAGTCAAACGAACTGGGTGAGAATTAATCCATAAAACTGGACAGAAAACTATTTCAGAACTCCTTGAATTGCTTCTAAATTGAATTTCAAGAGAAAATAGAGATCAATTCCAATAAATTGAGAGTCCCTCTGGCTTATTTTTGGAAGTAATACACTTAAACATCAAATTAGAATAAAATCCTTAATTTACATGAACCATAGAATCAAAATCAAAAGGAACAAGCATGAATTCGTTTTAAACATCTCAAATTCATCATATAAAGTATCATAACATTACGAACATGAATTCCTTTCAATATGAAATCAGTTAATAGAAATCATGAAAATCAATTCAAAAATAGTTTAAAAGAGAATTTTCCCCCCTAACTTTTCAGTAGAAAACGATTCCAAGGAAACCAAACCAAATCAATTTATTAAACGTTGCAATTCTACCTTCAAATTTTCAAGTTTTGTGATCAAACCTCTTTTGGTTGCTGCAGAAAGAATGATATATCAAGAGTGAAGAAACTAAATGATTTTTAAATGAAATTTAGGGGAAAATGTTTATAAAAGAAAGTAAAAGGTCTAAAATACCCCTCTTTTAATTTTTACTCAACACATAACCATGGCTGGTGTCGGTTTATCGCAAATTCGAGTTTAAAAACTCTATTAACGTCCTTGCACGCTACGGGTAGGCTCACACAAAGAAAAATATAATTTCTCAGACAAAACTCAAGGGCTTCTCAATCAAAACACAAAGACAACTAGATTTCACGCTCCACATTACGCTACTTCTAGTCTTCCAAACCAAATGGATTGGGATCGCATCCTAATATTTTATGGAAAAAAAATGCGGGTATTACATTATTACCCACTTAAGAAGAATTCCGTCTCGAAATTCAAAACAAAGAAAGAGACTAACGAACGTTACCTCCTAGTAACTCCACAGGCTTCATCTGGATCTCGGATTCTTGCTCCCAAGTTGTCTCTTCGAAGTTGTGATGTTGCCAAATCACTTCCACAAATCTGATTGTCTTTTATGTTCTAGAATCTCAATTCCCTTATTGAGACCCTTCTTCTTCTTTGCTGAAGCAAAAAACGCTGAATTTGCACTAATCGGAATCAACAACAAAAAAAAAAAAAAAAGGTTAACCTTGTTAGTTACTACTCATTACTAACAACCCAATCATATACATATCACAATATCTGGTTGTTGTTCTAAAATTTCAGAAAATAAAGAGATCCTTTAAACTTTTTCAGAAACCTGCAATAAAATCAATGTTTCAATACCAAAATTTCCAAACAAAACAAAGTAAAACTGCGGAAAACACATAAGCAAAACAGAGAATAACCCAAAGGAAATCAAAACGTATGCTCTGATACCAACTGTGACAGCCCGTAAAAATTTTCGCTTCCAATCGGCCGTCGAGTTCGGTCAACTGGCAAGTTCTAAAATTCCCGAGCTGTCATATGGGGTGAAAACAAATTGAAACCAAGAGTCTAAGGTATGGTTTTACTAAACAGTACATGAATGTTTTATTCACATTATCAAAACAGTTAGCCAAAAAGTGTGGAATACAAATTATCGACAAAAAAACTATTTGAACATGTCGACCCACACTTATTAATTATAATACTCTTTTTACAAAAGACAACTTCAAGAAGAGAAAGTAACTCTTTTACAAACCAATCTAGAAGGAAACTACAACAATAAGAAAAGATAGAATCGTTTTCATAAACCAACCCAGATACATATGAATATATATGAACACAAAGTGATGTACTCACTTTGACCCCCAAAGCTCAATGCACCAAGCTTAAGAAAGCTTACTACCTCAAGCCGACCTCAAACTCTGTGGAAAACAAAACAAAACAAAACAAAACAAAACAAAACAAAACAAAACAAAACAAAAACAAAACAAAACAAAACAAAACAAAACAAAACAAAACAAAAGGGTGAGCCACAGCCCAGTAGATAGTTAACGATACGATAACACGAGTATAAAGAATGCCCAAATACGATAACATTAAGATATCAAATCGAATAAAGCATAAACAATGCATTAAGTTGTTGAGCATATCCAAATCGAAGTATCAAAGGCTTTACAAAGCCAATACACAATCGAAATCATCTAAAACCAGTGAGTTCGCAATAATCTACTGTGAGGGTCCGAATAACCATCTGTCAAGGTTTATCAGAAAACCACCCTATCGTCCCAAACGATCTTCCGCATGTCACCATTAATATGGATTGCCCCTTGTGGGGCCTACAAACTCATCAGTAGGGTTTGTAACCAAAAGGATGCTCAACGCAATTCATAAATAGTTCGCAAACATCGTTAAATACGAGTATCGAACAAACCATCAACAAATATTGAGTCATAAACCACGAAATCAACTTACCTTAGCTTTTCCGCATAAAACAAGATCATAAATTCTGGTAAGTATTAAATCATAATGCTCGGAAAAATTCAGAATCGACAAATGCATCAAATAAATGAGTTTGTGCGATAAAATCCGTTTTAAACCATTTAAACTCATAAATTTCCATGGCTGGATTTCAAATCAAAACTTAATAAACTATAACATTTTAGAATCCAAAAGATGAATCCTTTCTTACACAAATCATTAACAAAAATAAGAAAGTGAAATAGCTTAATGACAAGATATTTAGTTATAAGACAACTACACAATGTTTCTGAAATTTCAGATCGCATAGCATTCAAAAATTCGTAAAAAAAATTCATTACACAATGAAGTTCATAAGTTTTTGTTCCGTTAGAAAGATGAGAAACCCCACTTTGATATAAAAATGATAACCAAAAGTAATAAGGCACATAGCTATGTTTAAAAATCCCAATAAAACAGGAAATATATGCAGTTTTTCAGACATTACAGTTTTGATAGTCTTCAATCAAAAATTCGTGTAAAATTAATTACACAACGGAATTTAGCAAACTTGGTCTTGTTAGAAAGATGAGAGACTCCTATTTGACACAAAAATCATAACCATAAGAAATTAGGTATATGGTTGATTCGAAAAGTCTCAAATAAACAGGACAGTAACCAAGCTCTATAGAAATTACAGTTTTGGAAGTCTATACTCAAAAATTGACTCAAACTTCATTACTTATCAGAATCCGTTGATTCTTGTCTAGTTTTAAAGATGAAAAGATACTCTTTCATATAAAAAATACAACTAAAAATAAGAGTCAAACAAACTGGGTGAGAATTAAGCCATAAAACAGGACAGAAAACTATTTCAGAACTCCTTGAATTGCTTCTAAATTGAATTTCAAGAGAAAATAGAGATCAATTCCAATAAATTGAGAGTACCCCTGGCTTATGTTTGGAAGTAATACACTTAAAACATGAAATTAGAATAAAATCCTTAATTTTCATGAACCCTAGAATCAAAATCAAAAGGAACAAGCATGAATTCGTTTTAAACATCTCAAATTCATCATATAAAGTATCATAAGATTACGAATATGAATTCCTTTCAATATGAAATCAATTAATAGAAATCATGAAAATCAATTCAAAAACAGTTTAAAAGAGAAATTTCCCCTATCTTTTCAGCAGCAAACGATTCCAAGGAAACCAAACCAAATCAATCTATTAAACATTGCAATTCTACCTTGAAATTTTCAATTTTTGTGATCAAATCTCTTTTGGTTGCTGTAGAAAGAATGATAAATCAAGAGTGAAGAAACTAAATGGGTTTTTAATTAAATTCAGGGGAAAATGTTTATAAAAGAAAGTAAAAGGTCTAATATACCCCTCTTTCAATTTTAACTCGACACATAACCATGGCTGGTGTCGTTTTATCGCAAATTCGAGTTCAAAAACTCTATTAACGTCTGTGCACGCTACGAGCAGTCTCACACAAAGAAAAATATAATATCTCAGACAAAACTCAAGTGTTTCTCAATCAAAACACAAAGACAACTAGATTTCACGCTCCACATTACGCTACTTCTGGTCTTCTAATCCAAATGGATTGGGATCGCACCCTAATATTTTATGAAAAAGAACGCGGGTATTACAAACCCTTTCTGGGTTTTTTAGAAGCAGAGCATTGGGATTTTTTATGCCGGTAAATCCACAAACAATAAGAATGATACAATTGCACAAAGCGTAGTGGACAAAATAATTAGTGTTATTAGCATTTTGTTGTTTAATGGATAATCATGTATCATATCTCTTAGATTCGGATGAGGAAGAACGAGAAAGATTAGTTTCCCTTAGTAAAACTGGGGTATTGGATTTCTAGATGGTAGTGATCATGCGGATGGAGGTCTGATGGAGGAGTTTTAAGGTTTTGATGGAGGTGGTGAATGAATCTAGAGAAGAACTGAAACAGAATTTGACGGTGGTATTTGGGCTTATATGGTCAATCTTAACCAGATCAAAAGAAGAACAAATTCAATTCAAACATATACACTATCATCAGTCAAGTCTTTCATGTCAAAAATTAAACTAAGCATGTTCTCATTTTCATAAACATCATATAAGTTATGTTTTATTCATTGTTAAGTATAAATTCAACAAATGACTTATGCATATACAATAACGAGTATTATACATTTCACTTTCATCAATCCTGAAATCGTTCGAACTAATCAAGTAAATAAGTTTTTTATTCAGTTGCTTCAAATTTGTTTCAGAATATATATGATAACTTATCTAACTTATATGCATTTGTTCTTGTAGAAACTACACAGTTTTTTCATGCTTGATCTACATAGATTATTATCTTTAAAAATGAAATATATATTTCTACTTATGATTTTAACAAATCAAGCATAGTAGAAACAACATCAAAAAAAAAGAATGTAAGTTAACTTAGCAACATGATTGCAAGTATCAATGAATTGTATATTCTTTGTTGCTTATCTAAAAACAATACACTCACAAATTTTCCTTTTTCAAAGATTAAAATTTTGAAAAACAAGGTTACTCTCAATGAGAAGTTCTCTTCCAAAGTATAAGCAGCATAATAATCATGACTAAATTTTAGTCTCACTATATATGTTTTTCTAGGTTCATTCTTAGTGAATTACTTGTCACCTTCATTCTTTTAGTTCCTCTAATTTAAACCAAAGTTGATAAAACATAGGATATGGAACCCCCACTATTCTTTGACTTAATCAAGAATTTCACAATAATGTCCAAAGTTTGATAAATTGTGAAAAACTAATGAACCAATGATCTAAATCCAAAACGCTTCATGAAATTCAAACAATTATCGTAAAGCAAATATCGCCTAATTCACTACTCAAACGATCATATTGATATCAAGACAAGCTACTAAGCATCAAACATTCTTATAAAATTCTCAAACGTTTTTCTTCATTTGATATCGCTACAAGCTAGCAAGATCTGAGGGTGTATTTTCTTTTATAAGTTGGGAAAAATAACATACATGTTACTCAAAAAATTCACCAAGTTTAGAGGAAAGCATAACATGCTCATACTCATCACTAACTCATTCATGTTGCAAACATTTAAATTTCATATCATGTTATGATAAAAATTCAATGTTAGATTCTACCATTAATTTCATCTATAATATATCCGTTGTAGTAGTCCAATGATCAAATTCAACGATTTTCTAATCTCAGTCTTGTCAATAACAAGAAAGGAGGAAACTAGATACTTTTTTCATTTCGCAAGTATGAACATCTTAATAAGATGTTTAACACGAGATAAACTTTGAGACCTTACCAATACCAAGAATCCTAGAGATGTGAGTATATCTCAACACCACTTTATTTCAAACGATTTGGTTAAACTTTTGAACCATAACCTATGAAAAAAAGATGTTGTAAAACACCAACGTATACCAACCTCTCACTGTATCCACAATTCATATTTATTTAGATATAAAGTGTTGTTAATAACATCTAATATCCTTGCAATGCCGAGTCATAAGACTTGGTTTATTGGAAGCATAACAAGTCACTTCTTAATCAAGATTATATTCATTTCTTGGTGAGATATAGTTGGTATTCACATTTTTCTTGACTAGGTTTCTAATTCTTTCGATTTTGGTTTGGTTTCAAGTTATATCTCATAAATTTAAAAAATTTAAGTCACACTTTTATTGTCATAAACAATAAATATCTATTGTCAATATCTTGTTTGCGTGCAATTTATTATAAGATTGAACAATCAATTTATTTTCAATCTTGAATCCAATTATTTGATCACTACAATAGCTACAAATAATTCATCAAACATACCTCATTTTCTTTGGAAACTCAATTGTTCATAAACCATTGTCCACTCTTTATACACCAATAAAGAAATCATCAAAATCTTGCTCCACAAATTGATTAATTTTCGGTATTTGCTCGTAATTTTTATTTCATTGGAAAATAAAAACTTGCTCAAGTAAGTGACATTGTTTTCTTTCACAAAAACTCTTTTTCCTTTGAAAACACAGAACATAAAGAAAAGTCAATACTCTTATTATTTTTTTGATTTTCAATACTTAATTTTTTTTAAAGAAATACTTAATTGCAATTAAAAACATATTGATTGCGAATAAATTTATGCTTTAAAATATATGTTCCCAACAAAACCAAGGAAAAAGACTAAATGGAAAAGCAGGGCAAAATACTAAAATGAAAATAACAGTAATGCATCAAAAGATCAAACAACAAGATGGATGAACACATCCATAACAAAGACACTAAACAAAATTGACCGAATGATCTTAACCTTGCAACTACTTCCCTTGTTCAACAAACTTATACTTGCGCTTGTTCATGTTCATATCGACGATCGTTTTCTCCAGCTTCTTATCCTCTTTCTTCAACTTCTTCATCTCCTTTTCTTGCTCAGTTTCCGTCAACGTGTTGTTTTGGTATTCCAAAGCTAGTACGTGTAATCCAATATCAACTTTCTTCTCCACCTCTGTTTTTTATGTCAACTATTTGTAACCTCCCATTCTTTGTTGCAATATTCTTGGATGATTCCGAAAAACTTTCCACCAACATCGGCTGAAGTCTTAGTTTTTTCTTCCCTGGAGGGAGGGTATGATGGTGTCTTGGTGGTGCTCATGATTATCTTTTATTTATAATAAAACTTAGGATACAAATAAATGATTTCTTTTATATTTATATATATAACTTATGATGCAGAGAAGTGAAGAAGGAGAAATATTGCACAAAACAAAACAAAATAAATAATTATATTTAAATAGAGCTATGTGGTGCCAAGGGTGTCTCTCCACATATTAGAATGGATCAACTCTTATTGTTGATTTTGGTAAGCATCATAGTTTATGGTCTGGCACAAAAAGAAAAGTTAACGTGACCAACTTGTGGTACTCATCGTTTTGGACAATTCAACGCTAAACGGTAACAATTGTTCTCATAATGTTGTATGATGTAAGCAAAAGCTCAGATGACTCACTCGAAAAATATGGTCAAGCATTTGTAAATGTTATACATAATATTACGCAATCAATTCTTGGTTAAATAGATGTTCATGTTTGTCTATATAAGTAGTTTGGAAGAAAAAAATTATGCAAGTAAAAGCTTAAATGACTCACTAGAAAAACATGTCCATGCATTTGTAAATATTATATATAATATTATACAATTAATTCTTGTTTAATTAGCTGATGTTCATGTTTGCATATACAAGTAGTTTGAAAGAAAAAAGTAGTCTAGTTTGAAAAAGTGATTCTGAAAGAGGAGAAATCAGAGGAAATCATCGGTATCGTTATTGATACTTACAATGATATTGAATTCACGTGGATTCTGAAAGAGGAGAAATCAGAGGAAAGCTCGTACTACAGGTCGAAAACAAAAAGATATTTTCAACTTCGTGCCGATCAAAAGTATGGGACATTCATTCATGAAAGTTATCTACCTTACATAAAGAAACAAGCCAAGAGAATTCAGTTTGAGAATCGGGGGAAATATATTTATACCAACCGCGGTGAGAGTGATCGTATTACCGATGAATCTTGGTCACAAGTTAATAACAAGATATGCGGAAACTAGATTCTTTTTTCATTTCGCAAGTATGAACATCTTAATAAGATGTTTAACCCGAGATAAACTTTGAGACCTTACTAATACCAAGAATCCTACAAATGTGAGTATATCTAAACACCACTTTATTTTAAACGATCCGGTTAAACTTATGAACCATAACCTATGAAAAAAAGATGTTGTAAAACACCAACGTATACCAACCTCTCATTGTATCCACAATTCACATTTATTTAGAAATAAAGTGTTGTTAATAACATCTAATATCCTTGCAATGCCGAGTCATAAGACTTGGTTTAATGGAAGCATAACAAGTCACTTCTTAATCAAGATTATGTTCATTTCTTGGTGAGATCTAGTTGGTATTCACATTTTTCTTGACTAGGTTTCTAATTCTTTCGATTTTGGTTTGCTTTCAAGTTATATCTCATAAGTTTAAAAAATTTAAGTCAAACTTTTATTGTCATAAACAATAAATATCTATTGTCAATATCTTGTTTGCGTCCAATTTATTATAAGATTGAACAATCAATTTATTTTCAATCTTAAGACCAATTATTTGATCACTACAATAACTACAAATAATTCATCAAACATACCTCATTTGCTTTGAAAACTCAATTGTTCATAAACCATTGTCCACTCTTTCCACACCAATAAAGAAATCATCAAAATCTTGCTCCACAAATTGATTAATTTTCGGTATTTGTTTTTATTTCATTGGAAAATAAAAACTTGCTCAAGTAAGTGACATTGTTTTCTTTCACAAAAACTCCCTTTCCTTCGAAAACACAAAACATAAAGAAAAATCAACACTCCCATTATTTATTTTATTTTCCAACCAAAAATATGATTTTATAATAAAAAATCTCAACACGTATTTAATCAAATATTATTATGGTATTATTAAAACATTAACTCCACAATATGAAACTCTGAAATTTACTGTGGTGTAGTTAACACCGCTAAAACCAGAAATATGAAACAGTCAAATTAATTATAGTCAAGATTATTTTTTTTTTAAAGAAATACTTAATTGCAATTGAAAAAATATTGATTTGGAATAAATTTATGCTTTAAAATATATATTCCCAACAAAAGCAAGGAAAAAGACTAAATGGAGAAGTCGGGCAAAAGATTAAAATCAAAATAACAGTAATGCATCAAAAGATCAAACAACAAGATGGATGAACAAATCCATAACAAAGACACTAAAAAAAATGACCGATTGATCTTAACCTTGCAACTACTTCCCTTGTTCAACCAACTTCTACTTGCACTTGTTCATGTTCAAATCGATGATCTTTTTCTCCGGCTTCTTATTCTCTTTCTTCAGCTGCTTTTCTTGCTCAATTTCCGTCAACGTGTTGTTTTGGTATTCCAAAGCTAGTTCGTGTAATCCGATCTCAGCTTTCTTCTTCACCTCTGTTTTTTCTGTCCACTTATTTGTAACCTCCCATTCTTTGTTGCAATATTCTTGGATGATTCCGAAAAACTTTCCACCAACATCGGCTGAAGTTTTATTTTTTATTCCCTAAAGGGAGAGTATGATGGTGTCTTGGTGGTGTCCATGATTACCTTTTTTTTTTAATAATAAAACTTAGAATACAAATAAATGATTTCTTTTTTTTATATATTATAAAACTTATGATGCAGAGAAGTGAAGAAGGAGAAATATTGCATAAAACAAAAGAAAATAAGTAATTATATTTAAACAGAGCTATGTGGTGCCAAGGGCGTCTCTCCACATATTTGAATGGAGCAACTCTTATTGTTGATTTTGGTAAGCATCGTAGTTCATGGTCTGGCACAAAAACAAAAGTTAACGGGACCAACTTGTGGTACTTATCGTTTTGGACAATTCAACGCTAATCGGTAATAATTGTTCTCATAATTTTGTATGATGTAAGCAAAAGCTCAAATGACTCACTGGAAAAATATGGTCAAGCATTTGTAAATGCTATACATAATATTACATAATCAATTCTTGTTTAATTAGTTCATGTTTGTCTATATAAGTAGTTTGGAAGAAAAAAAGTTATGCAAGTGTAGGTGGTGAAATTTTGATAAGGGGCAAAAGTGTCATTTCAAGACCATAGACAAAATTCAACTCTCACGGAAGAGATTAAGCCCTTGGTCCTCAAGGCACTCATAGCCACAATTTATAGTGTACGTCCCCGCGAGACACTGATGGTCGTGATGCTGTGACTCCTAGCGCACATCCTCGACAAGATACTGCTGGTCACGTAGGTTCTATAGAGCATAAAACGTCCCCGACAAACTTATGAACCTGAACAGCCACAATTCCAACGTGTCTTCGCGAGACGCAGCTGATTGTGATGCTATGATTCCTAGTATACATCCTCGACGAGATACTGCTGGTCATGTATAGGGTGTTAGTCCTCAAGGGAGTTGGGGGAGTTGGGTGTAGTTGGGTTTTTTCCCGTTAGTCGTGGGGGAGTTCGAAGGAGTCTTTCAAAATCCCCGTTAGTCGTGGGAGAGTTCAGAAGAGTTTCCCAAACTCCCTAGAAACCCCCCGTTAGTCGTGGGAGAGTTTGAAAAAAACTCTTGAACTCCCTATTAGTGGTAAAACCCTAAAATGCTAGGGAGTTGGTTGTTTTGGGGAGTTCTGGAGAGTTAATAGTGTATTTTTGCCCGTACACAAATCTCTCAAAAGAGTAGAGATTTGGGAGGGAGTTGGTCGGAGAAAAACATAGGAGAAAGAAGAGGAAACGCTTCAGCTTTCAGGTATGCTTTTTTTCTCATCTTTTTTTCTTCTTTGATCTCCATGATTGTTTGTTTTGATTGTTTATAGTTTGTTATGTGTACTATTTTGATTGTTTTTCATATCAGTTTTTGGGGTTTATTCCGGAAAGGATTTATAAACAATCAAAACCCTCTCCTTCACTCTCTGTCAAACACCCTGAACCCTTTTCGTCACGGTTTAGGGTCACCAACATCAAGCTCGATCTGTTGTTTCCCTGAGAGATCTTGAATCTCTGCATGTTTAGTGAATGATTGATTTTTTGTCTGTAATTGTGTGCATGTCTAGTCTGGTTCAAAATTAGTTTGGTTTTCAGAATTAATCCCCATGAACTTGAGTATGCTATCTCCTCCAATGGTTCCCTTTGGGTCTGTATGTTTGAGTGTATATACTGTTGCATGTCTCCATCTGAATCCGAGCTTGAGAAAGTTCAACAGTAGCTCTTGCAGCTGATTCAAATGCAGCTTGAGATGCACTAGCAACATTTCTGTACTTTCTTGCTCTCAGTGACCTAGAGTACTGTTCGTTCCTATCCATCTCATCGCCAACCTTGGAATCTTCTAATTTAGCTAATGACAAATATGTTTCAGTCTGACTCTACTTTTGGTTGAGCTCCAAATTATCCTGCAACCAACATAGATTAAGACACAGTAAGTACTTGCCTCGACTTAGAATCAGGATTAGACTAAATGGAGGATTAGCTGATAAGTCGTTAAACAAGTGCACTGTGAAAACGCATTTGTTTTAAGTGCTACTTATAGCCAATATTCTGGCATCAAACCGTACTTACTGTGATATACCCAACACATTTAAATGATTGATTCTTCACTCCTCCATTCATACACATCTTCAATTCCACCTGCAAACCATTACCCACTATCTCAAGCCACTGCGTCTGCATTTGTTCACTGCATCTGTTACCTGAACCTAGGCATTCATCTGAACTCACTTGCCTGCATAGTCTCATGTCCTGCAGCTCAGTACCATCACCAGTCTCATTTGCTCCCAACCGCCTTACACAGAATATGTCTCCACTCGCCGGTAGTTATAATTGATTTTCACACTAATGTTAGCCTCCTGTGTCTTTGAATGCATCTTGTCATCCTAACAAATATGCATATGGCAGGTATCGAGCTCCTGAAGTTCTGCTCTAGACACAGAATATGTCTCCACTCGCCGGTAGTTATAATTGGTTTTCACACTAATGTTAGCCTCCTGTGTCTTTGAATGCATCTTGTCATCCTAACAAATATGCATATGGCAGGCATCGAGCTCTTCTGCTCTAGTCACCAACAACAATTCTGCAGTTGTGCATATGATAGTGTTGTACCATGTTATCTTATACATGCATGTTCTCGTTTGAGGTCTTGGAGTAATCTATTGGTGTGGATTTGAGTTCTTCCAGGGTGCGTGAACTTGAGTTTGAGATTGTGCACCATCAGATATATCGGGGTTTATTTATGCACAAATTAAAATGACAAACTCCAGCTCTTTCGGTCCTGATCTTTTTTTTTTGTTCCTTCAGGTATGTTGGTGTATTTCCTTTGAGTGGCTAACGATAATTTTTACACCTATTGAAAACATGAATTAGTACATCACATTTATGCCAGTCTATACCATTCAATAAGAAATATGTGAACTGGCTATGGTGAAAGTTCTACTTCATCAACCTGCTTGCTTGCAAGTGTAGGACCAACAGTTTTAAAATTTATGTTATCTGTATGTAAACAACTCAAAATGGCTTATCAACTTCTTATTTGAATTGAGTTTTTATTTTCGTATATTTTTTTATCCTGGATATTCAACATCAACTTAATTGTTTTTTTTTTAATCAGCTTAATTACTTCTATTCGCCGGTGTGCTACTAGCACCATCTCTAATTGGGGAGACAAGGAAGAAGAAACTAACTTCAGTGTGGAGTCTGGACTTTAGTGTCATTAATTACAAACAGAAATTCCAGGTAGGGATATCTCTCGTAACTCTGACTACTGGAAGTGGGAGTCCTCATCAGGAAAGAATCTTAAGAATTGTTGTTGCCACATTAACAAAGTGATAGATGAGAAATGATAAATTCCCTACCGTTTTGTTCTCCTATTTTATGGTTTTGAAATCTCATACAGTACGTAGGTTGTCTCTTTTGTATAACCAACAAGTTCTTTTGACATCTTGACGAGAGTTCTGTGGGTCTGTAGACTATTTTTTACAGATTCCATCAGCATTATTGACTGAATTTTTATTGATAGCTTATTTGCTATTGGTTCCATGTTCAGTTGGACTGCATTGCAACTTAAGATCGACTATGCAAGTAGCCTGCTGAAAGAAACAATGAAAAAAAGGGAGTTAGCGGATGATACGTGGGATAATGTTCGTGAACAAAGGGAGGTAGAATTGTATGGAGATCGTTAAAAAAAAAATTTATCTCGTTGCACAACAATAACATACCGTTGATATAGAGAGAATCATTTTTTTTCTTCTTTTGATTAAAGATCATTTTTACTTGCAAATGAGGATTTATTGTTTCTTTTACTTAAAGAGAATGAGTTAGGAATGAACTCTCTCAAACTTCCCCAAACTCCTCTAATAAACTCTCTCAAGCTCCCTACACTCCCTCAACTCACCCGAGGACTAAACCCCTGGTAGGCTCTGTAGATGCGTAAAAACGTCCCCGGCGGACTAATGACCCAGAGCGGAGACATACATGTCTCCAGTAAGAACGACTCATCCTATTTGAGATCAATGACTGATTCCTAGCACATCATCGCGAGATACACTGGTTGAAAAACCGGGGGTACAACAACCACACCCAATAATTCGTTTAGCAATCTATATAGACAAACTCCAATATAATTTCAAGAGAATCAACTAGACAGTCATACTCAATCTTAAGAAAAGTATATCCAAGAGTTGTATCTCAATTTCTCAATTCAATCCGCAATCAAACAAATATGAATTTGCGAGCCTGATTGAATATTGGGAAATAACTTGAACGGTACCAAAGACCAATTTTCAAGTGTCAATCAATTTATATCAACAACCAAAGGTTGGATTATCTAATTGATTTAACTTACGCACAACCTGTGATATTTCAATTATATAAACAAATAAAATGCGGAAAAGAAATAACACAGACACCAGAAATTTTGTTAATGAGGAAACCGCAAATGCAGAAAAACCCCGGGACCTAGTCCAGATTTGAACACCACACTGTATTAAGCCACTACAGACACTAGCCTACTCCAAGTTAACTTCGGACTGGAATGTAGTTGAGCCCTAACCAATCTCACACTGATCAAGGTACAGTTGCGCTCCTTACGCTTCTGAATCCCAGCAGGACTCTGCGCACTTGATTCCCTTAGCTGATCTTGATGGCTGTCGTAAGTGCAATCAAATTAATAATCTTATTTCCACACAATTAACTGGTAATATAATGGAAGTAAGGATCGTTCCCACGAAGAGCAGTGAGTTTTAGTTGTCAAAGTGTCACAAAGGAGGGGGGTGTTTGTTTTAGATTTTGAATAAAATAATTAAAAGTAATTGAAAATATTAAGTTGTAAGCAATAGAGAGAGATATGATCAAGGAATCCTTCTTCGTTAATAAACCGTCAATGAGTTATTATAGTTGCCTACTCGTCGTTAATCATAGATTTTCACCAACCGTAGAATAACAGCTAGATCACTGTTATCCCCTAAATTCCTTATATCACTGGATACAGAAGTTCTCGCCTACCCGATTTTATTCGTCTAAACCACCAAGTAGTAGATCACTCAAGGTGTAATTTAGTTCGAATGCTTTATCTTTTGTGAATTTATAGGTTGATCCTACTAGTTAGACTCTTAGATCAAGGTCCACTTTTTAGTGTTGATTATACACACAATCGCTCCACAGAATCCCTCTGCAAGGTATTATGTTCTCTACTTGTGTACAAGTTATTCGACGATTACTTATCTCCTAACTCAATACTAGCAATAGATTAAATCGACAAATCAATTTAGTTGGCCACCTAAACAATCTATCAATCAATCATAAATATTCATAATCGTATAAACAAACGATAATCATATGAAGAACTTCAAAGTAGATTAATATAATAACTCAAATCTTGTTTACAACTTAGAATTCATCCTCAATCAATAGGTGTTTAGATACTCATGGATGTAGAAACATCCATGTTATATATATAAGAAAAGTTAAGAGATATCGTTACGATTGAAGAAATGCTCTGAAACCCTAGCTTTTGCTCCGTGTGATGTTTCTTCTCTCCAAGCCTTACAATTTCGTGACCTCTTGATGGTATTTCATTCATGACCTAATACCTCTTTTTATAGGTTTACATTGCTTGGCCTTCAAGTATCTAGTTCGGTTCAAGAACCCGTCCCAAAAATACGAAATAAGGACCTTAACCGTGAATTTTGGCCTTCCATGGTATGCATACCCGTATGCATACTTGAAAATTCAGTTAAAATCCATGGGAATAGGTATGCATACCCATACGCATACTGAAAATTCGTATGCATACTTGCTTGTCTTCGATATTGGATAAAAAGCTTGTTTTTCCCACAACTTCTTCGTACGAACTCGGAATGACCTCATTCTTTTTGCATTCTTTTCATATTTTAATTCTATTCAAGATGGTGATTAGAAATCCTTAATTTGAATGAGTTAGTCTTGGTATTTGGCCCGTCTCTTGATTTTGAGAGTTTTGCTCCTTTTCGTCACACTTCTTCCACTTCTCTTGGACTTTGACACTTGGATACTTGGAATACTTATCTTCTTAGCTATTTTTTGCACTTTGTAGCTCCTTTTTGGATGATTCACCTAATAGAGGCAAATAAGAGAAAACAAGAGTATAATACGAAAATATGCAAGAATAATAGTTAAAACAAGTATGGAATGGACACTAAAATCATATGAATTATGCACTTATAAGGTCTCACCCACAACTAAGAGTTGCTACGACCCAAAGTCGAAGACTTGATAAACCAATTTGTCTCACACAGAAAAGTCTATTGAATAGATAAATCTGTCTCCCACAGATAAACCTATGAGTTTTGTTCTGTCTTTTGATAAATCAAGGTGAACATGAACCAATTGATATATCAGACTTATATTCCCGAAGAATGGCCTAGTAATGTCAATCACCTCACAATAAACTTAATCGTATGGTAGCGAAACAAGATATTGTGGAATCACAAACGATGAGACGAAGATGTTTGTGACTACTTTTTATCTTGCCTATCGGAGAATAAATCTCTAGCAAATCTTAGAGAAGATAATACTCAATCATGATAGAATAAAGCAAGATCAGAACACGCAACTACAGATAAAATAGTTGGGTCTTGCTTCACAATCCCAATGAAGTCTTCAAGTCGTTAACCTACAGGGTTTTGGAAAAAACCTAAGGTTAAAGGAGAATCGACTCTAGTCGCAACTAGTATCATACATGAGGTGTGGGGATTAGGTTTCCAAGTTGCTAGAGTTCACCTTTATATAGTTTTCAAATCAGGGTTTGCAATCTAAGTTACCTTGGTAACAAAGCATTCAATATTCACCATTATGTGAAAACCTGATTAGATTCAAGCTAATATCTTTCTACCGTTAGATCGAACTTAGCTTGTTATACACAAATGAAATGTGATTTCATTTAGATAAGGGTAACCGTACCTAAACACGTGCACACGGTTGGTTCAACAATAGTTAACCGAAGTTAGCCATATGAATACTTTCTTATTAACCTTGTCCATCTTAATCACAACTAGTTCAAATGACTCAAATGAAACTAGTTATAGAGTTGTTCAATTGTTTATATTCTCGTAGAAGTATACAAGACACAATTTAAGCAAAATCGATTTTGATTCACATGAATCAATTCATGAACATTATAGCCACGGTTTGCAAAAGATTGCATTCCTTAATATATAAATGTATTAGTTCATGAATAAACCGATTTTAGAACTTAACCTACTCAGGTACGCATACCTAAGTAGCCGGACTGAGTTTGGGTTCGCCATTACGCATACCACAAACCTTAGTTGAAATTCCGGAACTTGAAACTTACGACAGTACTCGTACGGGTATGCATACTTAAATTCCCGGACTTTCACAAAACCAATCAGTACGCATACGGGTATGCATACCATGGTTCCCGGACTTTCACCAAACCAAGCAGTACGCATACGGGTATGCATACCATGGTTTTCGGATAAGGATAACATATATGCAAGTACGCACACTATGTTATATCCAATCATGGTTAATCATTCTAAACTCAGTTTTCAATCATTGAAACATTCTCGGAAGACGGGAATAGCTGTCTCACACAAACTATTAGCTTCAAAGCAATTTTCAAGTGATCGAATGATCAATACGAAACATTCCGAGTCTATATCAAATGACTGTCTCACACAAATCATGTAAGATGTTACAAGGGGATTTCCACATGATCATCTTTTGACTTGCGTCAAGAACATAAGATGAACTTGGTTAAAGCAAAAGCTTACCAATACATATTTCGAGAAATATGTAAGCGAGTTAAACTCAGCTCGAAATATCAAAAGTGTATAAACCGAAAACTATATCGTTATACGACTTTTGTCTCAAGAAGGAGATAGAGTAGAAATAGACTTTCTGAGTGATAGATGAGTTCAAGTCTTCACATACCTTTTGTTGATGAAGTTCCACAAGCTCGCCTTAGTAGTTCTTCATCTTCAATCGATGAACATCGTGAAGTCTAAAGCTCAACTACACAATCTATCCAAATCCGAGACTTAATCGTAGATAGACTAGAAATCAAGACTTATAGTTTTGGCTACTAAACTTGACAAACAAGCTTGAGATAGCAACGCTTGCGAGTTCAACGGAACAATGCTCTAACACTGGTCACATCTACTCTCGGCTCCGAATCGACTTACTGAGGTTTCCGAATAATTCCTAGGGCATCCCCATGAGATACGCTGGTTATTCTGCCTCTAGGCCCTTTTGACAGATTCCTATAACATCCTTCCGAGATACACTGGTGATGTCGGCCCCATAAATACAAACACAGTTGATTCCTAGCACATCTATGCAAGATACGCTGGTCAAAGATAAGTGAGCCAAAGTCTCGCAGTGAAATTAATCGGGCGTACAAATCCCTTTCTCTCTCTTCAGGACGAGTCCCAGTTGAACACAGAGAGACAAATTCCGTTAAGAAAATCTTCATAGAGATTTGGATCCGTCTGCAAAATCTCGGAGAAATTCACATCTCTCCTCCAAATCCCGGAGAGATTCAAATCTCTCGGGAAATCTCAGACAGGGACGAATATTCCCCATGATAGGCATGAGCCTCATGTAGGAATCGAGTCTCCTTTTCAGACTCTCCACATGAATTCTGAGGCATCCTATGCCTTTTCACGTGACTCATCCTAGTCATTCTTATAAATCAGAGAATATCTCTCTATCTTGGCCAACTCAGCTAAAGAGAATATTTCTCTCTCTTAACACATACCCACAAAGGCTGACTCAGCTTCACACAAATGGGGGGATAACAATTACGGTTTTGGTCTGGCGGTCTACATCATGTGTGAGAAATACCCAGCTTATTTCTCACCGTAGAAGAGAGTAAAGGCGGTGGAATAATGAGATAAACTCAACCTAGTTTATCTCTGTCTATTCCTGAAGAGACGAGAGAATTGCTACGCACGGTTATGGAAAGCAATCCTTATCTTCACCGACCTGAGATTAGAGAATTCAGCTATAAATAGGTCCTCTATTTCTCCAAGCATATACGACAACTTTCTCATAACCTCTCAAAGCAATTCTTCTTCAAACCCTAGAATTCTTTGATCTCTCTCTTCGTCTGCTTCCCTCCCTAAGACCAGCCCTAAACCTCTTCCATGTGACAAAAGCAGCCTTTGAACGGCCACTATGCATGGTTTAGGCAGAGACTGTTCGTGCTCAACCTCCCGTAACTCACTTTCAGAAACCCTAGAATCCTACTTCTAACCTCTCTTAGATTTTAGGTAACTACAGCAAGTAAAAGCTCAAATGACTCACTAGAAAAACATGTACAAGCATTTATAAATATTATACATAATATTATACAATTAATTCTTGTTTAATTAGATGATGTTCATGTTTGCATATACAAGTAGTTTAGTTTGAAAAAGTGATTCTTTTTCTTTTCTTTTTTTATGTTTCAGTACAAACCTTTTCTTAAAAGCACGTACATGTGACTGTTGTTACTTTTTTTTTATCCAACCAAAAAATATGGTATAAGAAACAATAACTAAGAAAGATAGAATTACGTGTACTGTATGAAAGACAAAAAAAAAAAAAAAAAAACTTAAAGCCCCGGAACATCAATACATGGTCGGAGATGATTCGGCTATTTCTGATGAAGTTTTACTCCGCCAATAAAGAAGTTACAGTTATTGATCTAGGAAGATATAACCAACAAACAGGTAGAAATCGAGAAGTACATCATGTAGTTCCGACATTTGGCCCTAGAATGCCATGAAGACATTGAAGAGGATTTAGTGAAGATCTCCGTATGAGAAATGTAGCCTTCCAATAGAACCTGTCATATATAATATTGCATACCTTTATTGAACTCAAATAAGCCGCGGAAAGGATATCCGATTGTGCCAATCTTCTCAATTTGACAAGAGTTGGACAAGCCTAACGACACTTAGTAAACATGGTAATATGAGGATCATAGGATCCAAGGCAGAGAAAATATTTTATAAAAGAAGAGTTTTGTAAGATTTTTCATTCCTATCTACGGCCAAGTCCGTACTTAAAACCAAACCGAGTTACGACTATGAAAATGATGATATTTTATTTGTATTTGG
This sequence comes from Papaver atlanticum, assembly GCA_023531105.1. Taxonomy (NCBI): domain Eukaryota; kingdom Viridiplantae; phylum Streptophyta; class Magnoliopsida; order Ranunculales; family Papaveraceae; genus Papaver; species Papaver atlanticum. Next base: position 3,753,740 of record JAJJMB010006998.1, on the reverse strand, counting down.
GTGAAATCAGAGAAAATCTAATAATAACCCATTTACGTCCAGGTTATACAGAAAATAGCTTACAACCAAGTTATATATAAAATAGCTTACCCATAGATAAATATCGGCCAAATTTAGTAGCAAAAAACCCAGCCATACAAATTATTGTGGGCTTGTAATTGAATCTACGGCTCGAGATAACTTTCAACGACATGCAAATATGTGACAAATTTTCAAAAAGATAGGTTACGGCTGGGTTCCGCAAGTCTTGCTTTTGTTTTTGTGTTTCATTTTTTTTTAACTGATCTTCTTCTCTCACAATTTACTATTAACAATTCATGTTAAATTTAGTCGTAGCGGGTTTGTAATTCATCATCCAGAACAATAAGAATAAGTATGGGCATATTCATTTCAAGATTGAGTATAGACTTGTACCCAATCTCAAAATGGATTTTATAACTGTACTCGACGTCAAAATGCATATAAATTTAAACTTATTTTGAGATTGAGTATAAACTCATACTCAATTTTAAAATGACCATAGTTATAGAGTATAAACATACCCATTTTACTCAAATTTCAACAAAAATTCTTTTTACGACTAGGAATAATTCATTACGGTTAGGAATTTTGCGGCATAATAAAAACCTAAGAATTATATGTTTACGACCAGGTCTATAAGGAAGATTCCTAGCTGTAAGAATTTTTCAAACCAATTATGATTTGAAGTTCTTGCTTTTCTGGCTGTAAAACGTGAAAAATTAGATCTACGGCTAGAAAATTGGTCTTTAACCTAGCGTATGTGGTTTTGAAATCGATTTTTCGAACTTATTTGAGAGAATCTGACCTATTTCAAGCACCAAAAACAACAACAAACAATGATTTTTTTATTTTAATCGGCGATGGATAGTTTTTTGAATCGTTTAAAGACGATGAAATGTTTTTGTTTGAAAAAAAAGACGAGGATATCCAACTTACGGATAAGGATGAAGAAGGAAAAAATGACAGGATAAGAGTTAGATAATTATGTTTTCTTTTCTTTTCTTTTTCTGATTTAGGTTTAATTGATGAAAAAGTAACTTAGACTTTTTATATGTTCTAGGATACCCCCTAACCAGCAACCTAGTTATTCGGAACTAGAAGAAGCCCCTATATTAGGCTTATTTTCTTAAATTGGCTAGTTTGAGGCCTACCAGTAAAAGGTAAAATCAAGTCATTCTGAAGCTAAATAAAAGCCCCTTCTCCAACTATTTTCGCAAATGGTTAATTTACCCCCCGATTTATTAGGGTTAATTGGGTTGTCAGTAGTAAAAAGTCGTGTTAGATGTGAAATTAAATAGTGTTCATTAATCATTAATGTTAGAGCACTGCTCGGTCGAACTCACAAGCGTTGTTATCTCAAGCTTGTTTGTCAATGTTAGTGATCAAAACTATAAGTCTTGATTTCTAGTCTACTTAAAGTAATGTCTCGGACTAGGATAGATTGTGCAGTTGAGCTTTAGACTTCACGTCGTTCATCATTGAAGACGAAGAACTACTAAGGAGAGCTTGTGGAACTTCATCAACAAAAGGTATGTGGAGACTGAAACTCATCTATCAATTGGAAAGTCTATTTCTACTCTATCTCCTATATTGAGACAAAAGTCGTATTACGATAGTTTTCGACTATGCACATTTGAGATTTCGAGCTGAGTTTATTAACTCGCTTACATATTTCTCGAAATATGTGTTGGTAAGCTTTCGCTTCAACCAAGTTTAGCTTATATTCTTGACGAAAGTCAAAATATGATCATGTGAAAATTGCCGAGTAACATCTTAAATGGTTTGTGTGATACAATCATTTGGTGTAGACTTGGAATGTTTCGTTATGATTATTTCAATAACTCGAAAATTTCTTTGATGCTAATATTGTGTGAAAACGGCTATTGACATCCTCTAAGAAAGTTTCAATGATTGAAATAGAGTTTAAAACAATTGGATTTGCACATAGTATGCGTACTTGCATATATGTAATCCATGTCTGGGAACCATAGGTATGCGTACCTGTTGGTTTGTGAAAGTCCAGGTACCTAAGTACACATACCGGTACGCGTACTTGCTGTTAGAGCATAGCTCGGATGAACTCACAAAGCGTTGGTATGTCAAGTTTGGTTGTCATATTTTAGTGAATCAAAACTCATTTAAAAACTCGCTTGATTATATACTAGAGTCAACTTCGTATAGGTTAGCTTGAAAGTATTAGGATATGAGACTTACAAGTATTACATGAAGACTTTAAGAATGTGAAGAAGTATGGAGCTACAACGACAACATCATCCTTCCTCTTGAGGTTAGTAATATTTGACTTGAACTGTTTCATTCTCTAACGTATCTTTCAAGTCGTGCATATTAAAAACATAACTGCGAAGCTGTGTGTGATACTCTAGTTAGACATAGTATTAAGGAATACAATACGAGGTTTATTGCTTAACCATTAAACTTTGTATATAAGACATCGACATAATCGTATGAATGTTATTGTGATTATGTATGGGTATGAGTGAAGATTTCATCCTAGGAAACAATATTTTACATTCGTTTAAAGGAAGTAAGTTCATAAACTCGTTTTGTGAATCGAAAGGGAAATTGCTAGGCTTATTGGTATTGTTATTCATTGCAAATCTATTTTGAATTACCAATATGTGTGTTTAGTATAACCGCTAATAAACTTGTTTATGTATCTTGGTAAAACTATTCACAAGGCCTGACTTATGTATTGGTATGACTTTTATTAGTGAAACCGATCTAAAGAAATCACTCAAGATGGTATGATTGATGCCTTGTAAATAGCAACTTTTATCTAGCAATTGGGGAACCGATCCTAGTAAGAGGTGCAACAAATTTACAAGAGGGGAATCGATCCTTGTAAGAGGTGCAACACGTTTTTAGTGGACGGGGGAACCGATCATATGAACATGTGCAACAATTTTGTAGTTTTGGGGGAACCGATCCTATGAACATGTGCAACCGAATACAGGTAGTTACCATAAGTTGTAGGGAACCGATCCTAGTACCTAGTCAACCGAATTTTGGTAACTAGTGTGACTATGCACAGTACTCACATGGAGTTATAACCGAACTTGTTTTGGTGGAACCGTGAAACCCATGATTGGTGATTTGATAGGATAATTAATCACATAGTTCTTGGAATTCAGAAGAACCAATTCTAAACTTGTTTGGAAATGTGGCAAATCGTTTCCAAGATTGTAAGTATGAAAAAGGACTTGCAAAGTAAAGATGTCGACATACTTTGAACATGTGCAGTAACTCTTATCATTAATTGTTCAAAGATATTCCTTAATATCTAAAGGAGAATCCCAGGATCGAAATAAATTGAGAATCTTTTAATTAAGGTTTCTTAGTTTTTATATGCTATTTAATCTCCAGCAATTAAATGCATATCTTTAGAAAATAATAATTAATAATGTGCATTTACTGATTATAGATTTTTCTATTGGGATTTCGGTCAATATTTTGACAGTGCATTTCCGGGAGTTATGAAAACCGATTTTGTATTTATTGCATATCTTTGAGAATATTCGGTTTTGGAAATTCCTAGGTGTCCAAACTTCCTTGTCTATAAATACTTAAGTTTACATTCCTAGAAAACTAATCCTCAGAGCCAGCAAAACTACCTCAGTTGTGTTGTTACTGGTGGAGACGCCTATTCGGAGAGGAAAGTAACCTAATTAGGCGAAATCTCTTACGGCCGCTCAGTTTAAAGACTTCTTTGGGATTGAGAATCTCTATTAGTACCGTTGGTGGGAAACTAGATAATTGCAGTTTATTTTAGTTTTTGATTGATTTGATTGACTAACGGTGGTTGAACTTTGATTGCACCTAGTTTGTTTATGCTTGGGAATCTTCTCTTCTGATATAAGATTCACTCAAACTATATCGAAGTTTCGACGGGGATCTTTAGACTGTTTTTAGATCTAAAGACGTATTGTGATAATCCAACGTTAACAGACTCCGTTCTATGTGTGATTGATCATAAGAGATTCAAGTTGATTGTGTGCAGGTGCTGATTGAAGATTAAAGAAGATTTGAAGACAATAAGACTTTTTGGGTTCATAATCTTTGGTGTGCACAATACTTGTTTCGGCTGGAAAGGGATCCAACTATAATCGGTTTATCCTTGTGATAGATTAGATTGATTAGTTGAGTAGATCGGCATCAATACACTTCTTTGTGATTAATATTATTGAGTGCATAATCTAACAATTACTTCGGTAGTTGTTAAGAGATTGATCTAAGGACCCGACAAAGGAGTTTATTGGTTAAACGGAAGAGCCTTTGTCAAACTCATATCACTTTGTTTGAAAAGAGTTGTTACCGAACAGATTTTTTGTTCCTTTACTATTTGGAATACGAATCAAAGGAATTATTCCAAGTGCGTAACTTACTGCAAGTTGGAGGCGCAGGGATACTGAGGAAACTAGGTGAACTATAGGTTTAGTTGCTTGGTCTCAACTATACAAAGTTGGTTTGATTTTGTATAGTGGCTTAATTCTGAGAGTATTCAATTCTGGACTAGGTCCCGGGGTTTTTCTACATTTGCGGTTTCCTCGTTAACAAAATCTTGCTGTGTCTTTTACTTTTCAATTTCCGCAATTATAATTGTTTTATTATAATTAGAAGTAAAATACACAAACGTTAATTCCTATTTTACTTGATAGACAATCTCTAGAGTTTTGTTAAGTCCGAACCTATTATCAAGTAAACATAATTCGTTGTTGTATTGTCTCGATCTCGTATCCATAGATGATCACACGAAGTGTGAACCGATTAGTTGTACTGTCTCGACTTAGTCCATAGACAATCACTTTCGGAAAAGGACTTATAGGTGGAAAAGTTTTAGATTGAGGTATATTTGGGTACCCTCGTCTTTTCAATTGGTATCATAGCAGGCAAACACGAAAAAATCTAACAATCTGTGTTTGGTGCGATCCAACCTATAAGAAATGAATTCGAGTGAATCGATTTCGATTAACGTACCATCAAGACTTAATGGGAAAGATTACCCAATATGGAAAGTTATGATGAGAACTTTCTGATAGACGCATTTATGTGTATATTTTCATCTCTATTGTGTATATTTTTAGTACCCATTTTTGTACTAATGTTGGTATTTTATCCCTTTGTAGGTATTTTTGGGGAATAAACATTTTTGGGAAAATCGGCTCGAAAAGTTGTCTAAATGCGCCGCAAGGGACAAGTGTTATACGGACTCCAGCAGCGGATAAGGGGCACCCATGGCTATGTGTAGCCCAAATTCATCTTTAGCACCCATCTTCATCATTTGAAAATAAATTTTTGGCGGGAAATATTTTTCTTTACTGGCAGATTGGTTGATCGAATTTTGGATGATTTTTAAGGCGATTCAATGGCTGATTTTCGTTGTATTAACCCTGTTAAGGATAAACAAGTATGGTATGGGCTGTAGAATCGATTAAACAGGGATAGAAATCCGTGTTTGAGCAAAACAGGGAGAATTCACAATTTGAGTTATTTTCGGTTTACAAAAGAATTTGTGAAGAGTTTACGGCAAGATAGGAGTGTATAGAGTCCTTATTCAGTCCTGGGAGAGTTTAAGAGAGTTTGGAAACCAAGTTGACGCGTAAAAAGAAGATCAAATGGTTGTAACGTGCGGTGAAGAAAAAAACGAAAAGATTTGGATTAACTCGAGTAATTTTGGGGTTTGGTGGATATATATAGGTTGATTCGAGTCATATTGAGAAGCAACAAAGTTTAGGGGAAAGTTTAGAGCCTTAGAGAAGCGTAAAACAATCAACTGGAGTCGATACAGAAACTTTTCTGCTGCTGCAAAGAAGAAGAACACGAAGAACATTAGACCTTCAGAGTTAGTCGCAGAGGCAGACTTATTTTCAGTGATAACGGGTTACGGTCGCATCTTCCTGCAGTCACCGAAGCCTTTCAGCAACAACTCGGACTTCTGTTTTAGACCTTCAGTAACGACAGAATCCGCTGCTTAGCACTTTTCACTCTTTTAATCAACTTTTGAACACCAAATATGTATTTTGAGCAAGTGATTAATATGAGGAGCTAAACCCCTTAGCCGAGGCGACGGAGGAAGCCATTGTTCCATGAAAAGTGGTATAATTCTATTTTAATTATTTATTGCAATTATTTTGCATGATTATTTGCATAGAACTTAAAAGAAAAATTGGTTTTTATTGAGTCGTTGTGAAGTGTTTTGATGGGACATGCTTAGTTTTAATACTTTTGATGTTTCATGCTTCGTGCTTACAATTATTACTTCAAAAATCTATTAGAGGCAAATATTAGAATCACTTTAAAGAAGAATATTGCATGAATATTGATTAGAGTTTATCAATTAATTGGTCAATGGTGGAATCCAAAGTCTCGGTATTTTCTTATTATTGTCAAAACAATTCTATTTAATTTTCGAAAATCCTTCACAAGTTCGAGCAACGAACCTTTTTACCACTACAACTATAAAACGACATCACTTTCCTTCAATCCCGAGATTTTAATACTTAGCTATTAATCGAAGACGGATATGATCAACCGAGAATAAATTTTCCGGAAATAGAACTTAAACGCTTAGCATCATATACCTTTGAAGAAAGAGCTCTTGAAAAACAGAACTCTGATGGTTTGAAAGTCATTCTGCATGCAGTAGATCATGATTTGCTTCATCATATTCTGTCATGTAAAAATTCAAGGAAGCTTGGGACACCCTTGAGACCGTATTCGAAGGGAATGAGTCTGGAAAAAAAAAAGCATGTCTTCTTTCTCTAGCTACCGAATGGGAATTCCTTAAAATGGATGATAACGACACCTTCGAGGAGTTTAACTCTAAACTTTCTGAGATTATCAATGCTTCTTTCAGTCTAGGAAAGGCTATACCTGAAAGGGAAATAGTGTGCAAAATTCTCAGATCGTTACCATCCAGATACGAGTCCAAGAAACACGACATAATAGAAGAAAATGATCTTTCAATACTTTCTCGAAGCACTCTTGTGGGAAAGTTATAGATCTTTGATAGAGAGAATTTTCTGAAAAATCAAAACGTTGGATCTTATGTCTCAGCTAATACAAATCTATCTTCTAGAGAAGCATGTATAAGTAAGTCTGAGCATTATTGTCAAAAATATAATGAGACAATCCAATGTTTTAAATGCAGAAGATTCGGACATATGGTTAAATGTTGTTCCAACAGAAAAGCTCAGAAGTGCAAAAAGGCATACATCTCTACTCTAGATGATATCCTTGAGGAGAAACCCTATGAAGGAATATCGAGTTGTAATGCTCTTCTTGCCAAATCTAATAGTATGATTTCTTGTGGGTCTGATCAACTCTTGTAAAACTGTCTGGAAAAACTTGAGTGGGGAATCGAGGAAAACAAAAGATTAAGTCTAGAACTTGAGAATCTTATGAATTCCCTATCAGATAAAACTCAAAAGGTGGAATCTAAGCAAGAAAAATTGGTTAACAAACCAAAGAGATCAGAAGCCAGTACTTCTGATAATATAATCATGTCTAGAGATCTTCAACAAAATAAATTCATCACGGTCCTTCGTAAAAGGATAAAGAATTTGATTGGAGTTAAGTCCATTAGATCTCAAAAGGATGTTACAGACTCTTGTGACAACAAGAGAAAGAAAGAACACAAGGAAACCCAATCTATTGTGTTTATAAATCATCCTAAGGATGTTTTTGTTGGGAATTGTGAGATTAATCCTCACCTCAACACACACTGATTGTGTTGATTATTACATCCTCACTGTTTGCCCAAAATTTCTATTTGTGAGGAAACATAAATCTGGGCTATTGTTTCTCTTGGTAACAATTTTTGATATCTTTTACTAATATGGTAAATATATTCGAACTTAATAAACCGGATTATTTCACTTTTTGTGTTTCTTCTTTTATTTTATTCTCTTCTTGTCTGGAAGAATTCATTTTGCTTCAATGAAGAAACTTGAAAAAGAAAAGTCATCTCTTGATGATTTAGCTCTATATGCTTCAGCTATTACTAAAACCTATGTTGTTTCCAAAGATAATAACCATGAAGATTTTCTTCGGAAACTAATTGTTGTTGTCCAAAACTGCATTAGATACCATGAACTAATGGTAAGAGATTCAAAAGAAGCACTAGCTGATCTTCACTCTCAACTGCATGAGATGAACAAATCGTCTAGAAAGGGAAGTGCTCAGAGGAGTTTGAATCCAGATTTTGAAAACATTCTTCAAGATGCTCAATCAGAAAAATAGACTTCAGTTTTTGATTTCTTTCAATAATCGTAAAGTCTATTATGAATAAAACTATCTTATTATGAATAAAATTATTATTTTATAAAAAAAATTGTGATAGTTTTTGGTTACATAGCCTGTGCTTGAATGCTTTATTTTATTGCTATGTATGTTTATGGGATGTTTGATTTCGGTTTTGTAACCTTGATATTCGATCTCATATTGTGTGAACCCTTATGGTTTGGGTGACTTTTTGATTTAGCGGGATTAAGTTCTCGCCCTTGTTGGTAGGCTTTATCAAAGGATCATGAGGGGTTCCTGTAGAAACAATATGTGAAAAAGTCACAATATGTTGAATCTTTTGGTTTATCATAAAAGCATGTGTGTTTCGAGGTTTCAACTTTTGCATCGCATTAGTTAAAACCGGTTTTCAACCTTTCTCTCGTAAAGGTTGCTCTTTGTTGTTGTTCTTTTGTTTTGGCGGGAGGATGAAAACTTCAATGGGGGAGAGTTCTAAGTGAACTTGCGCTTAATGACATATCTTAAGGGGAGAATAGGATGCGTAATTTGAGGTAACAATCTTGTTAGTTAATTGTTTTCCTGTTTAAGAAAAGCCTGATTTTATTGCATAATATTTTTATTGCTTTTGCTTAACAAAATTTCGGTACAATTGATGTTTATTCCATTATTTGTGTATGGATATTTGATTGTGATTCAATTGTTTCCGGTTAAGAAAAACTATTGTTATCTTTCGTTATTGTTTGGTATCAATTGTTTAGGCTTACAAAATTTCGGTGCAATTGCGGTGCTATAATGTCTATGTTTGTTTCAATTGCTTCCGGTTAAGATAAATGATTATGCAAGTTGATTTATTTGGTTTGTATGGATTGTTTATGGCTTAACAAAAGTGTTTCGGGATCATTTGTTTAGTCCAAGTGATTTCTAGATAAGAGAAACTAAGTTTTTAGAATCTTAGTTAGACATATCAAATGTGGAGGTTTCGGTTATTCAAGTCTAACCGAATGCCTTAACAAGAATTACTAGTTAACTAACCTAGTATTTGTCTTGTTTAAAAGTGAAAGGTCTAAGTTATTATTGAGAATAATTAGAGTCTGATGAGAAAAATAAAGTTAATTCTGATCTTTATTTTGGTCTTATCGAACAAGCGATTGTACTTGTGCAATCGGTTTAGCAAAAGAACTAAGGTGATTAGTCGATTTTTGAGTTGCTAAACTATTAGGGAAAATTTCCTCGGGAAATTGTTTCCTAGATAACATGTTAAAACAAAATTACTTGTAGTTTCGGTTTTGATATTGGTTATCTAAAATGGTGTGTAAAACCCTCGTGCTCAACTCTTATAGGTTTGCAAATTCTCTTTGTGATATTTGTAAGATCCTTTCGGTTTGTCCATTATTTTTTCGTTTCTTTTTCATTTTGTGACAAAAAGGGGGAGAAATATATGGAGTAAATAAGTGATATTGACTTGTTGTGAGTTGGTATCACTAAGGGAAAGGACATTTGTGCTAAAACGTTTATTCTAACGAAAAGAGTGAAAGCATAGACTAAGGGGGAGTCACATATCATATGATACGTAGTTATGAGGAACTACATGAAAATAACAAAGACGTGTGGATTGAAAATCTACCTATCTTACCTTTAGGGGGAGTATAAGCTTTGTTATTATAATGTCAGCAGCGGCATTTAAGGATTGAATTTAATGCAAGTTTTGTGTTGTTGAACTTGGAATCAAGCATATATGTATAATGAATTTTTGTAATTTGTTTATCCATAAGATGTAAGAGTTTTGTCACTAAAATTGACAAAGGGGGAGATTGTTATAGCATAGCTCGTTTGAACCCACCAAGCGTTGGTATGTCAAGTTTGGTTGTAATATTTTAGTGAATCAAAACTCATTTAAAGATTCATTTGATTATATACTAGAGTCAACTTCGTATAGGTTAGCTTGAAAGTTTTAGGATATGAGACTTACAAGTATTACATGAAGACTTGAAGAATGTGAAGAAGTATGGAGCTACAACGACAACATCATCCTTCCTCTTGAGGTTAGTAATATTTGACTTGAACTGTTTCATTCCCTAACGTATCTTTCAAGTCGTGCATATTGAAAACATAACTGCGAAGATGTGTATGATACTCTAGTTAGACTTAGTATTAAGGAATACAATACGAGGTTTATTGCTTAACCATTAAACTTTGTATATAAGACATCGACATAATCGTATGAATGCTATTGTGATTATGTATGGGTATGAGTGAAGATTTCATACTAGGAAACAATTTTTTACATTCGTTTAAAGGAAGTAAGTTCATAAACTCGTTTTGTGAATCGAAAGGGAAATCGCTAGGCTTATTGGTATTGTTATTCATTGCAAATCTATTTTGAATTACCAATATGTGTGTTTAGTATAACCGCTAATAAACTTGTTTATGTATCTTGGTAAAACTATTCACAAGGCCTGACTTATGTATTGGTATGAATTTTATTAGTGAAACCGATCTTAAGTAATCACTCAAGATGGTATGATCGATGCCTTATAAATAACAACTTTTATCTAGCAATTGGGGAACCGATCCTAGTAAGAGGTGCAACAAATTTACAAGAGGGGAATCGATCCTTGTAAGAGGTGCAAAACATGTTTAGTAGATGGGGGAACCGATCCTATGAACATGTGCAACAAGTTTGTAGTTTTTGGGGAACCGATCCTATGAACATGTGCAACAGAGTACAGGTAGTTACCATAAGTTGTGGGGAACCGATCCTAGTAACTAGTCAACCGAATTTTGGTAACTAGTGTGACTATGCACAGTACTCACATGGAGGTAGAACCGAACTTGTTTTGGTAGAACCTGAAACCCATGATTGGTGATTTGATAGGGTAATCAATCACATAGTTCTTGGAATTCAGACGAACCAATTCTAAACTTGTTTGGAAGTGTGGCAAATCGTTTCCAAGATTGTAAGTATGAAAAAGGACTTTCAAAGTAAAGATGTCGACATACTTTGAACATGTGCAGTAACTCTTATCATTAATTGTTCAAAGATATTCCTTAATATCTAAAGGAAAATCCCAGGATCGAAATAAATTGAGAATCTTTTAATTAAGGTTTCTTAGTTTTTATATGCTATTTAATCTCCAGCAATTAAATGCATATCTTTAGAAAATAATAATTAGTAATGTGCATTTACTGATTATAGATTTTTCTATTGGGATTTCGGTCAATATTTGGACAGTGCATTTCCGGGAGTTATGAAAACCGATTTTGTATTTATTGCATATCTTTAAGAATATTCGGTTTTGGAAATTCCTTGGTGTCCAAACTTCCTTGTCTATAAATACTTAAGTTTGCATTCCTAGCAAACTAATCCTCGTAGCCAGTAAAGCTACCTCAGTTGTGTTGTTACTGGTGGAGCCGCCTTTTCAGAGAGGAAAGTAACCTAATTAGGCGAAATCTCTTACGGCCTCTCAGTTTAAAGACTTCTTTGGGATTTGAGAATCTCTATTAGTACCGTTGGTGGGAAACTAGATAATTAAAGTTTAATTTAGTTTTCGATTGATTTGATTGACTAACAGTGGTTGAACTTTGATTGCACCTAGTTTGTTTATGCTTGAGAATCTTCTCTTCTGATATAAGATTCACTCAAACTAGATCGAAGTTTCGACGGGGATATTTAGACTGTTTATAGATCTAAAGACGTATTGTGATAATCCAATGTTAACAGACTCCGTTCTGTGTGTGATTGATCAAAAGAGATTCAATTTGATTGTGTGCAGGTGCTGATTGAAGATTAAAGAAGATTTGAAGACAAGAAGACTTTTTGGGTTTATAATCTTTGGTGTGCACAATACTTGTTTCGGCTGGAAAGGGATCCAACTATAATCGGTTTATCCTTGTGATAGATTAGATTGATTAGTTGAGTAGATCGGCATCAATACACTTTTTTGTGATTAATAGTATTGAGTGCATAATCTAACAATTACTTCGGTAGTTGTTAAGAGATTGATCTAAGGACCCGACAAAGGAGTTTATTGGTTAAACGGAAGAGCCTTTGTCAAACTCATATCACTTTGTTTGAAAAGAGTTGTTTCCAAACAGATTTGTTGTTCCTTTACTGTTTGGAATACGAACCAAAGGAATTGTTCCAAGTGCGTGACTTACTGCAAGTTGGAGGCGCAGGGATACTGAGGAAACTAGGTGAACTATAGGTTTAGTTGTTTGGTCTAAACTATACGAAGTTGGTTTTATTTTGTATAGCGGCTTAATTCTTAGAGTATTCAATTCTGGACTAGGTCCCGGGGTTTTTTGCATTTGCGGTTTCCTCGTTAACAAAATCTTGTTGTGTCTTTTACTTTTCAATTTCCGCAATTATAATTGTTTTATTATAATTAGAAGTAAAATACACAAACGTTAATTCCTATTTTACTTGATAGAAAATCCCTAGAGTTTGGTTAAGTTCGAACCTATTATCAAGTAAACATACTTCGTTGTTGTATTGTCTCGATCTCGTATCTATAGACAATCACACGAAGTGTGAACCAATTAGTTGTATTGTCTCGACTTAGTCCATAAACAATCACTTTCGGAAAAGGACTTATAGGTGGAAAAGTTTTAGATTGAGGTATATTTGGGTACCCTCGTCTTTTCACTTGCGTAAGGTATAGGTCCGGGAATTTTTGCTAAAGTTTGGAAATGTTAAGGTATACGTACCTGTTCGCATATTGGCGAACCCAAACCCAGTCCAGTCACTAAGGTATGCATACCCATTTGCATACCTAAGTGAATCATGTTCTAAAATCGGTTGGCTCATGAACTAATACATTTATATAATAAGTAATGCAATCTATGCAAACTTTGGCTATAATGTTCATGAATTGATTCGAGTGAATCAAAACGATTTTGCTTCAATTATGTTCTTATATACTTCTATGATAATATAGCAATTGAATAACTCTAATAACTAGTTTCATTTGAGTCATTTGAACTGGTTGTGGTTAAGATGAATAAGGTTGATATGAAGGTGTTCAAATAGCTAACTTTGGTTAACTACTGTTGAGCCAACATAGTGTACACGTTTAGGTATGGTTACTCAAACCTAAATGTAGGTACATTTCATTTGTGTATAACAAGCTAAGTTCGATCTAACGGTTGACAGATATTAGCTTGAGTTGAATCAGGTTTTCATCTAACGGTGAATATTGAATGCTTTGTTACCAAGGTAACTTAGATTGCAAACGCTGATTTGAAAACTATATAAAGGAGAACTATAGCAACTGGGAAACCTAATCCCCACACCTCTTGTGTGTTACTAGTTGCGACTAGAGTCGATTCTACTTTAACCTTAGGTTTTTCAAGAAACCCTGTAGGTTAACGACTTAAAGACTTCATTAAGATTGTGAAGACAGGCCCAACTATTTTCTTTGTAGTTGCGTGTTCTGATCTTGCCCTGTTCTATCGTGATTGAGTATTATCTTCTCTAAGATTTGCTCGAGAGTGATCTCCGATAGGCAAGATAAAAGTAGTCACAAACATCTTCGTCTCATCATTTGTGATTCCACAATATCTTGTTTCTCTACCATACGATTAAGATTATTGTGAGGTGATTGATAATACTAGGTTGTTCTTCGGGAATATAAGTCCGGGTTTTCAATTAGTTCCTGTGCACCTTAATGTATCAAAAGACGAAACAAAACTCATAGGTATTTCTGTGGGAGACAGATTTATCTATTCCAATAGACTTTTCTGTGTGAGACAGATTTGTTTATCAAGTCTTCAACTTTGGGTCATAGCAACTCTTAGTTATGGGTGAGATCAGCTAAGGGAATCAAGTGCGTAGTATCCTACTGGGATCAGAGACGTAAAGAGCGCAAATGTACCTTTAATCAGTGTAAGATTGATTAGGGTTCAACTACAGTCCAGTCCGAAGTTCATTAGTAGTAGGCTAGTGTCTGTAGCGGCTTAATACAGTGTGGTGTTCAAAACTGGACTAGGTCCCGGGGTTTTCTGCATTTGCGGTTTCCTCGTTAACAAAACTTATGGTGTCTGTGTTATTTCTTTTCCGCATTATATTTTTTTATATAATTTAAATATCACAGGTTGTGCGTTGAATCGATCAATTGGGAAATCCAACCTTTGGTTGTTGATTGAAATTAGTTGATCCTTGAACATTGGTCTTTGATACCGTTCAAGTTATTTCTCTTATATTCAATCGGGCTCACAAACTCTTATTTGTTGATTGCGGATTGAATTAAGAGATGGAGATATAAAACTCTTTGATATACTTTTCTCTAGATTGAGTCTGACTGTTTAGTTGATTCTCTTGAAAGTATATTGGAGTTTATTTATTCAGATTGCCAAACGAAATATTGGGTGTGGTTGTTGTACCCACGCTTTTCAATTGGTATCAGAGCAGGCAAACACGTTTAATACCTTATAAGTCTATGTTTTAGCAATATGAGTATGGAAAATATTATCTCTGACAACGCATCACCAGTTCAGAAGCATTCTAACCTGGTGCAAAGTCTTGTGTTTCCTGAGAAATCTCTCATGTCTTCTCCTTCATCTAAAACTGCGTATAACTGGGAAGCTCGCCTAGATGAACAGTTGGATGAACTTTTTGATGAAAGTGATTTAGAAGAGGGACAAGATGTTGATGATTAAGTCTCACAGTACATCAAGCTTTTTGATCATCTCCTAAAGAAAGAAAAGTCAACTTCTTGGTTGGCTGAATTTCTAACCCCTCTCTGTCTTGAAAACAGGAAAATGAGAAAACTTTTTAAGGGATATGACTGTGGTTATATTTTGCTACAATCTATTCTTAAAGATCATGTGGAAGATCTATGTTCAAAGAATTCTGAATGTGATGAACTTCGTCTAAATCTCTTTGAGTTGAAAGAAAGACTTGTAGAAACCTATGCAAGGTATGACTCTCAACAAAAGTGTTTAAATGATAGAGAAAAAGTTTTTCTCACCCGAGAGAAACAATTGGAGAATGATCTTAGTGCTGCTCTTGAGAAGGTTAAATCCCTGGAAGAGAATTTGAAAAAAAAAATCAATTCTAGCTCTACAAAATTGTATTCTATGCTGGGAGCATGTAATGATCATCGTGATACACGTGGTCTGGGCTATAAAGGTATAGATGCTCCAAGTACTGGTAAGATCAATTTTGTTCTTCCTAAAAATCTTCCTCAAGATGAAAACTTCACCAGCAATAAAAGTGAAAAATTCTCTTCAGCAGCAGATGTCTCTAGAAACCAAGAATGTCATCCCTTTAAGAGTTCTCAGTTGAGAACGGTTAAAAACATTCCTGTCAACTGCTATTATTGCGGAAAGAAAGGCCACGTTGAAAGAAAATGTCACCTTCGTTTACGGAATGAAAAACTTCATAACATTCTTGTATGGATGTCTAAAGAATTAATCAAACCCGCTTCTCAGTGTGCCGTTAGAAACTCATCTCACAATCATGAAAAGTGTTGTGATTGGCGAATTCCTGATTATGATTATAACACGACTTCTACTTACAACTGTAAAAAGAATAATGTTGTAAGGATGACTGAAAACTCTGAAAAGTCTATAAAAAGGAAAAGGTTTCGAAGGAAGAAGAAATCTTCAAATCCCTCTCTTGTCTTCAAAGATGATCTTGCTCCTAAAATAAGTGTTCCTGATTATTGTTAAAGCATAGCTCGGTTGAACCCACCAAGCGTTGTATGTCAAGTTTGGTTGTCATATTTTAGTGAAATAAAACTCAATTTAAGAGTCGCCTGATTATGTACTAGAGACAACTTCATATAGGTTAGGCTAGAAAGATTAGGATAATGGGACATACAAGTATTACTTGAAGACTTGAAGTATGTGAAGAAGTAAAGAGCTACATCGACGATATCATCCTTCCTCTTGAGGTTTGTAATATTTTGAGTTGAATTGTTTCATTCCCAACGTATCTTTCAAGTCGTGCTATATTGAAAACATAACTGCGAAGATGTGAATGATTATACTCTAGTAGACACAGTGTTAAGGAATTAGAATACGAAGTATAACGCTTATCTTTTTAACTTCGTATATAAGAAATCGACATAATCGTATGAATGCTATTATGATTATGTGTATGGGTATGGGTGAAGATTTCGTCCTAGGAAACAATGGTTACATTCGTTTAAAGGAAGTACATTCATGAACTTGTTTTATGAATCGAAAGGGAAATCGCTAGGCTTATTGGTATTGTTATTCATTGCATATATTTGGATTACCAATATGTGTGAGTTAGTAGAACCGATCATAACTTGTTATGTATCTTGGTAAAACTAGTCACAATGCCTGACTTATGTATTGGTATGACTTTTATTAGTGTTACCGATCCTAAGTAACCACCTAAGATGGTATGATCGATAGTTATAATTGGTGTGATCGATCATAATAATTGGTGTAACCGATCCTAGTAA